>JAAGKR010000013.1:0-187845 GCA_011419295.1 Clarias macrocephalus | reverse complement strand
ATTTCAACCATATACAGTTCAGTACACAGTGAAACGAAACAACGTTCCTCCAGGACCAAGGTGCTACATACATGCAACGACATAAATTAACAACACAAATTTAACAACGCAGATTTTTACATTTTTAAGTTAACCTAAAAAACTATCAATTTCTATACAAAAAAGAGACAACAAAGACAGCAGACAACAAAGTGCACGTGCAAATGTGCAAACGAAGAGCTACAGTACATGACAACACAACAACGTAACACGTTACAGTTAAGAATACCTTTTTAGTGATAAGGTATGGGTTGATGTAGTGGAGAGAGCAGCAAGTAAACAATTTACATTGTGTTCAAAAATATTGTTGTACATTGTTGTTTAACATGCTAACCTAAACCATGTAAGTGACATTGAAAGACAAAGTTGCACATAAGCTGGCATATGCTATCCAAAGTGAGGAAAATATAATAGCTTTATATTATCAGAATAAGAGTTATATATGACTTCATAACTTACCCACTGTCACAACAGCTTGCTTGAAAATCCTCTGCTGGATCTATTCTCTCTTCAAAATGCTCCCGTTTGTCATCGGAGTTGTAACTTTCTTCTGAGGAAAAGGTAAATTCTTCCTCACTGTCCAAAACATTCTGAAGAGCTTCCTCGGCTGTGTAGCGTGTGCCGTCTTCCAAATGCGCGGAAAGCTCACTGAATCTGTGTGGAAACACTGTGTGTTCAAACAGGCGTTATGCCCTAAAATTCCCCCCTGCCGCGGATTGCCCCCCATTACGCAATCTCTATCTTCAAAGAAAAGCCGCCGCGCCTTTTCATTCAAACGCGTTAGCAAATGTTCCCTTTCAGTCAATTCACTCGGTACAACACATACTGAAGCCACCTATATTCACCTTAAAGGCAGTCAAACCTTTGACTCTCAAGTCTTACGCTCTTCACCTCGCTGTGAACACCTTTTCCGTAGAGTTCTTCTAGGTGTTGCTAGTCAACTCTATATTTGACATTATAAGACTAAGCTTAAAATCAGCTTAACTGTTCCTGTTGGTGTTAGCGACAACAGCGTCATTTGGTGAGTCGTCTACCCGCAGAGTGCTGACTTTGGGTTCACTGTCAGTCAAAGCATTGGCGACATCTCAGTTTAGTTGGCTCCTGTTTAGCCGTGCTAAAAGTGCTAGCTAGTATGAGCAAGGAAGCTAATGTGGCAAAGAAGTCGTCCGCAGTTCGCCCCTGACCACAGGAGTGCGGCTTCTCTGAGCGGCTAGCTGAGCCCGAGTAATGTGTGCTTTGCCGCCAGCTCCGGCGTTCAACGCTGGAAAGACGGGTCACGTTCGTGGAGAGAATCTGGGGGAAAAAATACAGTCGCTCAGCAGGACCCCCTGCTTTCTGAATTAGCAGTTCCAGCTTCATCTGTGTCTGCTGAAGAGGAGTTTTCGTCAGAAGTCCCCGCTCTTAGCTGGGCAGACAAAATTGAGTATTTCGAAGGGTTCGAGGACCTTGAGCTCTCCTGCAGCGTGCTTTCGAGGATGATGCCGTGCTTGACATCAGTCTAGAAATGCATGGCTTGTCGGAGGACGAGCATGAAGGAGGGCGTGGCCTACGAGTACCTAGTGCTGCCATTCGGTCTGTCGCTAGCTCTCCGAACGTTCACGAAGTGCGTCGAGGCGGCGCTGTTTCCTCTTCGTGAGAGAGGCATGCGCATACAGGCCTATTTAGACGACTGGGCGCTAATAGCGAGCTCAAGCGAACAGGCGAAGAAACAGACAGCGTTAGCTCTGTCTCACATTCAGACTCTAGGGTTCTCAGTAAACATGCAGAAAAGCTCACTGACTCAGAGTCAACAGTTTTCATTCCTGGGTCTGGAGATATGCTCCATTACCAGCCGAGCACATCTGTCAGAGCACAGAATAGCCGCGTTTCAGCGCTGCCTTGCTCAGTTTCAGTTGCAACACAAACTTAGTTTCAGAGTGTTTTTACAGTTATGAGGAATGACGGCGTCTATGATCGCTGTGGGGCCTCTCGGACTGTTGAACACGCGTGTGTTTCAGCACTGGGTGTGCTCTCACCGCCTATGTGCGGCGCAACACCTCAACAGGAGGCTGACAGTGACTCCGTCATGCATGTCAGCTCTTCTGCCCTGGAGGGAACCCAGGCTGTTACGCCAAGGCCATGATAGGGTGTCATTTCGCAAAGTGGTGTCAACAGATGCTCTATGAGCGGGTGGGGTGCTCAGTGCGACGGCTCCGCGGTGAGAGGGGCGTGGTTACAGGAACAACGCAGGCTTTACATCAACTATTCTGTAACTATTGAACTATTATATTATATTATATTATAGCTGTTGGCGGTGTTTTCAGCCCTGAGACATTTTCGTCTGACTCTGACAGGCCATCATATTCTGATCAGAACAGACAACACGACAGCCTTGGAGATCTGGAATCCTCATCAGCTCCTCTGACATATGGAGTCCCACAGGGTTCTATCCTTGGACCCCTTCTTTTCTCTTTATATTTGTTGTCGCTCGGTTATATCCTGAGAAAACATGGCATCTCCTTTCATTGCTATGCAGACGACAGTCAAATCTATCTCCCATTAAAGCAGAAGGACGGCTACTCTGTCAAGGCTCTGTCAACATGTCTAGATGACATAAAGGCATGGTTAGCCCAAAATTTTTTTATTTTAATGATAAAAGGCAGAGTTCCACCACTGGATTTAGGAGCTTTTTAGCAGTATGTTAAACCCACAGCATCAAATTTAGGTGTTATTTTTGACCATGGCCTTAAATTTGATAAACAGATCAGTGCTGTGGTTCGGTCCAGTTTCTTTCAGTTAAGGCAATTGGCAAAACTTAAACCTGTTTTGTCCTTTAGGCTTTTCGAAATAGCCATCCACGCCTTCATCACCACTCGTATTGATTACTGCAATGCCCTGTATTTTGGGGTTTCTCAAGCAGCATTACATCGGCTACAGCTGATCCAAAATTCCGCTGCCTGACTATTAACTATTAACGTCTACACGTAAAAGAGAACATATCTCTCCAGTTCTGGCTTCTCTTCATTGGCTCCCGGTACAGTATCGAATTAATTTTAAAATTCTTTTGGTCACGTTTAAATGTTTACATGGCCTTGCCCCGCCCTACTTCCCGGATCTGCTTAAGCCATATGCCCCATCACGGACTCTCAGATCATCAGGTAAACTTCTGCTGATGGTACCCAAGACCAAGTGCAAGTTCAGGGGTGATCGGGCGTTCTCTGTGGTGGCACCCAAACTGTGGAATGACCTACCCTTGACCATTCGTGAGGCCACATCACTGAGGGTGTTTAAATCCCATCTCAAAACTCACATGTTTTCTTTGGCATTTAAACCAACATGAGATTGTGTGTGATGTGATTTTAATGATGTCCCTTTTTAATATTTTATTATTATTATTATTTTTTAATTTCTTAACTTAGTTCCATATTTTCTTTTATTTTATAATTTTACTATATTATTTTATTATTTATGTGAAGCACTTTGGGGCATTTTTGTTTTTTAAAGTGCTATACAAATAAAGATGAGTTGAGTTGAGTTGAGACAGTGGTGTCTTATATAAACAGACAAGGGGGACTCGTTCACTTCCCCTGCTGAAACTATTTCATTCTCTGTTACTATGGTCCAGTGTTCATCTTCTGTCACTCAGGGCCACTCACATTCCAGGGCACCTGGGGGCCTTCTCTCCAGAATGGGCCCGCTTGTTAGGGAATGGAGGTTACACCCATGGGTGGTAGCTCAGATCTGGGAGTGCTTCGGCAGGGCAGTAGATCTTTTTGCATCCCAAGAAAATGCTCACCGCCCACTATTCTTCTCCATAACAGGTCGCAATGCTCCTCTGGGGTCGATGCACTGGCACACTCATGGCCCCCAGCTCTATTGTATGCTTTTCCTTCAGTAGAACTGATTCTGCCTGTCACAGAGAGGGTGCGCCAGAAGGGCTCGTCCCTAATCCTGGTGGCCCCTCATTGGTCGGCGAAGTCGTGGTATGCATAGTCAGCCTGCTAGCAGCAGAACCATGGAAACTTTCTCTCCTCAGGGACCTTCTGTCTCAGGCAGGGGGAGAGGTGGTTCACTATGTCCCGAACTGTGGAACTTACATGCTTACATGCTGAAAGGTCCAACCTGATAGCTAAAGGGCTTCCTCCGAATGTGATTGAGACAATTCAAAGTGCTTGGGCCTCGTCTACTAGATGTTTATATGCTTACAAATGGCGAGCTTTTGAGCAATGGTGTCAAGAAAGTAATGTTTTTCCATATCAGTGCTCCATGGTGGAGGTTTTGTCTTTTCTACAAGAACTGTTAGAAAAAGGCCTTTCCTTCTCTACTATTAAAGTATACCTGGCAGCTAGATCAGCCTGTCGTGTTGGCAGTACGATTTTTTAGATGAGTGTGAGATCCAGTTTTCCGTCTTGAGATTTATTGTTAGTGCTTGAGGCCCTCTGTGGTCCTCCTTTTGAGCCAGTTGAGTCTATAGATATGAAAATTCTTCCTTATAAGATGGCACTTTCTAACAGTTCTTGACACTCCATCTTCTTGCTTTAGGGTCTGCTAAACGAGTGGGTGGTCTCCACGCTTTGTCTGTGCATCCATCTTGGATGCTGCTAATGGTTTAAAGGTTACTCTACGGCCAAACGCAGCCTACAGTAGGCGCCCTGTCAAACAGTCAGCTGGAACATGGCGGGTCAAATAGCGAACCATGACAAGTCCGTGCACGATCCATGCACGGAATGTGATCCCCTGTGATGACGCAGTTAACGATGCCCTACCCCATAAACGCCCCCATGCGCTTTCCAATAAGATGGTTGCAATGCTGTATAATCGCGCCAGGTGGCGCATTGACTGCTTCAGTTAACTGCAGTGTCCAGGCAGCTTATACAGCATGTCTATATACTGTACAGCCCTTACCGAGGAATTATGAGAAAGAGTTATGTATTTTTTGTGCTGTGGTAGCAGCCTGCGGATCTGCCCGTTCTGAACAGTTTATGCGCGGATCTGCATCTCGGGCGACCTGCATCGTTACAACAGATCAGTATTTCTTTTGTCATTTATCCCTGCATTGTTCCCCCATCAAAGATCTGATGGGGCATTAATCACTTATCACAACTGTGAATAGATGCGGCAGCAAAGACATATTAAATCCCCATAAACATTCACATTTGAGAACAATACTAAAACAACTAAAAAGTTCCAGAGGTTTAGCACCTGTTATCGCAGGACAGGAATCACCTACAGTATACTACTGTGTTTTTCACTGCTTATATTTTTTGCCCTAGTTTCATTGCTATTTGTGTGTGCGTGTATGTGTGCGTGCGAGAGAGAGAGAGAGAGAGAGAGAGAGAGGAAGAACACATTTGTGTTCATAGGTTTAATCAGCTATTTACAAGATGCACTAATGGTTAAAGTGTCACAGGTGTGTGTTCCTGCATTCGTCAAGTTCGCCTGAGCTGAACACATTTGCGCGCCGGCAGGTTGAAAGAACCCAACTTAATTAATGGCGCATAATATCTGGAACAAATATTTGCCCATAAGGATCAGTATTTCTTTTGTCATTTAATCATCAAAAATCTGATGGGGCATTAACCACTTATCACAACTGTGAATAGATGCGGCAGCAGAGACATATTAAATCCCCATAAACATTCACACTGGTAAACAACGCTAAAACAATTAAAACGTTTCGTGAGGGTTTTCGCCTGTTATCGCAGGACATGGATAGTTTACCTACTGTATTTTTATTGCTTATATTTTTGCCCTAGTTTCATTTGGTTTTACGCATTTTCATTACTACTATTAATAATAATATTTTTTGTTAGGCAAATTAAACCCATGGGTCTCAATCATCATCATCATCATCATCAATCATCATTTCAGGTGCTATTTGTGTGTGTGTGTATGTGTGTGCGAGAGAGAGAGAGAGAGAGAGAGAGAGAGAGAGAGAGCTTTAATTTTGCTTATATTGTGATGTGTCCAAGGTTGCTAAATCCTGGCTTACTACTACTAATAAAAAATATTTCAATTAAACGTATTTGTCTCAACCACAAATTAAGCCAGAGCTGTATGACACAACAAATATATCCATATATACATTTAACAAATTATACATATATATTTTCAAATATAACATTTATATACAAAAATTATATCAAAATATATATACAAAAAAATAAAATAAATGAAAACAATCACCAATTATTGCTAAAGCCAGCCCGTGACTGTTCAGGGTCAAGTTCATAAGGGCATTTGTTAATACGGAGTCCTGCAATGCATCAAACACTTATTTCCTGGTTTGTTCTATTGTAAATATTGCTTATTAAAGATGCAATGTTTTATGGGACATGGCAGTTTTGTAATGTTCAGCAAAATAAACACTGTCTATGGCGAATTTACTGTAAACATCTCAAAGTCACAGGTGTGTGCTCCTGCATTCGTCAGGTTTGACTGAGCTGTCTTTAACACAAACACATTTGCGCAGGTCGAAAAAAAAAACCTTCAAACACAACATTTAGCACTAACAGTCGTAGTGGGGGGGGGGGGGAGTCAGTATATTCTCCATTGAGGTTTCTCACCTTACAGATCTGGCCATTAAGAACGCACGTTTCGAGAAAAGGGATCTCGCGCACTTCTGCGGCAGCTCGCAGGAAGCTGTGAAAATTTAAACTGAAGCCGAAAATGTGTTATCTCTCTTATGCCATTGACAGCAAGCGACAGAGCTCATAAACATATTTAAATACTGATATGTATTTATTCTTTATTTTCTTCTCTCCTGCAATGATGATACTTCTTTGACTGCGCTTTCTCCATTCAGTATTATTATCATTAGTAGTAGCAGTGAAACCTACCACTGATTAACTATCTCTGCAGTGGTTAAAACAGTGAATTAATTTCATTTGGGGTATTTCTAACAGGCAATCTATTAAATAATAATAAATAGATCAAATAACCCAGCACTTTAGCATTTAACCCAGCAGTTTTTAGAGTGTAACATAAAAAATATTCCATTCGTAAAATAGCATAGGTGAAATCATAGGTTGTGTATAGAGTGATTAAAACAATACAATAAAGCTTATGGTAAATAAATTCTCAGACTCTACATGAAGTATAAACGTGATTTTGTTTTAGTCTGCTTGCTGACAACGTGACAGCGCGCTCTGAGGTGAACACCCGCGGACCCTTACTGTAATCCCTCTTCCCACCTTTCTTTCACAATAGAATGTATTTTGCCAGCAAAACATTAACATAAATAGAAGCAAATAAAATGTTTAATGGTATCAATTAAATCAGACATATGTTGCATAGTTGGAGTTGATACTTTGAGTGTAATTCACTAAATTTACTGAATATTTTCAGATTTTGTAAAATAACGAAACTCGTTTCCTTCCTGGACTGTTTGTCCGCATCACAATGAACTGAAGCTCAGCACGTCTACTGTCCTTGTTTTAATCTGTAATGTTTATGTGAAATACATTTTGATTAAATATTCCTTTTTATTTATGGACAGGGGTAGTATGTTTGATCTTCAGTATTGCAAGAGACAATGACTTTCTGGGGTAGTATGTCTGTGAAAGTACGAGAACAGCTTTATTTCAGTTATAAATTCACAATCACATTCCAGCTATTCTTTCCAGCCGTGGTCAAATAACACAGCAAAAAAAAACACGAAAACATTCGTGTTCATATTTGTTAAAATCACATGATTGCAACTCAGCACAGCTAAATTGTTGGCTTGTGTTAACGTGATCTTGAGAACAAACCGCCATCTAGTGGTGGCACCAGGTAAATGAATAAATAGAGCTTGAATGGGCGTGTTTACTGTGAAATCTTGACACACCTTCCTGGCAGGAGAGGGAGGGGTGACCACGGGGCCCAAAGGGCAGCCGCAGGGGATCTGCACGGCATTCACATGGCCTCGGCTATTTCGTATGGCTCCTGCTGTATGTACCTAAGGTGGTCTCCACTGATTATAGCTCTATGGTCTTTGACCTTTATAGCTTCTGCCCCCCTCCTTTTGTTTCTGAGGAGCAGGGAAAATTGCATAATTTGTGCCCTGTACGTGCATTACGGGTCTACATGAACCATACAGGGAATATGCGCTTATGTGATCAACTATTTGTTTGCTTTGCCAGTCCAGTAAAGGGTAAAGCGCTGTCTAAACAGCGGCTTTCCCATTGGATTGTGGAGGCTATTTCATTAGCTTATAGCAGCAAGGGTGTCCCATTGCCTCAGGGTGTGAAAGCACATTCAACGAGAGCTATGACAACATCATGGGAGCTATTCAAAGGGAGGTCCATGGGTGATATTTGCGCTGCAGTCAGTTGGTCTTCACCGCACACTTTTATCCGATTCTACCATCTTGACATAACGGCCACCTCGGTGGCCCATTGTGTCCTCTCTGCGGGGTCCATGATGCAGTAGAGTAGCTATCAGGGTTCTTGTGGCTAACTTTGGTAGATGCTCGTGAATATATGTCCCATACAATATGTGTTGTACCGAGTGAATTGACTGAAAGGTAACGAATGGTTATGACTATAACCTCTGTTCCGTAAAGGAGAGGAACGAGGTACAACACATTGCTGCCCCGCCTCTCAGCTTAGCTCGGCGAAGAGCGGCTGTCGAACTGAGAGTCAACCGTGGCTACACCTACGTCACCACAGGTTTGCCTGCCTTTAAGGCGTGAATATAGGTGGTGTAAAGCGTTAAGGAGGGGTTCAGAAAAATCGCTATGGCCGATGCCGGTGGTTTGTGGCGCCCCGCCCCTTTTTGAACTTGTTGGTAGCTGTCCCTGATGCTAAGTGGGTTTGGTAAACAGAGACGTCTAGACGGGTGAGGAGATGCTTTTCCATGGGGCGCACTGGTTATGAGCCCATCGCCACAGTGGCTTCAGCCAGGACACAAGAGGGCGTGATATTCCATACAATATGTGTTGTACCTCGTTCCTCTCCTTCAGGGAACAGAGGTTATAGTCAAAACCATTCGTTTTCATTCCCCTACGCTTGGATTTGTAAACACAGTTGTGTTCAATAACACAATGCTCCATTGTGATCACACTTTATTGAATTTATATTGCTTAAATATTTCGCAGGTCTGTCTGTCCTCTTTGCATTGCTACGTGTTTATTTACTTCCTATTCGCATTACACATATGAATGCACTCTAAAATCGACACTACTAAACTTGGAAATGATATAACATTAAATCAAACACCACATTATTAAAAGTAACGAATTTTTATTTTAAGTACCAGTAAGTGCTGCAGGTTTGGTGTCTGTGTTTTGGTGTCTGTTAGACAGGGGGGAGGGGGGCATTTCATCGCTGCTCCAGTTACACGCTACTTAGATATTGCACAGAGGGGAGTTCATTTCTGTCCTCTTCATCCTAGCTTATTTTCAGCAGAAGAAGTAATAGTAAGTTTTGGTAAGTTTGGGTTCTTCTTTCCAGCCAGTGTTGGGTAGGGGCAGGGGAGCATCATGGCAGGATTGGTGTAATGTTTATATATTTTTTTAGCGCTGCTGCAAAAGAAAAGGGTAGAGACAAATTCATTACTTTTAATAACGTGGTGTTTGATTTATTGTTATATCATTTTCAAGTTTGATAGTGTCGATTTTAGAGTGCATTCATACGTGCGATAAGAATAGGAAGTAAATAAACACGTAGCAATGCAAAGAGGACAGAGCTGTCCCTGGGGCGTGGCCTTGTCTTGTTCATTATCGGATAATGAAGTGAGAGAATTTTTGTGCCTCTCCTTGTTTTCACACGGATTACATAAACTGAGAATGTTTGTTGAGAATGTAACTTGCATTACTTAAAAGTAGACCCTTTAAGCTTTCTATAGATATATTTCTCATGTAGGTGTGTGCAGTATTCACGGAGTTTCAGTTCATTTTACCGACATGTTTTTGTTTTTTTTCACGGAGACTGAGACGGCTCAAAGCGCACCCTGTTTATTTTCTTTATTTTACAAAAGCACGACGTTCTGTGAAAAAGTTGACCCTTTACAAATTCAAATGATGTAATACACTTATGTGTAGGATCAAAAATAAAATTAAATTCTTTTCATGGTTACCCGAAAAAAATGCATGTGGACCAACCAGCGGGTCTGCCGACTCCTAAGGGTTTTAAAGATCCATTTGCTCCTTCTCTGTATCAGCCTGTCGTGATGTGTGTGTACGCGTGTAATTTGACACCATGCCTCTTCACACACACAAGGGGCACGGTGTCAAATTACGCGCGTACACATAACAGCAGGCTGATACAGAGAAGGAGCAAATGGATCTCTCGGCTTCACACACACACATAGCGTCTGCGCACATAAACGGAAACACTTATCTGTTGGGATTTATTTATACCTTTTTTAAAAGTAACGTGCAGGTTAATTTGTTTTATTTTTACTTTATATATTGTATTAATTATTTTTATGCATTTATTTTTTTGGGCTGTGGAACAAATGATTGAGTTTGCATTATTTCTTTCTCCACATGCCTTTTAATGATCAAAGAGGCATACAGCAGAGACACTATTTTAAACAATTTTTAAAGTGTGCCAGTAGGGACACGGGATGTCTGATATCAATTGAGAGCTTGCTTTATTTAAAGAACAGTGGTGTACACAGGAAAGTGGTAGCATGAACAGAGCTGAATGCAAAATGACTTTATAAAAGGTATTAAAAAACTCCAATCGGATGAGCCCCACCTGACAGTCGAAAACCCCGCCTAATGTATGCACAAAAGAGGGAGCCACATGAGGCATAGCTAAGCCCCGCAACCACATCCGATTGGACCAATCACCCATGGGATGGACTGACACAAAGGGTTAAAACCCATTGTCCGAGCACATCTGTACGTCTTCGTCATGGTCATCTGAAGGAAGCAGCTCGTCCACTCTCTCCAATCGTGCTTCGGGCCTTGCGAGAGCACCACCGTCCTTGTGGGCACACACCTTCATCATCGGAAGAATAACCTCAACGACCTCTTCCAAACATCTCGGGCTTCCGCCCTTCCGCCCTGCCATCCACTCTTCAAGAAGTCTCAACGATTTTTATTAAAAATAAAATTTTATTAAGTATTAGTATATACGAGTTTTAAAAATACATGCATATAGCTCATTGTTAGACTACCGTATGTAGAGTAAAATGCAAATCGGACAACTCGATTGCTTTACCTATAAGCTTACGTTATGCAGTCGATAGTGCCAGCTGATTAGAGAAGAAATCAACAATTACAGTAGACGTAGTGTGTGGAAGTCTGTGTGGAAAAATTAACTGAAACTCTGTGTACTGTACTTGCCTCACAGACGTGAAAAATATCTACTTATAGAAATATCTGCTTTTAAATAAACTAATGGAAAACAAATTTCAGATGATGTAATTTGCATGAAACGTGAATATATTGTAAATGCATCCTCTGCAGCGGAGATTTCAGCCTTTTTGCAAAATGTCCCTTTGCGCCACCTGGTGGTCATTTCAGGGATGACTTTAAAAGGCGACTGATTTAAATCTCCTGCTGTCATCCTGTTGCGGCGGTGAATGCGACGGTAAAGCACATTCTGGTCTCCTACTTGCTGTATATCCAGGAAACTTTATAGATGTTTTGAACATGCCACAGATGAAGGGTGGTTTGCTATTCTATAGGGGTATGTGTACTATTTCAAAGCTAAACTATTCATTTTAATGTTTTACATGTGCCGTTTAATGCCATACAACTGCAACATAGAATTTCTTTATAAATCTATTTTGGCATGGTTAATTTAAGTTAAGTTTAGATTAGATTTGATTAGGATTTTTTAAGACTGTTGAGATAGTAGCCACCATTCTTTTCAATAATTGCCATGACCCTTCCGTCCCTGGAATCTGTCAGTTTATTGATCTGTTTATGATGAACTTTTGCTGCAGCAAAATGCAGCATGGTGGTAAAAGAGGTATATTGTCTTCCCTCAGTATAAATCTCCTGTTTAAGAAGTGCCCACATATTCCTGATAGGGTTTTGAACCAGGTGAAGAAGGGGGCCAGGTCATTATTCTGTCAACTTTGAGGCCTTTCCTAGTTAGCCAAGCAATGGAGTACTTAGATACTTAGATGTCTATTGCAATATTTATTAATAAAATTATAAAATTGTGTTTGGTTAAAATTACAAAATGTTTTATTTTTAATAATTCCAATGAACAGTTTCTTTTACTTATCATGAGATATGGTACTGCTGAAAGAGTTCATCTTTGCTGAAACAATGATGTTTTATTCTCAGGTTGAACCAGAAGTTTTGAGGCAATACAGGACATGACAGAGATAGCTGGCAGTAAAGATAGATTTTTTAAGATTTCTAATTATGAATCTTTGAAAAACATTCTTCCTTCTTTGGAAAAAACATAATTGGAATTGAAGGTACTGTAAATCTTTTGCAGTATGCTATTGCTTGGGTTGGTTAATACTTACAGTATGTCCTATTCGCCCGGGATTAGTATGATCTTGGGACCTCATGTGATTTGTAATAATTGGTGGAGTTTGTCTGTGATCTTAATCCCAAGTAAATCGGCCATGTCTGTAATTTGTAAAAAATTCCAATATGCAGTGTGCAGAAAGAGAAAGCTGAAAACCATCAGAAGAGCGAAAGCAAAAAGAATGATTATGTAGTGATGGATGACATGTATAGCAGGATGCGGTAAACACTCTGCTGTTTATATCATACAGCTAGGCATTTTTAAACATAGTGCACAACTAAGCGAGGAGGTTCACGTCATAATTCGAGGTTAATGTGTTACAGATAAATGATAACTTTGATTCTTTTTTTTAATCCATCTAACCGGACATCCATAAGTTCTGTCTCTGCCTCACACATAGTCTGCATATGCATGCACGCATACACACACTCCCCTTCCCCTTTCATCACCACATACTCTTAAGAGACACACACTTCAGGGCATATACTATATATATATACAGAGTGTATATGTATATGTATATCTGGGAGATGAGTAAAATCGCAGGCTTCGCTTACTCACTTAAAACTCAGGTAATTTCTAAATCACACAAGGTCCCCAGATAATAGTAATCCTGTGCGAATAGTGCATTAGGTTTTGAATTTACTAAATACTATTAGTTGGATATTGTTTGTTGGGATGTATTTCAGGTCACAGCCTGTAAAAATTCTGCTTATTAAGCAACTTGAATACTGCTAATTAATAACTTTTTCTAAATAGGGAGGAGTGTACAGCCATTCTGTCATGCCTAGGATCCTCAAAGGTAATTTCTATAAAATATGTTACTCAGGAGGCTGTAATTTTGGCTCCACCTAGCTTCAGTCATGTCTAAGTTACATTTCAAGGAAAGGTGTATAGTTACAGTACTTGTGTAAGTCGAGATCCCAAGAGTAATATCTGTTATGCATCTCTGAGCAGTTTAATTCTGAACAGCGTTCATTCACCTCAAGATAAACTGGGCAAAAATATAATAAAAACATACACATACACACACATATATACTTTACATACAGTACAGTATAAACAGATGACAGAAAGAGATCCTAGGAGGAAATGTATATTATCACCCTCATATTATGCTCATCAGGGACAACCTGATCATTTTGAATTATACATATTCCATACACATTTCCCTAATTTTCTTTTGATTCTGTAAAGCTGCTTTGTGACAATGACCATTTGACCATAAAAGCTCTATATAAATAAAATTGAATTAGATTATGTTGTTTTTACTGATTCATTTTTCTTTGTGTGACTATTTTTTATTTAAATAAACAGGTTTCTCAGGTTGGTTTTGAGATGTATATTTCTGACTGTTGATGTTACATTTTGATTCAATTAAAATCATTAACAACAGAGTTAACCATCTCTTTATAGCAGGGATGTCAAACTGGACCCAAAAGTGTCAGTATGGGCTTAGGCTTTCATTCAAGCAAAGCAGAAGCCACAACTAATTTCACCTGTTAATTCATCATTCTTGTTTTTCGGTAGGCTATCAGGTATCTTTCTACTTGGCAAATTCAATCTTGTTTTTTGATGAAAGATGTTCATAACACCACCTGCACTTAATAGCTGTGACAACCCTTAAAATAAATATTCTTTTGATTATACAAAAACATTTTTACAAAGATTTTTTCCCAAACCTTCCCAAATACCAAGTACCAAATACATGTATTGAAAAAAAAGTGAAGTTTCTCTTTTTTTTTTTTTAAATAATGACAATCAACATAATAAGAATAAATTACTTTAAGCAATGGAATTGCCATACAACAGTAAATATTTAATCCTATTCAATATTCAATATTAATTCTTTAAAACCTGCTGGATTCAGCTGAGTACTGTACTGCAGATGTCAATGCTCAGCTGGGCTCAGTTGTCACTCACGCAATCATGCCTGCTTGATTACTTCCTGAAGATCATGTACAAAATATGGTTTCTTGACTGGTACTGCCTTTTTAATCATTGTCCAAAATTTTCTTCTGGGTTCAGGTCTGGAGACCCAGGACATGGCTTCCCTCGCCATGTGACAATGGTATTCATCTTCCCTCACCAGAAGATGAATACCATTGTCACATGGCCAATTTTTCTGTTTTTTTTTTTTTTTTTTTCAGTTTATTGCCACAACTCTTCAGCCAGAGAGGCTAGAACTAATCAGTGACATCTTCTGTTTTGTGCACAAGGAGAACGTGGCATATGGCATGTGTTGTCTTAATACTTTAGGCTACTATTGTCGCCAGAGATGAATGCAAGTGCAGGTTGATATATTATTAACCAAAATTGTTTTAAAAAATCAGAAGGTGAAGTAGCGGAGTCAAACAGAGTCAAAACCAGAAATAGGCTACAAGATATAAACAGCTTGCCCTGTTCACTATAAAATCTAGGAGTGAAACTGGTGAAAGTGTGACCACAAGACTAGGTTATGTATAGTGCATGTGCACTGAACAGCAGATATGTGTAATTATAGGTACAAGCAGGTTAAATGACCGCAATTTGTGGCGCTGATGTGAAATGGAGTTTGTTTAAACTATTCTGTTATTCAACTGAAAACAGGTCGAACAGGATGAAGTTTGATGGAGCAGGATCAGAACTATAGGCAGGATGCTCATCTATTTTAACACCTCAAAATGAAGCTTTTACAAAGTGTTGACAATGTGGGCAAAATTGTGTGTGGATATTCATGTAAGCTCACAATGCCCTTGGATAGCAATCCTCTCTGTTTAATCACTTCAGCTTTTCAATAAGCATCTCACTGTCTCGAGTACTGTTGATTGCTGAACCTTTTTACCCAATGCTGGCACTTGGGAATTCAAGAAAACTGTAAGCATCAGTTATCCGGCTGATGGTTGACTTTGAAACCTTTTCTTTTTCAGTGATTAAGGATGTTTCTATTCCATACTCTGCCGTTTACTCTCAGGCTCGTAGTGATGAATTCATATCACTATTAAAGATTATATTTAAGAAATTTTCACCTTCCTTAAAGTATTGGTCCAAATTCTGTTTGCAGATATCTAAAGGTCTTCTGTGAGTTGTTTCGCTACCAGGGACCCGCTCAGACCAAAAAAAAAAAAACCTGAATCGCTGCATGTTGCTCTTTGTGCAAATCACAATTGGGGCATCAAATTTTGCTCGTACTATAGTTACAAATGAACTGATGTAATACACAGTGACTGGGGAGACAGTATCCTGGAACGAACAGTGACAGTAAGACAGTGCGGCCAGACAAACTACTTATCAAACATGCATTGATCTGTCCACTCATCACTGAAGGTTTAGTTTCCATTTTGTGCCATGCTTTTTTGTATTTTTGTGAGGATTTGGGCAGCTTGCAGATGCATTCCCATCATTTCTGTGTCTTCCACATACTCTGTATGTACATGGTAAACTATCGCGTTGAGGCTGTGTTGAGTGACAGATATGACCCAAGGGAAAAAGTGCTATATTCCTCTAAAAAAAAGCACTAGATGCTCTGATGAAACCTGGCACATAACGGCTCATAACATTCCCTCTACTCAACGTTTTGATTTCATTTACAGTAAGTCTCATGGCCAAAAAAATTGGACTTACTAAAGAGTTCACGGAATGAGTCCGAACAATTACATTTTTTTTTTTTGTCCAACCCATTTTTGTCTAACTAAGAGGATACTAACACAACTGGCTATACACAGTATATTACAAAATCGTGCCACTGGTTAAGCAATGCATGTTAAAAGAATAACCAACACAAGCAACACTCTCCCATTCATCTCGCTTCATTCTCTCAATTATTTTTACTTTTGCTTTCATCGTTATTGCTTGGCACTTAGTAGCAGTACCGGCTTCAATGCTCTGCTATTACACTTGCATCGAGACATCCTGGGCTTGTACTGCACTTTGTGTATTGCACGCATCGTGACAATGTACAGCGGACCTGTGATTTAACTTCCGTGATTGAACTGACTGGTTACTGTTAACTTGCTGTATGGCGCAGGTTTAACTTCAGGCAAAACTACTACCAAAGTTTCATTTAATTCTGTATATATTCAGGCAAGAAAAAGTATGTGAACCTTTTGGAATTTCATGGTTTTCTGCATTCATTTGTCATAAAATGTGACTAATCTGATCTTTTCATGTCTTAATTGAGAACAACCATGAAAACCTCATAATACCCTTTTGTCCTCAGCCAAATACACTCCCTGGGATTACAGAAGAATATGAGGAAGCCTACATCCACAGATAATATATGGCTAGCTCTTCAAGATGTTTAGAACAACCTACCTGCTGAGTTCCTTCAAAAACTGTGTGCAAGTGTACCTTGAAAATGTACAGCAATTCCTTTTTGCAAGTTTTCACACTAGTTGCAGCAACAAAAAAAAAACATTTATTGTTGATTTTAACATTACCACTGTCTCTTATTTGAAGGAAATTTGTATTGCAAATGTATTTGCTGCAGCTGCTAGTGTTGAAAATATACCAATGCGGTATTTCAGCCTAGTTCTAATTCAGAACTTCCCCACATCCTGTTATACTCAGGCAAAAAGTGTGTTACAATCAGCAAATAAACTAGAACTTCAAATGTATTGATGCTGATGAGCAGGTCAAAGAAGTGTTTCTTTTTCCCATTTTAAAATCTTTAACTAAGTCTGCACGGATTTTCAGCCTGAACCAATTAAACTAACACATTTAGATTATGCAATGTTCTCAGTAAAATGCTCAGGCCACTTTCACTTCAGCTTTATAGCACAGAAGCACACAAAACCCACGCAGTCACATGTTCCATTTTGAAAGACGCAAACCACTGTGGGCTTGCTGTAAATATCATAGAATTTTGGTTCCTACTCGTACAAATATACATTCTTTTCTAATTAAATGCAACAATTTTCATTACAAATTCTACTATTGACAACAATGAGTGAAAAAAAATCTTTAAAATGTTGGACTGTATGCACTTTAAGTTGTCTTAGACTCAGTAGTCGTAAAAAAATAAAAATAAAAAAAAACAAGGGGGATGGTGTGGTTAAATTATTATTATTATTTGGTGCAACTACTCACTCACTCACTCATTCATGATCATACAAAATGGTTGTGAAATATGTCAAATTTTTAAGAACAGTTTTATTAACAAAATATATTTTGTAATTAAATATTAAATATTTCTAAATATATATTTAATCAAAAGCTTAATTAAATCAAATTGGAGCCATCAAAAAAATTGGATTTAAACATACAATTGTCATTGCTTTTCATTTGATTGGGAAGATTATAAGTGTAGAATAAAAAACAGTAAGTAATTAAATAATTTAATAGTACAGTACTATAGTTTTGTAAGTCTCTCTCTCTCTCTCTCTCTCTCTCTCTCTCTCTCTCTCTCTCTCTCTCTCTCTGTCACACACAGTCACACGCACGTACCCACAAATAATCAATTTACTATTATGGCATTTAAAAATCTATTTTGGACCATGGTACAAAATCTGCTATACATTTACATATGGGCCTAAAACAATCTATTTTATTTGTTTTAAAATATTTGTTATGTTTTAAATCACTAAAGCCTTGATTGACTATTGTACCCCAGTGTGTGTGTTTTGGGTTTACTTTTTCATCTACTTATCTGCTTATGCTGTATAATAATGTAAAATACCTGCAGCAGCTCTGAGATTCCTAAAAAGAAAGAACAATTATTATAATACATACAATAACATTGCTTAGGAAAAGAAAAACATAGCCTCTTCCTGATTCAATTTTTAATTCAAGCTCTGTGATCATGTAACACGCATAGCTATGAAGTGACAGCAGTTACAGTTTAACTAGCTTCCCTATGTTACTGGGTGGTTGTCAGAATGCTTTTGGCTATGTGGCTTGACAAATTTGTCAATTTTCATTTTTAAAATGTAATTTGATTATTTTGTTCTAGATTTTGTTCATTATGTTTACACCACAGCGTTGTTGACAAATATGATTCATCAGATGTTGAGTAGGTGTCTATTAAAAGCAGCCCTTCAAGCTACAGCACAAAGAAGTTGTATGATTTGTTTCAAGATGGTTTAAAAAGTGTACATCCTTATTATGTATGTATATCAAATGCCCTCATGCTAGAACAATGGGCCATAGTATAAACCCTTGTTTAATAGCATGGTCAGACAAGTTGAGTCTTGATAGGAACATTGCACAGAATGTTTTTCCCAGGCAGATCCGTTGTCTTAGTTTGCAGGCAAGCATCATTTAAATCTGAAGTGACAGCTGAAAGCTACAGAAAGCCCTATTGGAGACAATGCAAGTAATGGCAAAGTATTTGAAACAATTACAAACAGGTTGTTCAGGTGCATTACGGGTCAGTTTCAAAGGTCAGGTAGCACTTCCATAGATATACAGTCACCATTCCATATATAGATTCATATACCCACCATGTGTGGCAAGTCAGCAGACACTATTCCAGGAAACCACTGCATGTGGCTTGTCATTGCTTCGATTCATTTTTGATCAGACATTTAATGTTAAACTGATGGAATTTAGAAAAAAAAAAGCATGGCATGTAAAAAGGAATAAAAAACGGATTTTGTTTTAAGCAGAAAGTGTGCATGACTTGTCTATAAATGTCTGGGCTTGTCTTTAAGTGTACATTGACCAGTTTTCAACAAAAAGACTCCTGCCTCTTTTTTCCTTCCTGAGGAATATGACAAGATTTGAAAATGATTACCGTTTGTTGATTACAAGCATGGGGAAAGATTTTCTCAGTTGGTGAATGTGAGAATCTTCTGGCTTAGAGCTCAATTATCATATAAATCAAGATTGTCCACTTTTTTTTTTACAGGCAGCAGCTTGTAGAATGAGTAGAAGTGTTCATACAAAGGGCAGGAAGACAACACAGGAAATTGTACATATGCAGACAATGTGAGAGACAGTTAGGGCATACGAGTTACCCAACTGTCTCAGCAAGATGCTTGCAGCTGTACTGTTTATAACAGGTATGTCTATATGTTTTTACTATATGGGCATCTTATATAATAATTATATTTTATTTTTAAAAAATGATAGTTGTATTTCTAAAAATGGATACTTGTTTCTTGATAAAAAACATAACTTTTGAAGAGCTAATTACTTTTGTTTGTAATTTGTACTAAACATTAGTCATTTAATAATTAGTCAATATACTTTGGCAGGAATATATACAGCGGTGGGATTCAACATATATACAACACCAATGAGCAATTTTACAACTGAAGACCCATTGTTTGGTCAAACCATTATTAAATCAAGGGATGGGTTGGTATCTTCTACTAACTTCAAAAAAGGGTCTAATTATTGTAAAGTATTTAATTGCTTGTAATAAAATAGATTTGTGTGTGTGTGTGTGTGTGTGTGTGTGTGTGTGTGTGTGTGTGTGTGTGTGTGTGTGTGTGTGTGTGTGTGTTATTATTTATATATATATTTTTAGAGTTTTCGTTCCTTCTCCTGCCTCTGGAGATGCTTATACATGCACAAACAAAGGCTGTTCTCATATACCAGTTATTGGTAAAAAAAAATTTTTTTTACTTTACTAATGTGTTTTTAAAAAAAATTGGTTTCTTTAAATGGTAATTATTAGCAGGTTATCTTTACCTTTTCACACTGCAGTATAATCTCAGACAGAAGTATGCTAATAAATTCATTATAGGTGGAGGGAAAGGGCTAAGTCCAATTGCATCTGTGGCATCCGGTTTCAATGGAAATGATGAGCAGCTTCTGGTATATTTTCTCATATTTTCAATAACAATTCTAATACTTTTTCCATGATTATGCATTGAATTTTTTTTTTATCTAAATTGTAGGTATACTGTAAGTAATGCATTTAAGTTTGTCTGCTTCTCATGACAGTCTAGTTCTGTGTCAAACCACAGTTTCCCCTGTGAAAAGCGTCAGACACGTTGACTTCTCTTTTAGATAGCGAGACGTTCCCTCATGAATTGACTATTTAAAACTGCTGCTGATCAAGGGACTGATAAATAAATGTTGTGTAGACTGTGCACAAAACTGTAGCTTATGCAGTGGCAGACATTCAGGGCTAATAGAAAAGAAAAAGAAAAGAAATTTTTTAAAAAGTCTCATTTGAAATTCTCAGGCAGAAGTTCTTTCCCAATTCATCATGGTCACCTGCAGTCTCGCATGGTGTCTTAGTCATAGGTCTGACCACGAACATTTGTGGCCCAACTGCCCCAGTTTCCAATAGATAATGCAAATAGTTTTAATGAAACCAAGCAAAAGAAACTTCCCCAGCAACCATCGTTTTGTTGTTTAAATAAAAATTATCTGGGTGTGCCACATTATTACCTAAATAAATTCTCTATTATCCAGGACATATTTTCTATAGTATTGTCACAACCCAAAAAAAAACTTTTATTAATGTATACAGTATATGATAGTGATAATGAGGTTGGATCAAAACAAAAACTGGGATTGTGAAAGAAGGAGACTATATAACTAATAAACCCTCTGTTTTTCAGTAATCATTTAATTTACTAGCTAAATAAGCAAAATACATACTAAATAATAATACTTTATTTATCTTCAAGACAGAAGATTATACTTGGCTATTTATTTATGCAGATAAAATAAAATAAAATAAAATAAAAAAACAATTGACTATACAAAGGTTATGAAACCTTTAGGGGTTGGCGGCAAAATATAAAATTATATATAAATAAAAAAAATTTATTAAACTATATTGTAGGAACCCAGAAAAAAAATTCTATAAAGTTCGTTGCCAAATAAATGTTTGTGAATAAACTGATGTTAAAAAAAAAAAAAAAAAAAAAAACAGACGTATGTCATGATTCTCATGCATGATCCATCTGTTATCCCAAAACCTAGGTTTGTAACCAAGTCCGAACAAGGAACTCATCAACTGAGTATTTTAATGGAAACTGTACATTGATATTGAACAGACTCGACAAGAGTAAAATCTATCCTGAGGAGTTGGGTACGTGTCTGCACTAGATAATAAACAAGACATTTTGTCATCAGTAGAGCCTTTCCTCACAATGCATTGTTTCAGTTTTACAGCTACTTGAAAAAAAAGCTATCAACAACAATAAATATCAGGACAGTCCTCATCAAGGTAAAGCATCTTGGGAAAAGTTGATATAATTAATAGTAATGAAAAATTCATACTAAGTACATTTTATATGTAACATATTTTTTAATACTGTAAATGACTATTAGACTACAGGAGGAATAGAAGAGCTCTACAAAATGACCCTGATACAGATGACGAAGATGAAGGTAAGTTAAAGTTTGTCACATATGGGAAAAAAAAGGACACAGTATATCAGGTGACTGATGCATGTGAAGTCTAATGCATTTACGTCTGATCACTTCCTTAAATTACAGTTTGGCTTCTTATAAAGGTGATATCTGTGAAATCATTCTGGTACATGTTTTTATCTAAAGATGCAGGGACGGAGATCGCTTTTGTGCTTGATGGTTCTGGAAGCATTGACAAACCAGATTTTACAAGAGCCAAAGACTTCATTTATAATGTTATGAAAAATGTTTGGAAAACATGTTTCAGTGTAAGTAAGGAACTAACAACATGAAAAATCCATGATATGATATCTGTATGAACCAATGTTACAGTTGTTAACATACTATAGTATATTAGCAAAACTACTAAAATATTTAAAAACTGGTTAAATACTGTATTATTTCATATTACCCATTTCATTTTTCAATATATTGTCTCTGTATATTTACCTAGCAAAAAAGCAGGATATACACCACAAAAATTTGTCTTAAACAAAAGCAATGTCTTCTGTAAATAAAAAGGATATCAATATATAGGATGCTTTTTTGCTAACATAAACATGAATAAAACTGGAGACTATGAGGAAGATATTCAAAAGCTTTTTTGTCTAAAGTGCACAAAGAGGCTGAGACTGAAGTTCTAAACATAAATTACTAATTTAGATAAACAATCATTATTAGTAATAAAGTCAATACTAATCACTACCCTCTTCCACATACCCCCAGTGCAACTTTGCAATAGTGCAGTTTGGGAGAAATATAAAGACCGAACTCTCTCTGGAAGAAAATAATGACAGTCTCAGAGCACTGGATAAGGTGAAGAACATAACACAGTTAGGTGCAATCACCAAGACTGCGTCAGCCCTCTACCATGTTCTGTAAGTGCTCAAACCCCAAACTTTCTTATCATGTGTTTACAAAAAAAATTTTTACATCTTACTGCAAAGTATTCATTAGCTTCTGTCTTCTGTGCTACTTACAGAACAGAGGTTTTTGTTCCTGAACATGGATCGAATGAGAAGGCTAAAAAGATGATTATTCTGTTGTCTGATGGAGCAATGTCAGGAGATAACAGAAATCTTTCAGATATATTGAACATGCCAGAGATGCAGGGGATTACTCGCTATTCTATAGGGGTAAGTGTACATGATTATTTTATAGCTTGTGCTGCAATTATTCCTTCTAAATTATTTGTCCATATGTCAAAAATACTTAATTTACATATACATTTTTTAAAAAATGCTGTAAAGATGTCTAATAATATTAAAAACTCAAGTTAGTAGTTTTTTTTATTTTATTATTATTATACATTGGGTATCCAGACAGCCAGACTTAACCACGTGTAAATGGAAATGCATATTTATATTACATTGTATAAAGATATGCATACAAATGATTCATTAAGATTCAGTACTAATAAAGTGATGTTTTACTTTCAGGTGGGGCCAGAGGTATCGGGTAACCCAAAGGCAGAAAATGAAATGATAACAATAGCTGGCAGCAAAGACAGATATTTCAATGTTTCCAATTATGCAGCCTTAGAAGAAATTCTTTCTTCTTTAGAAAAAAACATAATTGGGATTGAAGGTAGGTTATTTGAAAATAAATTTAAATGACTTGTGTTAACAACTCATCAATCAATTGTCTTATTCCCCAGCATTGCTGATTTGTTTTTAAAGCAGGCTGCTGATTTTAAAGATTCATATTGATGTGCTTCTTCTAAAATGTTATCTTTTTAATAGTGGTCATTTCACATAATTTGGGCAAATAAATAAATAAATAAATAAGTGTTAACAGTATCAGAATGTAGTAATTGACAGAAGGTCGCCCGCTGCGGGAGAGTATAAAGGGTAGGAGGCTTTGCATTTTGTGGTTTCTCTGTGACACAACAAGCTGCATTTTTATGTGTATTACTAACTTTAAAAGAAAGGGTAAAACATATTTTGCACTGTCTACAACATTAGATAAAAATATAGATTTGTCATGATGTGTCTTTCATTAATGCATTTGCTTTAAAAATAAATAAATAAATAAATAAATAAATAAATAAATAAATAAACATCCAGTTGTTCACAGTGGTATGAGAGGAATACACAGCTTTAGAACATGCTGTGGGAGAAGAGCTCTGCTTCATATCACGCTTCATCACACCACCATGCCACAAATTATTTTACAGCATAAAATTATTTTACAATATGCTTTGACTGATTAAATTTATTTCTATATATTTACTAATTTATATAGTTTTAATTATTCAAGAAGAATTTTCCAAGCATGGGCGCATGCAAGTTAAACCTGTCAAAAAGGATGTATAGCTGTATAAAGGCCTGAAATATAATGAAAGGAATCTTATATAAGAGTGTAAGAGGGGATGAGTTGTCCTTTTTGCAGCAGGCATTTGTTAAAACTTACTATGGAATAGTAAACATGACTTGTGATATATATTTAATTAAGATAATGTTACTTTCAAATTTTGATTTGTTGTTTTATAATTTATCTGTACCAAAAAGTAGTGCTTTTTTCCTAATATACTGTAGTTTTAGTTTTAATGAAAAGTTTTAGGGTGTTTTTGATTGGTTGTTTTTTCAGGCCTACAGAAGGGAGCAGGATTTGAACTTCAGCTTGCAGAGGCTGGCTTTAGCTCTCACATTACCCGTGATGTAAGTGCCAGATATTACTCATCAACTGTAGGGGGGGCGGGGGGGTTAAAGTTTAAAGTTATAATGTAGTCAAGTTTGTCCTTATACAAGATTCACTCATTCCATCTACCTCCACCTGTAGGGTTCGATTCTTTTTGGTGCTGTAGGAGCCTATGACTGGAGTGGAGGAATCCTTTTGACACAAAATGGTGAAGAGCCGGTGACATTTTTTAATGCAACCAAGGAAGAACCTAGATATTCCTATTTGGGTATGACCAACAGAAAACATAAATGTTAAATAAAAATATCAAGTAAATCACATCCTAAAGCTTTTTGATAATTACAGGTTACAGTGTGGCATCCGCAAATAGGGACTCAAAAACACTGTATATATCTGGTGCTCCGAGATACAACTTGACTGGTGCAGTATTTATTTTTAATGGGATCAAACAGGATTTGCTACAAGGAGATCAGGTTTGAAGAAATACTTATAAAGAATGAAAGGATGAAATACTTTTAAATTATTTCTCTACAAAAAGATTTTTTTTTAAATATGTCTTTTTAAGCAGGAAGTGTTGCAGGTCATTTTTAACAATTCCTGACATACATCTTGGTTCTACAGGTAGGGTCTTATTTTGGATCAGTTCTCTGTGTCTTGGACATTAATGAGGAAACAGATTATCTTCTGGTTGGAGCACCGCTCTTCCATGTGAAAGGGGAAGAGGGAAAAGTGCTGATTTACAAACTGAATAATGTATGGTATATATGCAAATTACAGCTTTCCTTCCAAATATATATTTATTTTAAACTGTACTTCAATTGAACTATTTAATGGATTGTTCCTGTAGGGGGAATTTGAGAAAGAAGCCAGTGAATTGCATGGACTTGAAAAGTACAGCTATGCAAGGTTTGGTTCTGCCATAGCAGATATTGGAGACATTGATGGGAACGGATTCAGTGATGTGGCAGTGGGAGCGCCTCTTGAAGAATATAATGCAGGGAGTGTCTACATATATAACAGATTTGTCGATGGAATAAAAAAGCAGTTTTCACAGGTAGGCTATATCATGATTTGCATAATTTCCACATTTGGTATTTCTACAACCTGAAGAAAATAGAAATGTTGGGCTTCTATTACTAGTTGATTTACAAGTTCTTTAAAAAAATGTTTTGTGGATTGCCTAAATATTCGTAATTCTAGGCCAATACTTTGTAGTAGCCAATTATACCTCCAATTACAAAGGTGTCACCTTTGCAACTAAGAGTCTCTGATCAGTTTTTCATCTTAGATCTTTATATGTTTGCCTACCCTCTACAAAATTGTATGGAGACTATTTTTAAATAGAAATTTTTAAGTCTTGCTACAGATTCTTCAACAAATGACCCTCATGGGTTTTGACCATTTCAAGCCATTCAAATTCTTGGTTCTGAACCACTTAAGTGTAGCTTTGGCAGTTTGCTTAGGGTTGTTGTGAAGTTGGAAGGTGAACCTCACCTAATTCCTATTCCTACACACTAATGCTACATCTATCATATCTATCACAACACCCTTATCATGTTCTAAGGATGATGAGTGGTGTTTACACATTTTATGTCAAGGACAATTTTATTTTATTTATTTTATTTTTTAATTTTGGTCAGACAGCTCCTTTGGTTAGCTGCCTCCCTCCTCTTTTATTTGAGAGAAGGTAGGGGACTACTGTGTGGGACAACTTTCTCACACACACACACACACACACACACACACACACACACACACACACAAGGTCACAATAATAATAATAAACAGTACAGGGGCGCAAGGACGTTGACTATACAAGTGACACACACATAGTGACACTGAGCATGGGAGACGATTACCCATAATCCTGTATCGCATGAGAAGAACCTTTCACTTATTCTTAATACCACCTTACCCTGTACACAGGGTCATGGGGGGGCCTAGAGCCTATCCCAGGAGACATAGGGCATGAGGCAGGATACACCATGGACTGGGTGCCAATCCACCACAGGGCACACACATACAGACGGTGATTCATACACTATCGGGCAACTGTGGGAGGAAACCGGAACTCCACTAAGCACAGGGATAATATGCAAACTCCATGCGCACAGAGCCAAGACGGGTACCCTGGTGGTCCAAGGTGGCAGTGATAAGCAATAAGCCACCATGCCATGTTCTACATGGATAGGTATATTTCTTTTAATATTATGTTATACATTCATACAGGGGACAGTTGTCATGTCTGTTGACAACTGGTTGTTGAGGTCTGACAGCATATTTATAGAATACTAACAGTAAGCAAGCACTCAATTGCTCTTTAAAAGCCTGGTGTTTTTGTCGTTGTTTTTTTTTCTTCACAGAGAATCACACCCTTAGACTTTGGATATAAACTCGAGCACTTTGGGCAGGCAGTGAGTGTCATGCCTTCGTCAGAAGTAGACAAGCCACCACTAATCAGTGTTGGGAGTAAAGGAGCCATAAATTTCTTCCAGTGAGTATAGAAAACTGCTTTGTAGAAATTAGAACAAAAAGACATGGTATGACAATGTAGCATCAGACAGTATATGACAGTATATCCTACTTCATCACATTTTCAAAACGCAACATGTTGATTATTCCTTAAAATACAGTGCAGATTAATGTGGTTTATGTGTAAGGAATGATTATAAGTTACATTTCAAGGGATACCAGAATTATAATAAAAAGAGTTTGGAAAGTAATTCTCTTTAATTAAAAAATGCTTTCGTGAGCATTTTGTGGCATCTGTTGGGTGATGTCATTCTGAGCCACATGGATTATTCAGATTATTATTATGAATTTTCCAGAAGGTTATTGCTAACTTCAACCAGTTAACAATCTGTTAAATTAGAAAAACAAGATAACTCATGATGACAGTCATGTGACAAAGCAAAAGGTCATGACACAGAGCCCTGATTTCATCCATATGGTGACTGGGGACGATTGCACTTTACCATGAAGACGGTCCTGGCCTTGGGCTGATGCAGACAGCTGTTCTCTGAGGACTTGTGACTGCAGTCGCTCAATAGTTCAGGCCTGAAGTCTCCTAAAGTCTACCTGAGCCTCCAATAATAAACTGGACTCCATATTAACTTTAAGACATCAACTGTAATATTGAACGTCCAATCGCCTAACACACAGTATGACTGCAGATCAATCCCTGCTAACCGTCATCACCCAAATAAGGATGGATTCCCTGTTGAGTCTGGTTACTCTCAAGGTTTCTTCCTATTGCCATCTCAGGGAGTTTTTCCTTGCCACCATAACCCTGTTTTCAGGGTTTTTTTTTTCTTTAGTTTTGTTATTTTGTTTTTGAATTATATTTTATTTCCGGTTTAGTTATTTTGTTTTGCACTTCTCGGCCACCATAGTACTCCTTGGAGTGATAAATCACAAATTTGTTCAATTTAGCATGAATTTGCTTATTTGCATTTATTAATTAAGGGATACACAGTAAGAAGAGAGTTGAATTAATTTTTATTTCTTCTAGGACAGTTCCTGTTATGTTAATTAAACCAAAAATCACAATTATGGCAAGTAAAGAAATGAAAGAAATTCCCATTGATAAGCAGACTAGTGATGAATCAAGCAAATTCGAGGCAAAGCTCCAAATCTGCTTTAATTCACCAAAAGGAGACATTAAGTGTAAGTTGTTATACCTAAACCTAAATGTGTCAGCTTAACATTCTGTCTTTCTTTATTTTATTGATGTTCATTTTCAATGTTTCTTTTCTTACACACTTCCTCCCTTCAGCTGGTGAACTACCAATTGAGTACCAGATTGATTTGGACTCAGGTAAAGAACAAAAGCGGCTGGTTCATGTCAAACCTCATGAAGGGAGAACGAGGTTTATTATAAAATCAGAAACCTGCACTGAGTTGATAGATGTGAAATATGTGGTAAGTTAATGTCAATCTCCTGAGCATTAATTCACATGTTAAAATGCTGAAAGGTTTGATTCAGTAAATTCTTTTTAATAAAGTGTTTTTTTTCTTTCTTATATCTGTTTTCAGGGCTGTTCTGACTGTTTCTCACCTATCAAGATTAGGGTCAATTTTACACTAATCCCATCCACTGGAATACCTATCCGTGTTCTTGATGTATATCATCCAAAAGAGGCCATAGAAGAGGTACATTTAAAATACTGTGAATTAAATATGAAACATGAATGGTAAAATTTTCTAGAATTGTTGAACCTGTATGTGGTGAACCCATTTAAATAATCTGTTCTAGGGGATACCTGATGTTTTCAAATTCTTATTTACCACACTTACTTTTTTTTTTTTTTTTACTTGAATTGCATAATGTACATAATCCACAAATGGTTGGGTTACTTTGAAGGATATAATTGATCTTAACTAAATTAAAAAAATTTTTTTTGACTTTTTAAAAAAAAAAAAGGTAAATGTATAATGTGTCTATGGACATTTGTATATCGTATATTGGATAGATAGACGGATACATTTTAAGCACCGGTAGCTCAGAGGAAGCTTATTGGTTAAGGCATTGGCCTACTGGGCTACAGCACCATCACACTGCTAATGTTGGGCCGCTGAGCAGTTAACCCAAACCTGTTCAGTTGTACCTTCTGTATGTCTATTGTCATTTGCTTTGAAAAACAAGCATCAGCTTAAAATAAATTTATGGTTTCAAAAAGGTGTAAAGAAATACTCAGCACCTATTTTTTTCCTTTTTTATGCCTCAGATTCAATTTGAAAAGGACTGCAGTCAAAACTGTAAGGCTGCCATTTCACTGAATGCCACCAACCTCAGGTGAAGCTGTCATTACGTCCTGGAGACTTATCCTGGCTTATTTTTCATACTTTTTTATTACTTTTTTAACATTAACTTTTTTCCATCATTATAGCAAAGATACTATAATAATTGGAGAAACTCCAGAGATAAAGTTTGAAAGTAATCTTACGAACTTTGGGGACAGTTCCTATATTACCACTCTGACCCTGATATATCCTGAAGTACTATCTTTCAAGGTAAATCACAATTATCCTTCAACTTGTGGGCTGTTAGCTTGATGGTTGAAGTTGAAGTTAAGAGGTGCCTAATTTCAGATGGGTTTTAATGTTTATATGATTTCACAGAAATCTGAGCACGGAACATGTGAGGATAAAAATGACAAACATCAAATAGTGTGTAAACTTATGCATCCCATATTCAGAAACAATGCTAAGGTATAAACATGGTGTGTAAATATAATCAAAATCTCTAAATATTTTTTCTAAGATTTTCATTTTTAATAAAACCTTTTTTTATTTTTTCATTTTGCTGCTTTAGACCAAAGTTACTATCGTTTGGCAGCCTATGAACAGAAACACAAACAGCACAGCTTTAATTACTGCTCTCTTAACAGGGTTGGCATATTAATTTGTATCTTAATATAGAAAGATTTGAAATCTCTGTGGTATGTTGTAGTAAAATATTTTATTAATCTTATTTATTTTTAGTGGAAATAATGGCAGTGAGCAACTTGATTTTAAGACGTATACTTTCACAGTGAAGAAAGCCCTTAAGGTCCAAGTTGCTGCGTAAGGAAAAATTCTAATCAATAAATATATATTTTTTTACAATTTTACAATGTTTATATTATGTTGGTTAAAGAGAACCTTTTTTTAATTATGCAGCACAGCCAAGCCAAACAGTCTGAATATTACAGAGGGGGAAGAAAGCAAAAAACAAAAACTACATTTTACTTTCAAGGTAAATATTCTGAATCTTCACCTGTCACTCCTTTAAGCGTTCATTTCTGCTGTGCTTTGATGGTTCATATTTTGGTCGCCTTTCATAACTCCCTTGTGCTTGTCTGTTTTACATTTGCAGCTGCGTGGTGAAAACACATATGGTGCCAAGATAAATTTGACAATAAAAATTGAGAAGCAAGCACACAAAACTGACATGACCATCGAGAATATTGAACCAAAGGTACGTCCAGCCATGAGGGGCTTAATTTGATCCAACTTGCAGTAGCATGAGAATCTGTTTTTGATTGAGGCTAATCACTTCCTAATCTCTCTGCTAAATGCAGTAAATGTAAATAAAGATGAAGCTACCTGAACAAATGTCTTTTCATGTATTTCGTTACATTCAAACATTACTGGTTTCTTTTGGTTAGAACTGCTTAAGGCCTTCAGATGCAAGTAGTAAGGTAAGGAACTTCTTATCATCAAATAAAATATAAAAGTCAGCATGTTCCTTGCAATATACTATACAATGCATTAGGTGTAACATACAATGTTATCTTGTGAAATATGATCATGTTGTTTTTCTCTGTAGAGCATCTTCCAGATTGTATGTACAGAGTTGACAGATTTGCAGGAGGTTAACATCATAGCCCAAACACATATCCATGGTATTCAGGTAAACTGGAAAACTACTAGTCTATTCATAATCATTTTTAGAAGTGGGTTATTTTACTGATTTCTAGAAGAAAATTTCAGGCAAGTTGGTTCAGAAATATGCAGATATCTGTATTTTAAGGAAAACACAGCGTAGGTTATATCAAAACATATCAATGTACAAGGTGCACTCAAGTAAACCCGGGACTTTTGATTCTGCAGAAAAACAGCACAAACATCAATTTATCTACATAATCCCTTGCTACACTAATGCACTTCAGTGTTTCACTATTGCTTGAATGCCATTAAGGTAGTAAATCTCCTCATTATACCAGAGCCATGATTGGACTCCCTGCTTCACATCATCATCTAAAACGCTAAATGTCAAAAACGCTGGCCTCTCTGGGACTGGTTTAATGGCCAGAACATCTTTGGTGATCAAAAAAGTGCTGTTTAACTGAGAGCATTCCACTTAATAAAAGTTCAAGATCACCATTCACAGTCCTATGGCCTTCTTTAAAATGTCTGCCCTATACATGTGTAGGCGGCAAATGTCAATCGCTTTTACACCTTCATTCAAGAAAGATTTCATCACAAGTCCTGGTTTAACAAGAATCCTTGTCATATATTAATTTCAAAATATTTTCTATGCATGTAAGCAGAAGTCATGACTAAATGTAAACTTGTTCCTTAAAACAGGAGGAAACTGAAATGATCATTACCAAGGCGGAAATTTCATATGATGAGAGCATCTATGATGGAAAGAACATAGTGAAGACAGACCAAGTGCGTGAAATGTAACCTTTAAATAGATCCATGGATTCCTATATACTGTATGTTTATTTGGCTCATGTTTTTTTTTTTTTTTTTTTTTTTACTTCAGGTAAAGGTTTCACTAATTAAGTTGACAGTTGTGAAGTCAACTCCACTTATTGTAGGCAGCGCCATTGGAGGGTTTCTCCTTTTAATCGTCATTATCATAATTCTTATTAAGGTAAACTTTATTTTTTCTTGCTACATCCTTGAATGGTTCATTTATCCCTGAATTTTACCTTCATCTTAACACTTCATTCCTTCTTATATGCAGTGTGGATTTTTCCGTCGACGCCATAAGATGGATCGAACTCCGAGTACCAACTAAAGACATGCACATCGTTGTCTTGATTATTACTTATCATAAAAATTATGTCTTAGACAAGTCTGCAAAGATTTATTATTATTATTATTATTATTATTAAGATTATTTTATTAGCATTTTTAACACTGTAAAAACTATAGGATATGTCACAAATGATACTTCAGTATTTTTTTTTATCCTTAAATTATTTTAAGCCATTTGTTTTTCTAACATCTTGAGGTATTTTGTACCTACCTTATTTACTTTTAGTATGTTCACAGCTTTTATATGTCTATTTTCACATGTCCATGTATTACTATAAATATTCATTCAATTATTTATCTTCTATACGGCACATCCTGTGTACAGTGTTGCCATCTCAGGAGACTTACTGTAGGGCATGAGGCAGGATACGCCCTGGGCAGAGTGCCAATCCATCACAAGGCACATAAAAACATACACAAACGGGCCAACTAATTTAATTTGCATGTCTTTAAATTGTGAATTATCTTTGAATAGTCTGGAGGAAACCCCACACACACAGGATGGACATGCAAAAGCGCACACAGACCAGAGACGGGAATCAAACCCTCAACCTTAGAGGTGCGAGGTCGTAGTGATAATACAGTGCTGCCTCATGAAGGGCATAATGAGAATTACATCCTTTTCTTAATTATACTTTTATACACATTCTATTATTTTGATAACTTCACTTACCAAAATGTATGCAAAACATAATATTTGGCTACAGAGGGCATGTTGTCATGCCTTATATAGAAGTTAACTGAAGAATGTTAATTCTGTTGGTACTTCAACACTTCTGCTACTTCAACTATTGGAAAGAATAACAGAGGACATTCTTTTACACATGTAGCGTGAGTGAAAATTATTTTAGATTATGAAAAACCTCACTGTTGTTTTATTCCTTAGTGCATTTTAATATTTCCATTCATTTCTTAATTGTTGTTTAATCCATATGAAATTAAATAAAATATAATTTTTCAATTTATTTTCCATTAATGTTAATTAACATAACTGGGAAATTTTTCATAACTGTGAAAAACATATTTATTAATGTCCTGGGGAAATGATCAGGGTTTTTAATACCTCAGTGTCAAATTTTCAGACAGACGACCTGGAGTTGCCATTACCAGCATAAAAAAAAACCTGAATATGCATAAAGCCAGCTGCATCCTTTGAACTCACTGAACTGTTTGTATTTCTCATGTTTACTTCCTTTTTAAACTATTGTTCCTTTTTCTCTGTTTCTTAATTTTACCTTAGCCCAGTTTTACCTGTTTGTAGTCTCTCGCCTGTCTTTTGGATGGTGTTTTTAGACTGTGTTTGGGACTGTTGAATGTTCTTAATTAAAGATTCCTTTTACCCACAATTGTATTTGCCTCCACTCTTAGATATTACATGTTTCCAGTACTGTAACAAACATTTTTAAAAAAAAGAGTTGCACTTATAGAGGAGGCACATAGTAACAGTCTGATGCTTTTCAGTGCTTGAATTAAATTTGTTTGAACATTTGTGTCCAATAACTTTCTAACAATTAGTAAAAGATAAGACTCAATATACAAGACACTATAGTCATCCTAATGCAAAGATCCAATGAAAATAAGTGCATGCTATAGCAGTTTTTACCATTGCTAACAAATGTTCATCTTCACTTATAATACTTTTTCTAAACTCTTAACATACCAACACATTTGTGTACATCACATAAATAAACAGATATTTTGGAAATCACATTTTATTTAATTTTTTTATATTAACTACAAGTTTCAAAGTACTGTAGAAAAAAACTTATTCTACAGTACATATACTAACTACATCAAAATATGACAAACCTGACTTAATACAGTACAACTAGCACACTAGCACATGTTTTATCTAAGAGGAACATATTGTCAATCATACCACTAACAGGAACCTTATTTCTTTTCATGTTTCAGTTCTACCTGCATACAATAGACAAGAAATTCTTTTTTTTTTTAATTCATTAATTCTTCATATATATACTTTTTATAAAGCAACTTCCTTTTACTATAAACTACTCTATGTTTTGCTTGAGTGTTGATGTGTATTTATGGCAACATACCACATGAATAAGTGCTCTTTACTTTAATCATAATACGGGAGAGAAAATAGTTTTACTGTAAAAAAAAAAAAAAAAAAAAAAAAAACTAATACTGATAAGGAATATAACTTAAGGAATATAAGGAATATGACTTAAAGGATGTGGAGAAAACCTTAATATGGTGTCCATTTGATCCAGAGTTTATCCATAGAGCACACAACATAAGTAACACAATTTTTACATAAGTTAAAAAGGACTCTTACTTGATCTGATGTCACTATTAAGAAAAAATCTAAATGCACATTTGTATGAACTGTTTTGTTAAACAAATTTAAAGTAAGTGGGCAGAACCCATCTGACATTATTAAAAACATTATGCGGTTATAGTCCTTCAACTATTTAAACATTTAGGACCATTTTGCAGTGTACCAGTGAACAGGAAAATTCTATTAAATTCAATTGTATTTCTATAGTGCGTTTAACAATGGTCATTGTCACAAAGAAGCTTTACAGAATCAAAATTCTGAAAATGTGTAGGAAATGTGAGAACATATGTATGGATCAAAATGATCAAGTTGTCCATGATTAGCAAGCTGAAGGCGACAGTGGCAAAGAAAAAAAAAAACTCCCTGAGATGGCAATAGAAAGAAACCTTGAGAGGACCCAGACTCAACAGGGAACCCATCCTCATTTGGGTAATAACGGATAGCAGGTGTTATGCTGCTGGAATTTCAACACAACAGATGATATGTTTAAGTTAATATGGAGTCCAGTTCATTATTTCAGGCAACAGTCACAAGTCCTCAAAAAACAGCTGACATCAGCTGAGGGCAAGACCATCTTCATGGTAAGGCGTGAACCATCCCCAGTCACCACACACATTCGAAGCAGACCACATGGGGTCATGTAACAAGATCTCCAACCAGAAGTGGGGCACCGGTCAGACAGCTCAAGAGGGCAAAGAAGGCCTGGATCACTGGCATCTCAGGAGCGACGTGTGTACATGTGTGTGATATAGAGAGACAGGGAGAGAGGGAAGAGAAGAGAAGAGAAGAGAAATGAAATAACCGTTAGGTCACAGTCACAGTCATATAATGTATAAAATTAATATATATTCAACGCAGAAAGCAAGCAGGGACTCCGGCCAGACTAACTAAAAGGGAGAGCCAAAAGGTAACAAGATATGGGGGCTCCCTGGAAAGTAAAGCAACCAGTCACTTCACCATCAACAAACCTGAGTGTTCAATGAGAGTGGGGAAGAAAGCATCCAAAAATACCAGTTGTCCATATTTGTCTTCATCCATGAGACCCTCACATCCGCTCCTCTACCTAAGGCAAATATATTCACACAATAGCGTGACTAAATAAATAGGTTTTTAGCCCAGACATAAAAACATTGCGACTGTGTCTGAGTCCTGAACACTATTTGGAACGCTATTCCATACCTTTGGGGCTTTGTAAGAAAAAGCTCTGTCCCCTGCTGTAGTTTTCGTAATACGCGGTTCTGACAAGCAGTCTGCTTTCTTTGACCGAAGTAGGTGTGGCGGATCGTAAGACACTAGAAGTTCACTCAGGTACTGTTGTGCAAGACCATTTAGTGCTTTATAGGTCAATAGTAGTATTTTAAAATCAATGCAAAATTTTACTGGGTGCCAATGCAGTGAGGATAAGATAGGGATGATGTGGTCATATATCTTCTGGTTCTAGTGAGGACATTTGCTGCTGCATTCTGGACTGACTGGAGATAAGGATTTACAATAATCCTTGTTGTTGGAAGGTTTTTAGCACAATTCCATTTCTTTAGGTGTTGTCTTTGCTCAATACATGCCAATAATTTGAAGTGTTTTGTTTGACCCGGCAGTCCTGTTTAAATGAGACATTCACATCTAACATTTGAAATATTATTGTTAGGTGAGTTCCAAAGCACACAAAGAGCTGGTGCCTTTGTATTCATGTCTGTGTATGCGTGAACTCGTGCTTTCTGTCAGATAGAGTGAGTGTTTCGGCCCACATAGAGGAAAATGTTTTTAATATTATCATTTCATAATTTGTAAATCTTCCTATGGTAAGTGGATTGGGATAAGAAAGGAGAGGTTGCACTCGCATATCCTTTCCAACAAACAATTAAATAAGAGAAAATCACTGCAGGTTATCTGTGTCTGTTTCATATGTGGGGGAACAGGTTAACAAAAACTTACCTGGCTTTTGGTGTCATAATTGGTTACTGTGCATGTTGCACTATGTCTGTATACTAATCCAGAGATTGCAAGCAGTATCACTGTTGCTGGTAAAGGTGCAATAAAGTACGTAGGGAGGTACATTATTTATGTAGGGTCAATATTTCAAATTGACTTTGACCTTTTTCAAAGCATTATCTTGCATTTAACTAAAGCTTGTAACTTTGAATTTTCAACCTGAGAAAAATAAAATATATTTACATGATAAAAACATATCATGTGAACATGGTTGTTTACACATACTGTATTGTACAACAGAAATTCAGTTTCTTTGTATGGATGGAGTATTTGTACAGGTAGTTAGTAGACAGCATCATCATCAACTTTTATGTCGTATTGTGAGCGTGTCACAGGCCTTCCTCACTGTCTGTGACAATAGGCAGCATTGTCTAAAACAAAAAACGGGTACGTCAGGCCGAGCTCATAACTGCTAAAAAGACTCTACAGCGAGACACATACAACAGGCAGAAATAAGGGCTGCCGAACCATTGCATCAGTGTGGGGAGTGGCAGCAGGTTAACAGCAAGCTCCATTTGCAGGTAATGGTGGCACACGGGCATCAGGATATGCACACGGGCAGAGCTGTGACCTTTAGCTAACAATAAATAAAATGTCTATAAAATGAATATTCATTTTATATTAATTTTATATGTCTATAAAATGAATATATACTTTAAATCAGTTTATAATAGGCTAGTATTGGCATTAGCTTAATTGACAGAGACTTTCAAAAAGGAAGTGGATAATAAACTTTTAACCACTAACGTTAACTGACTGGATTGTTGGTAATCAATCACATGCTTTAACAGATGCATAATTTTTTGGTGTACTTTGTAACTCAAATGTGGCAATAAGACTTTCCATTTCTGAGCTAAGTCAAATGCAGCAATAACTCCACAACAAACTGCATGCTGTTAAATATTGTGTTAAAATACTGGTCCAATAGAAATGTAAATTGATTCTACTCTAGCATGCCCTGTGGGCTTTACAGAGATTACAACTATCCTGGACATTGATTCCCATGTTGTTTGCCGTGCACCGTCGTACAATATGGGAATTAATATTAATAGTTACCAATGGACTCCACGCCCCCCTAGATATTCTACAGCGATTCCTAGATAGATGGAGTTGTATGTATGACCTAATATTTGGCCCTTGAATCAGGAGTGATGAGCCCCAATTTGGAGTTTTGACCGTCCCATTAGGGGTGATGACCTGCTATTGGGAGCCATACCGTCTCATTTGGGGTTATGACCTATTTGAAGTTGTGACCTTTCCATCTGGGGTCATAAACCTCATATTTGGAATTATGACCCTCTAATCTGGAGTTATGCTCACACCATTGGGGCTATGACTCCCCACTGAAGTTATGACTCTTTCACCATTTGGAATTATGATCCACCCTTTTGAACCCTCCTGTTCGGTGTTGTAACCCCCTATTTGGTGTTATGATCCCACTGGTATACTCCTCCATTCCAGTGTTTGTTTATATTGTGTTTAACCTTCAGCAAATTTCTTGGCTGAAGGTCAGATACAGTGACATCTGGTGGCAGGTGTATGATTTATAAAAGACACAGCAACTAAAAAAAAAATTAAAGAAGCATGTGGCATGTCAAGGTTTAACCCTCGCTGTATAAATGTTCTCCTGCCAACCGTAGAACCGCAGCTATGACAGTGCACTTTTAAAACACTACACATTAAAATCATGAGTAATACAAAAATGCCCAGTTCTTTTGACTTTGCACTTTACTACTCCTATGAAAATAATTAACAACTACACACACAAACGGTAGTTACCTGGATACCTCATTACAGATGACCCCGTGTAGAGTTCATGTTTCAGTAAGTGTTATATCGTCATTTTAAGTGTCTCACACCCTATAATACATATGTAAAAATCTATATATTTAGACAGTTTATGTTATTCGTTAAATTGCCATGAAGAAACTACACCTGCCTGCCTAAACCCTCTCCATTCTCATGCAGTGCAACACTCGCGAGATCAAGAGGGGGAGTAAGTTAAGGAAACATGGCGATGTCTAATCTATTAAAGGTAAGACCTAACAGCTCGGAGATTTACTATTGTACTTCATTAACTGGCGCTTTGTGTCTTCGCTTCTAACGCGATCAATTATTTTCTGTAATCCTTTATACATTTGAGTTTTGTTCTGGAACCTTCCTGCAAAACCACTTTCAGCCAGGTAGTTCAGTAAAGAGACTGATTAGCCGTGCTGTTTTGCTAGTCAAGGGAACGAACATCACCGTTCTCTTTCCACCTATATTCCGACAAATGCGGCATTCCTCGATATGATTGGTTAGTAACATCCGTGTCTTGCGCTACGATTGGTTAATACCTCATGCCTTCAAAGTTGTGAGTCGGAATCATTGGGCAAAGCGCCGGAAGCTGCCTATTTTGGAATACGGGTCGGGAAAATAATGCCGCACAGCTACCTAGCTAGCTAGCATCCAAGCTTAGTATTGGCCCATTTTAGCTTGTTAGCTAGTAAACAGTCATATAATTAATTTTATCCTTGACACTCAATTTTATCTTCTGTCCGTCGTCTTTTTCTTTTTTGTTATGTATAATAAGGTGGCAATTTTTCATAATTGCAAACAGTTGTTTGAATGTAGTTAATTTGCGGTGGACAGTTAGTTAGCGTAGCTACCCAGGATGGGCAATAATTTGATGCCGGTTAGCAGCACTGGCTAAGAAATATTACGACTATTAAAACGTCCAAAGTTTTACACTATTACGTCTTCATCGCTCAAACGAGCAGATATTCGGTTTATATTGAGCCTTTAATTTGTGTCCCCATTTGTGTGGTTACTCACTTAAATGAAAAAATATATCTATAAATCTGCACATTAGCTTAGCTAGCTAACGCCTCCACTGCTCTTTACTACATTTAGTGTTACAGATCCCTTTATGAAAAGTTTGTTTGCAAAGAAGCTTTTTGCGTTAATAATTTTTAGGTAACTAAATTGTTTTAAGTAATTGATCCGAATACGGGAACAAGTTACCCTGGCAGCTGTCACCTTCCTAACATTTATTTATACATATTTGACAGAAGCGTTTCTCCAAAGTGCCTTAGAATGAGAACGTACAGTAAGCCTAGAGCTGGTTAAAATTCCACCCTAAAAATATGTTGTGTTTAGTAAATTGCTGGTGAAAATTAAGCAGAGGTGGCTCAAAAGGTTAAGGCTCTGGGTCACTTCATTGTGGGTTCAAGGCCCAGCACTGCCAGGCTGCCACAGTCGAGGCCCTTAAACCTCTCTGCGTTGTATTCCACGCAGTGATCTATGTTCCACTGTTCTGTAAATTACATGTGACTAATAATTGAATCATAATCTTTTTTTTTTTTTTTACTTTTGTGAGAAGTTAGTTGTTGTGCTTGGTGCTGAGGTTATAGAGCAGGGTCTTGTACAGAAAGGGCTAGTGTGGGTGCAGGCTTTCATAAACAAGAACATCTATTTAAACAGGTGGAATCAGGGGTTGGATCTTTTGCTTGGATAGAATGAAAGCTTGCACCCACATCAACCCTAAGAGATGTCAACCCTGTCATAGAAGGAGAAAGGAGAATTAGAAGAAGAAAAAATGTCAGTTATCCAAAACATAAGTGAAAAAGGTGAGATTTTGGTGATTGCGCCAAGCTTACAAATTCTTGGCGTAAAATAACAGAATGCAATGCAGCTGTAGAGCACTGTTTTGTGCAGAGATTTTGGTGAATGCTTTGACTAACTATAGTGTTTATCATATGCAAAAACATGATGGTAGCATTAACATTAAAGTAGAAGTTAAAAGATCGCTCTCTTCTGGGAGAGATAATAATGTCAAATTATACAGTAAAATTCTGCATGTTTAAGCAGAAAGGGAAAACGTCAGTTAGGAATTTAATTATAAAAATAAATCTTTGCCATGAATGATTGAGTGGTAATTATAAAGATTTAATATGCAAGTCAGTCAGGGTTGATATTTTTTCCCTCCCTGCTAGCAGCTCTCTGCCAGTTCTGGGAATTGTTCCAGAGCTGTGCATCAGAAAATAATGAATCTGATCTGATTCAGATCCGATCTCAACGTTTGTGATTTCCACTTGCAAATCATGCACACATAATATCTCAAAGCACCCTGCTATTGCGCCTCTTATTATTTGTCTCGTAACAAGTTAGAGTGTCATCTTGTTTACTGTTAGAATGTCCATGTGAGAATGTCAGCAATAGAGTATCTGCTCTCCAAAAGAGTACATTTAAACAAAACTGTGGTATGTTAACGAAGGCATTTTAATCTTTCTCAGAACAAAGGGTCCCTCCAGTTTGAGGATAAGTGGGATCTGATGCGCCCAATTGTCCTGAAGTTACTTCGCCAGGAGTCTGTAACGAAGCAACAGTGGTTTGATCTTTTCTCGTAAGTTTGATTAATTGAATTTGATGCTGATAATCAGAACTAAGTCTCTCTAATTTTGCCTGAAACATCAGTCTTTTTTTATCTTTTTTTTTCCTGCCACAGAGATGTTCATGCGGTCTGTCTATGGGATGACAAAGGCCCAGCAAAGATTCACCAGGCTCTTAAGGAAGACATTTTAGATTTCATAAAGCAAGCCCAGGCGGTAAGGAATGTCTATGTTCTCCCCAATTCCGCCCAATGTGATTGTAACTCAGATTTCAAGCTACACGTTACATGGTTGCGTGACCAACTAGAATTGATTCAATTCAAAATGATTTAAGAACTGAACCACTTTCATTTGGGGTCATATACTGGATATAGACATTTTGCAGTGTGACAAAAATGAGAACAATCATTTCGGAATATGTGTAGCTTTTTCCCAATATCACTGCTCATACTCCTGTCATTATCAAGCCGAGCATGGAGAACATGTACTGGATTGACTGTATTCAGTGCATGGCCGATGAAATTGATTAACTGTTTGATGTTAAAAGAACGGATTGGGTTTGATATAGTCACTGCCATTTCCAGTGTGTGGGCAAAAACAAATGTGATTTCAAAGATGAAATATTCTCCTGATTAAATACTTAATGATTACTCAACACAATTCGTCTGCTCCTGAGTTCTGTCCTGTAGCCACTCATCACTAAGGCCAGCACTAGCTGCAAAACCTAGCCATCTGGCCTTTTTCATCACCTTCTCAACCTAATCACATATAGCTGATGAGAAAACTGAGACAATAGTGTTGCAGGCTTGGGCTATAAGTGCATTTGTCTTTTCTTCTATCATAGATTTGTTGCAAATAAGATGCAATGCATGTGTTTTGTGAAGCTATGATGTTTAGGGATTTCAGATAAGTGGTGCAATTATGTTAAATATTGATTTACGTCACAGTCACAAATCTAATTTACGCTACAGAGATCTATTCTGAGAAAAACATAAATAAAAAAAAATTGCAATTGCGCAGTAAAGATTTGAGTGTATGCAGTCTAAACAGTCACTGATGCTGTCTTTTGTCATTTGTGGCACTGCTCTTCCAGAAATTATCAAGTACATGGCCATCTCCTGAACCAACTGCTGTGCTATATATTAGTACATCAATAATAATCGATTGTTTGCCAAGTAATGTGCTATTTGGAAAATATATGAAGAAAAAATTACAGCTTAACTGTAAAATCTGCAGTGTTGGAGCGAACTGGTTGCATGCCCCTTTCATCATTTATGTTCTTGCTGTTTGAATGGAAATTGATTTAACAAATAATTAATAAGAACCATGTTCACAGCAGTCTAAGTATCCTTTAAACAAAAGCTCTATGTAGAAGAGATTAGATTAACATGGGAACCTGCAGTAATTTTATCATTTTCAGGTGCTATTCAGTGAGTTTATTTATCCATGTCTGTTTTGTTTTTGTTTTTACCCCGTCATCTGGAAAAAAATTGCAGCACAAATATCTGTTTTTTTTTCTGATTATAATTGTTCAGTGAGGATATATGGTGCTGTCATTACTAATTACTAAAACTTTTTTTTTTTCAACAGTTCACTGAGAATATAAAACTTTAATGCAAATATCACACATAAACTGTATCTGAATATGGCTAAAGCTTCATTTATATCTTCAAAGCCAATTTTCTCCATGGGAGTGACTGATCTGCTAATCCTCATGCTTATATAATTTCTTTTTTTTTTTTTTTACTTCATACTTTTCAGAGGGTGCTCAGTCATCAAGATGACACGGCCCTCCTCAAGGCTTACATTGTGGAGTGGAGGAAGTTCTTCACTCAGTGTGATATACTACCTAAGCCATTTTGCCAGCTTGAGATCACTCTGATGGGGAAGCAAGGCAGCAACAAGAAGTCCAACGTGGAGGACAGCATAGTGCGGAAGGTAAGTGTGAGACACTGGAAGTAGTCAGCTCTGTATATAAACAACAAACATTTGATTTGACGTGTGTTTTTACTCCTCTATCGATTCCTAGCTGATGTTGGACACTTGGAATGAATCCATATTTTCCAACATTAAGAACAGGCTGCAGGATAGTGCAATGAAGCTTGTCCATGCTGAAAGACTTGGAGAGGCTTTTGACTCTCAGTTGGTCATCGGGGTACGCGAGTCTTATGGTAGGCACTGAAGAATTTGAATCTTTTTGGTTTTGGATGGTTTGATTAGTTCTGCTGTATGATAGCTCAACCTGGGGTGTTGTATCAGATTCATAGAATGAAAGGATTATTTTTATTTAAGGAATAACACACAGAGATTGTGCTGTTATACAAAAATAGTGCAATAGAAATGTGCCATACAAGTCATTGTTTATGAGCTGTTGCTATGGAAACAATAACATTAGAAAGGGCACTTTAATATTCAAGTATACAGTGAAGACAGAACATGTGTGAATGCTACATGAAAGTCCCTAATGTAACCATTTTGCAGTGAACTTGTGTTCCAACCCTGACGATAAGCTACAGATCTACAGGGATAACTTTGAGAAGGCCTACCTGGACTCCACAGAGAGGTTCTACAGGACACAGGCTCCTTCTTACCTGCAGCAAAATGGAGTCCAAAACTACATGAAATATGTAAGAAAATTTATGTCAAATTAATATGGCCATTTTATTGTAAATAGCAACTCTAAGACAAGATAGCTGATAGCTGGTGCATTGAAGGTGCATTGAAATCAGCTTTTTTCAGTTATTACATGTAAGAGTTTTACTGGCACCCAAGTTGGCAAAGCAGAAAATAACTTGCCTTATATACCTGGACATCATGAGCCTATACTTCAGCAATGCCATAGCTGTCTATGATCATAAGCTAAGAGAGCAAAATTGACCTTGCTCTCTGGATGGGAGGGCCATACACTCTCTCGTCTGACACTGACCATTCAGCAGAAACACTAGCTAAGTCTCAGAGTTCATGCATGTTGATAGCGCTTTCCTCTGAAGGTGTCATTGGACTGCTATTGATGCTGCACCAAAGAAGTTGTAGTTGACTAGCTTCACATGTCCTGGCAGATGCACATATTATCTTTGTATCCTGTAGCACCAGTATTGCTATTCACTGGAAAGTGTTTTGTAAAAAAAAAAAAAACATGGTGTGGAAGAGTTTTAGTGTGCATCAAAAGCTCTGACCACAACCCCACTGAACAACTAAAACTAGAGCTTCAGGAGTCTTGACAAAATGTGAATCCAAATTTTTCTCCAGGGGAATAGAGATCACGATTCTCTCTTTTTTTTTTTCCTTCCAACAAAAAACATTGATTGCACTTAAGAAAAAGAAAGTGTTGTCTACACAAGAATTTCAACTCTCTTGTATTAATATAAAAGTCACCTTTTCCTATTTTAATGTGAATAAAGTGAAAAGTTGTTAAACATAAATGTAATTTTAACAATAATACATAAAAATAGCTAATAAGTAGCACTTGTGCATTAAGTGAAAATTTTGGACACTCAGACAACTACAGAACTTTTGAAACACAGCGAGTTTTGGCATAGCAATTACATACAGCTTGAATACAACACAAGTGAGCATTTAAGCGAACAAAAATAAAACCGCTTGCTACCCCAACATCCAAGTGATCAGAAGTGCTAATCGAAATCATTTGCTAATCTCTATACTGATTGGTAATTTAATAGTGTTTTGTGTTGCACTGTTTGAGGACAACCAGTGTCCATGACTGACACAGCAATCTGGGATTGTTGTCAAGTAACTAAGTGAACTTGTGAATGCTACATGATCTGAATGCAGAGAAAAACACGCAAGTGATTTGCCATCATTCAGAAATGTGATTGCATGTATGTATGAATCAAGATTGTGATTTATTTATTTATTTTTAGATTAATAGTGCAGGTCTAACTGAAACCCCTCCTTAAACTCACTAAAGCTCTTGTGTCTGAATGAGTACAAATCCCCTCTTCCCCAATATCTAGTGGAAAGTTTTCCGGGAGGTGTGAGGCTTGTTAAAACAGAAAAGAGAGACAAAATATGGATTGCCATGTTAAACAAGCACATATGGGGTGAAATGTCAGGTCAGACATTTGACAGTGCGGTATATGTCCTCAGGTTAGAATATAGATACAAGAGTGCTTCTCATTTGAAAATTTTGCATATACTGTATTACCTATCCATTTTATTTGTAATGCACATTCTTTTGTGTGTGTCATCTTTGCCATATGTAGGCAGACGCTAAATTAAGGGAGGAGGAAAAACGTGCACTACGTTATTTAGAGACACGACGTGAATGTAACTCTGTTCAAGCAGTGAGTATTTGTACACATTTGTGCTCTTTTGTATCTTTTTTCACTATTTTGAAATTTTGAGTTACCAATAGAGAAATTACTTTTCTTTTAGCTTATGGAATGTTGTGTAAATGCACTGGTGACATCATTCAAAGAAACAATCTTGGCAGAATGTCCAGGCATGATTAAACGCAATGAGACAGACAGTGAGTATCAGAACAGCTGATTACCTTTTACATTTACTTTTGAGAATTAGTCTTCTTGTTGCTATTATGTTTAACATGTCCTGTGCAATTCCAGAGCTTCACCTGATGTTCTCACTGATGGATAAAGTGCCAAGTGGAATAGAACCCATGCTAAAAGATTTGGAAGAGCACATCATCAGTGCTGGCCTGGCCGACATGGTTGCTGCTGCCGAGACTATCACAACAGTGAGTGGAGAAAATTAAAACAGCAAAATATTCAGAGTTGTACTTTTTGTGTAGATGTATGCCTCTCTGAAGAAAAAAAAAGACGAAGAATAATTATTCAGGACACTATCATTTTTATGTGTGGGGGGGGGGGGTCGTCACACTATTTATTTCATGGAGTTTATTTTCCAGTGAGTTTTGTCAAAATAAGTCTTTTTTATTTATTTTTTTTACTCAAAAATAATATTTCTTGTTTATATTAGATTTTATATGGGTTATAACATCTCACCCATCACACTCTATATGGGTTATGCTGATACAGTGTTGTTTTTGATGCCTTTGTTTCATGATCTGTGACCATATGTACACTTTCAGTTTACAGAACACACCAAAAGCTTAGGTTTATAATAAAAAAGCATTTCTTTCTCACTTACTATTAGGTACAGTATACTCAATATGGCCAAATATTTATGGACAACAGACTATAAAACTTAGACGCTTTTCGAACATTGCATTCCAGATTTATTCCCTCATTTGTTGTTATAATAACCTCCACTCCTTTGGGATGTCTATCCACTGGATGTTATAATATGACCAGGAGGATTTGTGTTCATTCAGCTGCAATAGCTTTAGAGGTCTGTCACTTGATGTAGGGCATGGAGGTCTGGTAGTCAGTCAACGTTCCAGTTTATCCCAAAGATGTTTTGGCCAACCAGGTAGTCATGGAGCTTGCCTTTTTCATGGGGCATTATCATTTTGGAACAGGTCTGGGTCAGTTCCAGTAAAGTTAAATTGTGACTTGGAGCATACAAAGACGTATACAATTGAGTGCTTCCATCTTTGTGGCAGCCATTTGAGAAAGAGCATGAATGGGTGTGAATCCACATGCTGTTGGCCATGTAGCTTACACAAAGTGCAGGCTATTGTTATTGCTATTATTAAGGTCTGAAATAAATTATGCATACATAAAAAAAAACAAAGTAAAAATATATATATAAATGCCTTATGTTTCTGTGTTCAGGACTCTGAGAAGTATGTGGAACAGCTTCTCACTTTGTTCAACCGTTTTAGTAAGCTTGTGAAGGAAGCATTCCAAGATGATCCTCGATTTCTCACGGCCAGAGACAAAGTGAGTACACTAGAGCGTATGTGTTAATGTGCTGGATCTCTTAAATGTTTACTATAGTTTAATGAAAATAACTGCAGTATGACTTTTTTTATGTGTTTAGTTATTACAGACTATAGAAAAACTATATAAATGTGTGTGTTGACCGATCTATCTTTAGTCCTCTTACACTGTTTTATTCTAATCCATGTAATGGTGACCATTTAATAATGATGAATAAAATATGGATTTTTTTAATGCATTTTTTTATTCATCATTATTAAATGGTCACCATTACAAGGAGACGATTATAATGTCCTGTTAATTTTTGCTAGGCATATAAAGCAGTTGTGAATGATGCTACAATATTTAAGTTGGAGCTACCTATGAAACAGAAGGGGTGAGTCACCAAGTGCAATAAATAAACTTTGCGTTTCCTGTTCTGGTCCTTTCTGGCCTCTTTCATAAGCTAAGATGTCTGTTTAGTAATCCAGCTCTATACTTGTATGTGTTTAAAGAGTGGGCCTCAAAACACAACCCGAGTCCAAGTGTCCAGAGCTGCTAGCCAACTACTGTGACATGCTGCTGAGGAAGACGCCACTCAGCAAGAAGCTCACCTCAGAGGAGATCGAGCTGAAGTTAAAAGAAGTGGTAAGGTCATTAAATAGCATGTTGAGCTCCTACTCAGTAAAGACATCTCTTTCATATGAAGTCAGACTTAAAACTGTGTTTTCTTTTGCAGTTACTGGTGCTAAAATATGTCCAGAATAAGGATGTGTTTATGAGGTACCATAAAGCCCACCTAACCAGGAGGCTGATCCTGGACATTTCAGCTGACAGTGAAATTGAGGAGAACATGGTTGAGTGGCTCAGGGTAAGGACAGGGATGGGAAAATGCTGCTATCTTTTTTTTTTTTTTTTTTTTACCTAATTTTAAACGGATCTGCAAAGATCTCATTATAACATTTAAAAATATATATATTTCTCTTTAATATTTGAAAATTTCTCATTCTGTAGGAAGTTGGTATGCCAGCCGATTACGTCAATAAGCTAGCTCGAATGTTCCAAGACATAAAAGTCTCAGAGGATCTAAACCAGGTCTTCAAGGAGATGCATAAACACAACAAGCTTGCTTTACCAGGTCACCAGGCTTTTGTCATTATATGTCATTATATCTAAACCCAAAAAGGCGGGTTCTCATGCTGTTGTGTGTTCCGTGGTGCAGCTGACTCCGTAAATATAAAGATCCTGAATGCTGGAGCATGGTCACGCAGCTCAGAGAAGGTCTTTGTTTCGCTTCCCACTGAGCTGGAGGACCTCATTCCTGAAGTTGAAGACTTTTACAAGAAGAATCACAGTGGCAGAAAACTGCACTGGCACCACCTTATGTCCAACGGCATTGTAAGCTGAATTTTATTTTTCTCTGGGAATTTTACTTGAAGCAGCACATCATAAGCTTGTTTGTTTGTTACAGATTACATTTAAAAATGAAGTAGGTCAGTATGACTTGGAGGTCACAACCTTCCAGCTGGCTGTTCTTTTCGCCTGGAACCAAAGACCCAGAGAGAAGATCAGCTTTGAGAACTTGAAGCTTGCCACTGAGCTGCCTGATGCAGAGCTGAGACGCACACTCTGGGTGAGGGGTGAACATGCAAAGTGTAATGTTGGCCTGTGGATTTAAAAATTTTTTTTAGGTTATGTTGTTTTATGTTATTCACTTGATGTTACTTATTATTCTAACACTGTAAGTAGACAGCATACGCCAAATTGGCCAAAAGAATGTGCAAACCTGCCATGTGCGTGCTTGTTATCCCATTTGCATTCATTTCATCATAGCTGTTACAATAATCATCACTCTTCTGGGAAAGCCTTTCTTCTGGGAAACCCTGGCAAATCATGTTTTTATGAAGCTCTCTTTGTGCACAGGGGTATTGTCATGCTCGAACAAGTTTAAGGCTTTCAGTTCCAGTGAACTGTTGCCAAATGTTTTGAGAATAGCACAATATTCTTACAAAGTCTGCTGCTTCAGTGTTCTTACATCATTTTGTCAGATGTTACTATGGTATACTGTAGTATAATTAGAAGCATTTCAGAAGTCAAAATGCTTTTCAGTGTTGTCCCCCTTCTTTTCAAGACCTATGCAATTCACCTCGCCATGGTGTCAATCAACTTATGGGTTACATCCTGACTGATGGCAGCCCATTCTTGCATGATCAGTGCTTGGAGTTTGTCAGAATTTGTGGGTCTTTTTTTGTCCACCCACCTCTTGAAGATTGATTGACCACAAGTTCTCAATGGGATTAAGGTCTAGGAAGTTTCCTGGCATCTGCCCCAAAATGTTTTGTTCCCCGAGCCACTTAGTTATTATTTTTGCCTTACCGCCAGGATACCCATCATGCTTGAAAAGGCATTGTTCGTCACCAAACTGTTCTTGGATGGTTTGGAGAAGTTGCTCTGGGAGGATGTTTTTGTACAATTCTTTATGAATGGCTGTGTTCTCAGGATTCTTTACTGTTGATATGACAGGACTGAGAGTTTGCAACGGAGACTGTAAAACTTGTAATTCACGGGTGGGGGGGGTATGATCTGCTGAAGAGAGCTCAAGACTTCCAGTTCTAACATGACATTAACACAAAATACGCAACCACAGGAAAGGGCTTCCATAAATGTTCTTGAGCAGCCCAGTGCCCAAACAATGAAGCTGATTTAAAATAATGGTGCAGTGACTTTCCCCTTCCAGACTGTCAGAGCTGAAAGGGTCTGCAGAGAATTGCTGCTGCAAAATATTGACTAAAGTGTCTGAAGCCATGTGTAAATGTCATGCCACTTTAATGTTGAGGGAGAGCAACTCATTTTATACTAATGCAGAAAGTTAACAAATTGAGGAAAATACAAAGAATTTTTGAAATTCCTGAATGCAAAGTAATTAGGTGAGGTATTTCATGCAGTTGTCACGTTTTGTCATAGTTGAATGTGTTTTAGTGCCATGTTGATGTTTGTTCTGTTTCTCTCTCACTCTCTTTAGTCTCTTGTTGCCTTCCCAAAACTCAAACGGCAGGTGCTTTCATATGAACCTCAAGTGAGCTCTCCCAAAGACTTCACAGATAGTACTTTGTTCTTCGTTAACCAGGAATTCTCCTTGATGTGTGTACCTCCTTTTTGATTATTTAAATTATTTTTTATTGTTTATGCCCCATATTGATTAATGTATCAGGGAAACAAATGGTTTAAATAGATTCCTGGTGTTGTGTTTTACTGTTTTGCTCATCAGAAAAAACTCCAAAGTGCAGAAGAGGGGGAAGATTAATCTGATTGGCCGTCTTCAGCTGACCACAGAGCGAATGAGGGAAGAGGAGAATGAAGGCATAGTTCAATTAAGAATATTAAGAACACAGGTATGTCCTTTTTGGGGGGAGAAAGTGTTTTATAACTCTCATAACTGCTGAAAGTTGAATCGTGAATGTTCATCATATTGATTTCATATATTATGGCAGAAATTAATCCTAAGAGTTCTTATAGCTTTAGAGACGTTTGGACAAAATTAGACCTTGAAATCTCCAATATTGTAGCCATAAACAAATCTCTAATAGATTAATCATTAAAAGTTGCTTTGGTACTTAATGATGATGATGATGATAATAATAATAATAATGAAGTGTTATGTACCTGGACTTTTAGAAATTTCAGTTGACTGCTGTGGTTTGCTCCTGTTTTTTTTTTTTTTTTTTTTTCCACCAGGGAGATTTGTTTTGACATGTTTTTTCTCGTTTCTCACTTTTGCTGTTGTAGGAGGCCATTATTCAAATAATGAAGATGCGAAAGAAGATCACTAATGCCCAGCTGCAAACCGAGCTGGTGGAGATCCTGAAAAACATGTTCCTTCCCCAAAAGAAGATGATCAAGGAGCAGATTGAGTGGCTGATCGAGCACAAGTACATCAAGCGTGATGAGTCAGACATTAACACATTCATCTACATGGCATAGCACTGAGGTTCACGCTGGAAATGCTTATCGTTCCAATCAAGACGAAAAGAGTGAACATGCAGCGGCTCAGCAGTGGGAGAGGAGTGCTGACACAACGGAGCAAACCAAGCTGGCTGCTGATCTTCTCATGGAGTGATGGGCTTGTTTTACATGACAGTCACACACCAGAATAGCTTGTTTTCAAGAAAAATCCCTGCCTTACCTTACAGTAAAGAAACCTGAGATGAGGATGGGAGATTTCAATGGAAAAACAAAAAATGAACTATATTTTTGCCAACAGGTAGTCAGTATGCATGGTGCGTGGTTTCCTTCATTTTTTTTTTGTTTTCTGTGAGTGTCGACATCAACAGCATGCTGTCGGTGGGAATGTCTGTCATCAGAGGACTTGTTTGTGTGTGCTGTGTTTGTATGTGTATGTGTGTCCTTGTCTGGTCCAGGCTGTCCACTCTTCTCCTCTCCAGCTCAGCTCTCAGCCTGGTCCAAAAGCTCACACTGCAGCCACATGGGAGCTCCGTCACCAGGGTGGTGGACTGGAGCATTAGCACTTTACGCATTCTGCCACACATTCAGCATGGCCATGTTCCTGTCATCTGTTATGTGTTGCTTTGGATTCTTTATTTTGAGAATATATTAAACTTGGATAGTTGATGATGGTGTATTATCCTGTAAGGCAGCCATTTTGATTTCACTATGGAGTTCACTTTACTTTCCCCTTATTCATTATTACTGACCTCTCTTTAGGGCCTGCACAATGTCAGATACAGTTACAGCGTGATATAACACACTCACAGACTGCAGTTCTGCTGCACAGTTTGGGGTTTAGTAAGCGTCTGATCTATTATCACTGGTTTTGTTTCGACTTGCCCAGAGAAAACGTTACTCCTTTTCCGTTGACCTTCAAGCCACTTGAGGACACATTTGCTTCTTAGTGATGGGCAGCTGTGTTGTTTTAAAACTGTGCTGTTGGAACGGTTTGGTTTCATGAAGTGGCTCTTGACAGAGAGAGCTGATAAGTGCTGATGAGCTTAACACCCTCATCAGCACGTCAACATGTAAGGATCGATGTTATCATGATATAGAAATTATATAGCGAATATTTTCTAGTGTATTTCACTCATTTAATATCAGTTCATTCTGACCGGTATCGTTACTCTGTTTCTAAATGATGTCATTTTTTTTATAGCGCAGCCTCCCGTACAATTTTGAGCAATGTAATAGTAATACTGTTTTCTGTTATCAGTTTTGCGCACCAAGTGATATTGCTATAATTTACAATTTTTGTTACTGCCACCCTATTGTTTTCAAATGTCACACCAGTTTATAGATACGGTGTGTACAATGACCTCCATTAGCAAGTGTCGTCTTGATCACTGAGGTCTATGATGATGGATGGGAAAAATCATTACATTTTACATAAAGCAACAAAACTAAGTACATGTGACATATTTCAAATCATGTTTCAGTATTTATTCCCATACACTTTTTAAATAGTTTTCTGAAAATCACCCATCTTTCTTTTTCAGTCTACTTTCAATCATTGTAGATATACTATGTGTATGGTTAAATAGGTTACATACAGGGTTTATTTATAAATAATTTATTTCATTTGCAAATCGTTATACAATCCTGAGCCACATGAATCAACCAGATATCGTCAAAATGTGAAAAACGAGCTCCCATTCACAGACCAGACCAGAAAAGCTGAAACACAAACACACTGACTATTGCTTCATATGTAAACACAATAGACTGATGCGTGATTTGTTCATTCATTCACCTTCAGCAAGCACTTTATCCAGGATAGGGTCATCATGGACCTGGAATTTATCCCAGGGACGAACGGGTACAAGGTGTGAATACATGGGGCTTGGACACCTGTCTGTCACATGGTATCATACATTCGTTCACAGCTAGCATAGCCAATGACCTGTAATTTTGGTAGGGTGTAGGAACCCGAAAAAACCCACATAGCCATGGGGAAGAATCTGTGAGAGTCAGGACTACGAAAAATCTATTGTCCAGTATGATTATAATTTCATAATTTGAGTGAAAGCATAAATAGTTTTTGATGTTTCAGGTGTGTAATAATTCAATTTTGTTGAGGTTTCTACAGCATAAAATGATTGAATTTGGCATCTGTGGTTTAAATGCAAGTAGAGTGACACTACAAGACGATATAAAAAATTTGTCAAAACTACCTAAAGAATTAATTTTTTATTAAATCAGGTTTCTTCTGCTATTTTCTTGTAAGCATATTTCAATTTGACAATAAAATTTGATGGAAATGCATTTAAATTCAGAAATAACTGGGCAAATATTTACCCAAATTATTTTTTACAGCACAATGCAAGATGAAAGTAGCTCCAGACACATTGTTAATATTCTTCAGCTTATTTTAGGAACTTCATAATAGTTGTAAAAATCTATAGTGGATATGGCACATGGTGTGCTGCAGTGTTAACTTGAGGCTGTGTGTTTTAATGTAGAACACTGAGATTTGTGTCAGATTTGAATCAGCAGAGTGATGTGTGTTGTGAGGTTCCACCGCTGGAGTTCTCCTGTGTCATGGGTCCTATAAGTTATAAAACAATAGACCTTGAAGTAGCTTTGGATAATCTTGCAGCGAAATCCACAAAAGCGTTTTTATCCAAACTTGGCACTGGATTTTAGTCCATTTACAGCATAAAGGGTTTCAGAAGCTGTTTGTGTTTTTGTGTGCTGTTTGCTTTTCCTTCTCCTCCCAATTCACCCACATGTGAAAAGGCTGCAGTGAAGCATATAATCAGTATTCATTTTCTTTTGTGTCCTAAGATTCGAATAGAGTTGAATGAACAATTTTCAGTGTTAATTTCTGTGCGAGTGAGTAATTTTTCTGCACATGACTGGTTGGTCTTTAGGAAAATGATGGCAAGAAATTAGGAATGCTTAGTTGGAAGCAGCACCAATGCGAGTGACAAAATATATTAATTTACTTATTAAACATGCATTACTGCTTAGGATCACCGACAACCTTTAAGTTGTACAGACCTGACAGCTGTAAGCATTAACACCTGGGTTTTTAATCCCCCGCTGAATTCAGGTGAATGTGTGCCACTATGTGCAGTGAGCGAGTAGAGCTCGAGTGGATGTTCATCGTGCAGTCAGGGTGAACCGGTTTGGTGTACACCGTATGTTTATTTCTCTTCAAATAAGTTCTTTTTTATGTTGTATAATTTATTTCCTTGCATAATAAAGGTGTCTTTTAAAGGAGGCTGATATGGATTTGACTCTAACTGGCTGCACAACATCTTTTTGACACAAAAGAAAACTTTTTTTTGCATTATTATTTCAGCATAAATTCACACTGAATGTAAGCATGCATAAGAATCATGAAGCTGATAAGGAAAATATTCTCTGCTGTTCAGATCAGCAGAGAATCGCATCTAGAGGGAAAGAGATAAAAGTTGATGGTATGATAGTTGTATAGACTCAAGTTTTACTACATCACTGATCATGTCAGATTACAAAGCAGGATATACTTAAAAATATTAAGTATCATTCTATTTAATATTGTGAAATATCTAATATAAATATTTATAAAATAAATTACAAGTCTGTTATTTATGTTTAAATTACAATCTAATGCTTCCAATCAGTTTGTAATTATATTTTGAAAAATAATCTCTGATAAAGATGTCATGATGCCTGGGAAAATGCCTCAGACATTTTACATATTGATATCATCAAATTGTCCAATTTTATTTGCAGCAGAAGCTTTTCATTTGCACAATAAATGACTTTAATTTCAGCAATTGCTGAGCAAGCATTTTGTTTATGGAAAAAAGTTTATGGGATATTCTTTAGTATCTAGACCACGTGTTCTCAAACATACAGCAAGCTTTTTAAATGTAAAATAAATTCCACAGATCCAGCAGATTATTTTAAAGCACTAAAAGTTCATCTGCTGATGTAGTAATCTTATTTTGTAGACTGACATTTTATAGGCAGATTTGTGTTTAGATTGAACTTATTCAATACAATCATTCACACTCAATACACTCAATCTCTTCAGGGTCACACTTGGCCTGGAGCCTATCCCAGGAGACTTACTGCACAAGCTGGGGTACACCTTGGACAGGGAGGCAATCCATCGAAGGGGCGCACACACACATTAGAGGCCATTTTAGAAATGCAAGTTATCCTAATCTGCATATCTTTGGGCTGTCGGAGGAAACCCACCAAGCACGGGAAGAACATGCAAACTCTATGCACACAGGCGGGAATCGATTCTGGCCATGAATTAAATCTGACCAGGAATCAAACCCGGACCCTGGAGGTGCAAGGTGACAGTGCCACCTATTACACCAGCGTGCTGCCTTCATTCACTACTTTGGATTAAGTGACTACATAATCCATCTGATGACAACTCACTCATTATATCAGTTATTATGTTCAAGGTCACAGGAAGCCTGGAGCCTTTCCCAGGTAACTTGGAACAAGGCAGGGCACATACCTGAAAGGGGCACCAGTACATCACTATGTGGAATTTGGAAACACCAATTAGCCCATTGCACATATCTATGGATGGAAGAACATGGCTTGGCAAGTTTCCTCTGCGTACTCTAATTTCCTCCTACTCCTTAAAGACATGCAGATGAGGCAAACTGTATTGTCTGTGAGTGTGCCTGTGCGATCAGTTGATATCCTGCCCAATGTACTGTGCCTCGTTTATACAAAGCATGGAAAAAGCTAGATGCATGAAAAAAGTCACACATTTATAGTTTGATTCACATATATCACTGTTATGCTAACTTGTATATGAGTTTTAAAGTAAAACAACTGTCTATCTTTGGCTGGTGCCTGTTGTTTGTACAGGTTACTTTCATCACAGGAATGTCACAGACAATCCTCACTAATTATAACAGTGCGCAGCGTCATCATCAACCTCATGTCATACATTGGGCGTGTCAAAGGTGTTCCTCACAGAATGTAACAGTATTCAGCGTCCTCACTTAATGTAGCAGTGGTCGGCATCATTATCAAATTTTTTGTCATATTATGAGCATGTCAAAGTAATTCCTCACAGAATGTAACAGTATGCAAGCTTTGTCTGGCCGAGCTCATAGTTACTAAAACCCTGAATCAAACTGCAGATCATCTACAGTGACACCACACACTCCATTCGCAAGTAATGGGAGCACGCAGGCGTCAGGATCTGCTCACAGGCTATGATGACACTGCCTACTGTTTAACATTCGTTAAGGAACGCCTATGACATTCTTCCATCCAAAACAGTCTTTAACCCAAATAAATAGGTTCCCTCCAATTCCCATAATGTGTATTTTCATTCTGAAGTAGTATCACGAAGAACGCACACTCTCATGTTGGTCGACACGGTTTTTGACTTGACATATTTACAAAAGATGGACATTTTGAGAAAAGCGTTGAGATCGTCTGCTATTGTTCCTCGTGGAATGACAGGTAGAGTTTGACAAAAGTCTCCAGTGAGCAGAAGAGCTCCTCCCATTTTTCTTTCATCATCTCTCAGATCACAAATGATTTGTCAAGTCTCATACACCGGCTTGATACCTCTGAGCCTAACTTCACCGGAGTAGTTTTTCTGCCCAAAAAGTCTCACATTATGACATAAAAGTTGTTGATGGTGCTGTCTAATTATATATGCTGTGAGGAAAACCTACACCGACCAAACAAACACAAAACACTGCACCTTCCAGTGATTTCTTAGCTCCTTGCACATCAACTTTTTAAAATAAACTGTAAGTGATAGAGCAGGAAAACCCTAAATGTGCATGACATGGGGGCCTCCATTACCAGGGATGGAGAACCACTGTCTAACAAGCGTGTTCCTGACAGAACAACCCTTAGTCAGGTTTGATTAATAATTTGACATTTATTATGCCTTTAAAGTTTAAGGCATTTTGAACATGTGAGCAGATGATTTGGAGAGAGAGATCTGTTTAAAAATGGACTTAGTGGGAAATAATGTTGTAGTGATTAAAAAAGTCCCCATGTACTCTGCCCCAAGATAGTGAGCCAATGATTGTTCACTAATTTGCATTCCTGAACCATCATGCACTGCGATATTTTTTTTAAATACTTGTTTATAATTTTATAGCAAATTTACTGTGTCTGTTTTTCTACATGCTATAGCTTTTCATATTAATATGTCTAGAGTGCATACACGGTGTAACTTTTAGTTACCTACCATTAGCGCAACGTTCATTAGGTTTTTGTGGTATATATATTTGTGTTACGAGCACGTTTAAATGCCCGGATGAACCTCGGTGGTCCGGGGTGCAGGCTTCAAACCTGTAGCTGCTTAGCGGCAGAGTGGTTCAATTCCACCTTTCGGGCGAAGAAATTGAACTTTTTAAATAAGAAGTTAATAACTACATCGTTAGACCTCACGGATTGCGTCTGTGAGTGTAAATGCGAATATTTCTCGTTTTAGGAAGCTGAAACTTATTCCATGTGAGATACTCATGAGGGAATGTATGAATATTTTCTAGTTCGTCTGTACTATTCAGTTATAAGTGTATCAAAAATACTAAAGTATCTTCTTATTGTGAATCTACTTCACCCGGATGTGTACCTTTCTCACAACCAATCAAAATGCCTGTTTTGGCCTACGTCACCGGAAGTGATCGTGGTTGCCCTTGACAGACATGCGCGTGTGCTCCAAGCAGCCGGAGATGCCTAGAGAACAGATCTGAAAAGCTGATAAAAAAGCTGTCAGATATTCACCTGTAACTGCTTTTCCTCAGGTATGCTTCTACACAGCGTAATTGATGTGGTTTAAAATGCGACGAAAGAAATTATTTATCACTGCAAATCTTTTGCTTATTAGCTTGCTAGCTGGTCAGACATCAGCACTAAATGTTTACACTCAGTGTCTGTCTTATGCATGTATGGCTTTGGTTCCTCTCTGACATTTAAATAGGTTTTTCTAGGCATGTGTATATGAAATTAGCTATTCAATTCAGTTTTATGTATAGAGCGCTTTTAACAATGATCATTGAGGCAAAGCAGCTTTACAGAATTTTAAATATTATATTGTATTTAATGTATTGATGGTGGCATAGAAAAACTCCCAATAGGGAGAAACCTTGGGGAAAAAAACAGACTCAACAGTGAAACATCCTCATTTGGGTGATATCAGAAAGCAGGGATTGATCTGCAGTCATAATGTGTGTTAGGATGCTGGAAGTCACATGTCATCACAGAACAGCTGTCTGCATCAACCAAGTCTAAGATTCTCTTTATGGTAAAGTGGAACTGTCCCCAGTCACCACACGCATCCCAAACAGAACACATAGGCCACCAGGATGAGTCTGACGGGCACAGAGGGCAGAAGGGGTTCTGGATCACTGGCAGCTCAGGAGCGGCATAATTAGCTCAACAGAGAGACAAAGAGAGAAAGTCAGATATCAGTTAGGTCACAGTCCCATAGTGTATAAGTTCTGTATATTTTGTGCAGAGTGCAAGTAGGGACTCTGCCTGTTGAACTAGGACAACATAACTAAAAGGGAGAGCCCGAATGAAAACACAGACCTGAGGGCTCCCTGGGAATTAAAGCAACCAGTCAATCCACCATAAACAAACCTGAGTGATGCTTTAAGAAGAAAAAGACAAAGTAGAAGAGCAGCATTTTTTTTTTTTACTGATGATGATGATGATGATGATGAAAAGCTTTCCCAAAGAAAGAAACTAAAAGCAAGTGTTTGATATTACAGGATTGTGACTATTATACGGTTATCATAAGTCAGAGGTATGTATGCAGGATTTCACATTCTGATAAAAAAGGGGAAAAAATACCCAAATAAGCTGCTAAGCTCATTAAATGTCATGTTCATTGTGACAGAGCATTTCCTTGTTTTCCCTGGTGTGCGTTTTAGGTATCCATATTTCTATAAAGCTGCCTTGTGACAATGTCTAGTGTTTAAAAATATAAGAAGTATAAGTATAAAACATAGAAGAAGATATAAAACACTTTGCGATATTCAAGACATTGTGAAAGTGTCCACTGTTCTTAAACTGTTATATTTTTCCTCTCAAAGCAAGATGCCGTTACACAAATACCCACCGCGCCTGTGGGAAGCCTTAAAGTTAAAGAAAGGGATCTACGCTCGCCTGCCTCAGCATTACCTCAAAACCCTCCAGGACACATCGCCCCCGACTCCGGTGCATTGGAGACCTCTGGGGGTGAAATACAGAGCGAACCCGAAAACAGGCCACAAAGAGCGGGTTCAGGACGTACCCATTCCTGTTTATTACCCACCGGAGTCTCAGGATGGCCTGTGGGGTGGAGAGGGCTGGATATCGGGCTTCAGATACGCCAATAATGACAAGGTGAGTTTCTGGATAAAATTGGGGTATGATGATTTTATGATCATGTTGAGCATCTGATATCCTTTTTACAGTAGAATGAGGATATTCTGTGGTCTCCAAGTTATTAAAGAGTTTTGTATGAGTTTTGTATGGTAAGTGATTATGGTCGAGTGCACATGCTTTGGTGAATCGTTTGTGGGTGTTCGTTACATTAGTGGATATTTTTTACTTTTACTTTTCTACATATAAATATCTGTTTTTTCTGCTTTGCTATATTTCTGCATGGCATTGTGTTACATAACCACAGTGGTGTGAAGTATTTGAAGTGGTAATATCGCCACCTGTTTACTAGTATACGTAATTGCGTGATTTGCCTTCCCGCCATAAAATGCCTGGTCATGTAGCAGGTGTTTTAAAGCAGAGCTGTTTACAGACAGTGATATAAACAGCATGCTTTGAGTGGAGAGCGCTACAGTGAGCTAATACAAGCCATGTACTAGTTACATTTGTAACTACTTACAAATAGTAGTTTAGCAGCATTCTAAATTGTTCAGTTCCTGTGTCTAAAAATTTTCTGCAGCTTTCTGCACGAGTGCAGAAGACATGGAAGCCTCAGCTCTTCAAGAGGGAGCTGTACAGTGAAATCCTCGACCAAAAGTTTAACATCACGGTCACAGCTCGGACACTGGATCTTATCGACACCGCCTACGGCTTTGATTTCTACATTCTAAAGGTAACAACTGATTACTTTTTGACTTTATCAAAGTATCATAATTTTTATGGCTGGGTTAAAAGATCTGAAGAGCTGAAGGACCTGTACAGCTCTGTGATGTCCATGTACAGCTCTACCAGGCATACTGTCCAATAGAGCTGTGGATTATACCAGGGGGTATCAAAAACATTCAAGACTAGTTGTAACACGGCAACAGATGGCAGCACAAGGGCTGTATGCACAGTCACAGGGAGCACCGAACTTCATTAGCCAGTGTGCCAAAAGACATCACCCTGTGTACATCGAGAGCTGTGCACCTGGTGCTATTCTGAATATGTGCGTTACCATGTCTGCTATTTTATCATGGACAGCAAGTTAGACTAAACAACAAACGTGAAATCTGGCAAATCTGCCACAGATACGTTTGACATGATTATGGCAATGCTACAGTGAGCCGTTTGAGGTTTTAGGTGCATGCGCACTTCAAGAGAAGAATAACATCACTGGAACATGATGAGAGATCAGGAAGACTTTCAACGAGCTCAACCACCAATAATGTCGAAACCATTTGGCAACTTGTGCATGATGATTATCGAAGAACAATCGACAATACTGCTGTCATTGTCGGTGTGTCATACGGAACAGTCCAGGCAATCCTCACATGTGATTTGAACAGCTGTTGACCCAGGAGCAGAAGAAACATCGCATCGAAGTCTGCTAAGAACTCTGTGGATGACTCGTCCTTCATGTTGAGGATCATTAACGTTGACGCTCTTGGGTTTATGGGTTCGACCATGAGATGAAGCGCAACTGTCTTTACAGTCTGTCTGTCTCTGGACGAGTTAGTCATCTCCTCAGCCGAAAAAGGCAAGGCAGGTGCACGCTCATCATCTTTTTTTTATCCCATTGTACTTCGAGAATTCATCCCCAGGGGCCAATAGTGAATTCTACTACCAGGATTTAAGGCGTCTGATGAAAAACGTACGGCAAAAGCGATCGAGTCTGTGGCCCGCGAATCTCGAAACTTTTTGATACCCTCTTGTACAATTCATTACAATTCAAAGATTATATCTTTTATGGGTCATTTTTTGATTGAGTCCAGTTCGCACTTTTAACAAATTTAAAAAATCAACCACACATGCATTTCAGTGCATGTTAGATGATTCTAGTAGTTTTTAATACTTTAAAACATGTACAGTAACAAATATTGTCACTCTAGACAGATCAGAAAAAAGATGTCATGTCACCCTTAACTTTAGAATAAATTTTTCTATCAGACACCAAAGCAGGACTTGTGCTCCAAGTTTGGCATGGACCTGAAACGCGCCATGCTCCTGCGCTTAGCACGCAAAGACACTGAGCTCTACCCAGATGATCTGGCTCGCAGGGAGAAGGTCTACAACAAATACAAGGTGCATTTAAAAAAAAAAAAATTGTAGTAAGTAAGTATATCACTTCTGTTGAATGTGGATCGCTAATATTTTTTGTGTGTCGCGGTGGCGAGACAGCCGTTTGAGATTCCTGCTGAGGAGGCGGAGTGGGTCGGCCTGAGTCTGGAAGAGGCAGTCGAGAAACAGAGACTTCTCGAGCACAAGGTGACGAGATTGTGAATAAGAACTCTATTTTTCCAATCCAAGCCATAATCTACAGTATATACACCTCTGTTCAGTCCACAAAATCATGAATGAAAAGGGCAGAGTGACCCTATTCCAGAGCGATGGGTGTGCCAGGGTAAGAAGGGGAGTGCATGAAGCGATGCACCCATCATGCATAGTGCACACTGGACAAGCATCTGGAGGCAGTGTTATGATCTGGGGTTACTTCAGTTGGTCAGGTCTAGACTCAGCAACGAGCCTCAGCCCCTATTAGGACGTACTAATTCATAAAAACCTGTGTTTACTTCCCATCTAAACAATATAAACATATATTAATACCATTGATGTTAACATAAAAAAAATTATATTTATCATTTTATTACTAGTTGTTTTATTAACAGTCTCTAATTCATGAATAAAAGTTTGGAGAAATACTGTCTGTACTGGAGTACATGTTTTCCCCATGCTTGGTGGGTTTCCTCCAGGAACTCCGGTTTCCTCCCGCTGTCCAAACACATGTAGATTAAGTTAATGGGCATTACCAAATTGCACGTAGTGCCCTGAGATACATTCACACTGCCAAGGGACAGTCCACAACAGGATGAAGCGTTCTAGAAGATGAGTGAATGAATGAATGAATGAATGAATATCTGTACATTTACAACCCAAAAGCCCCAAAATCTGTCATGATGTAGTGTGTGAATCATGTGCCAGTTGCAGAGCAAAAAAGGGGAAGATGTGCACAAGCTTGGGGAAGATAAGTTCATAAACAAACATGGTTTGTGTTTTATTTGTAATACTTTTTAAGTAGTCTGGCTAAAGTTTGAGAGGGTTTCCTTAAAATGTCTGTATACCAGCTGATTAAGATGTTTTGTGGGCTGCACACTGATACCGATGCTATATGTTTGCGTTCTTAAACTGTAACCTACAACTATTACTATTTTCTCACAGTTCAACCCTGATACTAACCACGCACAAGAAAAACAGGAAACCAGATACCAAGTAACCGAGCTGGCAAACTGTGTTATACTGACTGTTGTGTAAAATAAAATCTTGCTTTATAGCATTATGGACATTGAGCTCACTTAGGCGTAGAGGTTCATGGCATTCATGACCTTTGAATTGGACAGCTTTATGCAGTTGTCTGGTTTGAGAATAACATTATGCAATTTGTTCAGATCATGACCAGTTAGTCAGTCAGTTGGAAAATCTGAGGCATTAAGGAGCATATCATAGCCTTTGCCTAACTCGCCTATCTTCTCTGTCACACAGGATCCAGAGCCACTTTACAAGAGCCGTGTTGAGAGCCTGGTGAAGGAACTGGCCATGCAGAAGCTCACTGAACCCCAGCTTGTGGAAAAGAAAGACTGATGTGAAGATAAATTAAAAAATATTTATTGGGGTTTTGTTTTCTGTGCTTACTTTTGTACTGATGACATTTATGATATGCCAATATGCTGTAAATATCTAACTTCTAGTCAAACAATAAATGAACATTTATCAGGAGAGATTTATGATGTATGCTTTTTTTTTCTGCGTTAGATCAATCACTTAATTCTGCCAGCAGGTGGCACGGACTGAACTATAGTTCATGTCTCAGAAGAAATCCTCATTTCAGGCCCAGTTTTATACAACGCGTATACGTGTATTAAAGAGAAGCCTGTGGCTCAGCCAGTGCTTGGTTGTGTAAACCGTGTTTATTATGTATATCACACTAAAAGGTTAGTAGTTGGTACAATATCACACACAGTTTTATTTTAAATAACATCTAAGATCTTACCCTCAATTTTTCAAAGACAATAAATTTGAAAACTATTGTGCAAAATTCACTTGTTAGCCATTTTTAGACATTCTGATGTCTCCAGTATGTGGAAAAAGTGAGGAGAGGGAACATTCCTGCTTTCTGTCTTTCAAGTTTTTATATTGGTGCAAAATAAAAAGTTTTTTTTTTTAAATGTATTTTAATTAAATTGTGACTGATTTGAATGATAGCCACTTTGCAGGTGTCAATCCACTAGCCGTCTGCTCTATGCATCATTTTAGCTAACCAGCTAACTGGAATCATGATAGTTTAACTTACCACAAGAAATGTAGGAGTTGATACAGGATGATGTGTAGGGTATGGATGGATGCAGTTTAATGCAGTTCAATCAAATGCAAAGTAATGTTAGCATATAAATTGTTACTCACCTTGGTGTTTTAACCTAAGCTAAAGCTAAGCATTTAGCTTGTGGTGACTGAGGTAAGTAGGCATGTTCCAACCACTCTGTTCATTTGTACATTTTTGGATTAATCAGGGATTAGGCGGAGTCACCTCCTGCCAAGATGGCGACAACCGGAGCTCCCACAGTTGAGCTTCAGAATTGTTGATGTCACTGAGACTTTGTCCAGCTCTTACACGGTTTGTGCTCAATTACATAGATGCTGAAACAGCACTTCCAGATATGGTGTAAAGCAGGGAGTTTAATGTATGAAAAAGAAATTATCTGAGGGGTATGTCAGCCGGAGTGTAAACACACTACTGGGAGACCTGTGTGTTAACTTGTTATAGAAATAGAAAAATATGGTACATTTAAAGACTTTATATATGAAATTCCAATCAAGCAGTATAATCCTAATTAATGTTCCACCACGCATTGTGGTCCCAGGGCCGACTCAAGTGCATCACGTTATTAAAATAACTGTCATTTCCGATCTAGAACAGTAACCAACTCTCATGTCAGTACTGATAATACGCTGTGTATGCACTAAGAGCTAAAATGACATTGTACTAAGCAGCGAGGACCAGCGTGGCTGTGATTTCCAATTACCACACAAATAAGTGATATAAATAAATATCACGCTTGAAATGTTGCACAATACTGGATTTCCCACTTGGTGTTGGCCCAAGTTTCCTTTAAGAGCACAACAATGACATGATGGAATCTGACTTCACAGCATTTCTTTTGTCCGTTCATTTGAATATGACAAGAAGGGGAAGGTCAATGAACCTTTTAATCCTGTCTGTTTCCTGTCCAAGTGTGTGTGGGCGATTAATGAACAAATAACATGTGATTGAAGCATGCTTCTACTGAAATAATTACACATGACAATTTAAGCAAGATTTTGGCCTGGGGTATATTTCTTAAGAATGAGGATATAAGGAAATTTCACAACTGTTGGTCTAGTCCAAATTTAGCAATGATATCACTTATCCAAAAACCAAAGGATCTAAATCAAGCCTTTAATAGTAGTAGACACACAGATGCGTACAATATTTCCAAAAAGACATGATAGTGCATTTTGGTCATGGATTACTACAAAATAGTTTACAAACAATTATTTATATAGAGCCATACCAGTCAATCCTTCACTCTTTCTATCTGCTACGTCTTTGTGGGCTTTTCTTTTTTGTTGTTGTCGTTGTTTTACAATATATACAAATAGTTTTTTTTTATTTTACAGAATGTCAAATCATAAAACGTCAACTACTTTCATATCATTGCATTTAATGCTATTAGTTGACATGAAAGATGTTCCAAAAACAGGCCCATTGTTTTCTGTGCACATGCTCTACAGGGGTGTTATAGTGGGGGGAAAGTGAGTCTGCCTACTTAGGGTACTTGTAAGCCTGGAATGAAGCGCGAGAGATATGGATCAAGAAAGTAATGGGGCCCAAAGAGACAGCTTATGTACAGGGCCCAGAATTCTTTTCTACGCCCGACACTGTGTATATATAAATATATATAGACGAAGGTGAGAATTTTGTGTTCTGCTCTAGACAGGTTCACACACAAAAACATGAAGCCTGTGCTTGACAATTACTCCTCTTTTCTCTTTTTCTTCAGAGAGAAGAACTACCTACTACCTAAGGTCCTGTGCATCTCCCTGACATGCATTACATCACCACACAGAAGGGCATCAAGCTCATGCTTAAGAGACACTACTCACACGCTTCAAAGTAGAGAAAGGTCAAAGTCTGAGCAGCCATTTTATGGGATGTATACATAAAGACAAAGCTCATTTTTCAGACTGGGCCTTTTCCTTAGATTTGTCCTTCAGGTTCATAGGGTCCACAGGTAATTTTTAGAGCCCTCAGGGAATCTAAACCTACGCTTCACGTGTACAGACCCAGTCCTTTTATTTTTTTTTGACTAATGAAAATTGAGGAGCTCTTTTTACTTCTCTAATCTTATAAGTGTCTTCAGAGTTCTTCACGAGTCGTCTTCGGTTTTGACCTGACGTAAGAAAATGTCTTGCAGATCTTGTGGAAATTCTTGGTTGTAAAACGGGTCAACAAACGAAAACATAGAAGGCTGGCTAGCTTCCATGTGATTTGGGTTTGTTTCCGTGACATTGGAGTTAGGATCCTGGCTGTTCAATAGCCAGAGAAGGTTCTGGGGCTCCAGGCATTCGTTGATGCTCACCATTATGCTGTTCATTGTGTCTGGGTCCAGGCTGACGCACGTGTCATCTCCCCGGAGACTGTTGTCTGGATAGTGTGTCTCATCCAGAACTTGAGAGAACGGGACCTGACTCTCATCCTGGGCCGGAATTCTTCCGTCAGATCCCTCGGCGCAGAATGACTCAAACTGGTGTATAGGACCTGCTGTGCTCATCATCGCATCTGGAGCAAAAAAGTAAGTTGGATGCATCACTGGGACATCAATAAAACAATGACTGCATACTTAAATGCTGAAATACTCTACCTGCGTTGACACTGCAGTCCTCGTTAAACTTGCTGGATTTAAGTTTCCGTTTGCGTTTAACCTCATACGGATCTGCACACCAAAAAGCAACAAAACTATGAGATGAGAGACGGAGAATGGTATTGCATTTCATTTCTTGATCTATTCATCTGTAACCATCTGTTATAGCTGGCTGGTGGAACAGCATATCTTAAATTGTGTGCAGCTTCAGTATTTTCTCTGGCAGCATTTCAGTAAGAACTGAAAACTGCACAGGAAACCTTTGATCAGTGTAGTTAAAGGATGTGTTTCCACCTTTTTCACTTACAATGTTAATAAAGGGGAAAAAAGTGCAGTAAAATGTCCAGATTTGTTATGTTATGCTAAATTAAAAAAGGAAGATGTTGCTCTGCTGATTTTAATTAACTAAAACTTAATCGCTGAAATTATACAGACGGTTGAGTGTTGCTGGTTTAGCTATAAAAAACAGATTTAAACTAATGACTAATTTCACTAGAGATTCATGAGTAACTCTTTCCTCTGTTACTCATCCACCCTGGACAGAAAAAATGCACACACTTGTAGCCTCCTGATTATGTACACCTACAACTACTACAGTACATTAAAGCTTCCTATTTTGCATTTTTAAGGGATCAATGATATAAAAAATGTGCAGGCAACTGTTCTTTTTGAGGTTATGTAACCACTATTGATTGGTTATAACCACAACTATTTTAAAATAATAAAAAGTCCCCACAATGTTTCATGTTGCAGGAGCTATGGGTCACGTGCTGACCTGGATTGTGAGGCAGGTAGGTGAACTTCACCGGCTCACTGTACATGCGGTCTGAAATACGACGGAGAGACACGTTCACCTCAACCTCTTCGCCAATGTCCTGCTCCTGATACGGGGGTGACTTGAAGACAATTGCGATCTGCCGATGCACGTCGGTCTGTGCGAACTCAGCCTTGGCTTCCCAGTTGCCAAAACTGAAGATGATCTCAATGTCATCTGTGGAATTCCATCACACAAATACATGCAGACATTTTACTCAAGTGAAACAATTCTTACTGTTTTTATTGTTGCTATGATATACCGATTGTGTTCCCCCGTTTCATCATTTCTGTAGTAATGGTGGTTTTTGCTGGCTTTTACGGCATTCAATTTAATTCAGTTACATTTTATTTGTATAGCGCTTTTAACAACGATCACTGTCGCAAAGCAGCTTTACAGAATCTAAAGCATGGCTTGACGCATGAAGTTCAGACACCACAATCGGCAACCCAGCTAGTCATTGAAGCAAACAAGCATGGAAAGAACAGGCAAACCCCACGCACACAGGACCAGAAGCAAGATTCTAACCCCCAACCCTCGAGGTGTGTTAGCAAATATATATTATTAAATAATTTCAGTTAAACAGTCTTTGTATGGTGTTGTACTTGAATTGAAATAAAATTTTAAAAATAAATAAAAATGTATTTACTCAAATAATCTAATAGTTTACTGTCAATACATTTGCCTTTTACAATAGTTCTGGTAACTGGACTTTCCAGTTTGTATACAGGGGAAACCCCTTTCACTCTGCAAGGTCAAATCAATCAAGTCAAGTATCTCATATTAAACTAAATCAAATCATATTTTGCTTCCAAAAGACCCAGACTTTCTTATATTGCAGTTTTAAGGAATAGTTTTCCAGGCTTCCTGAAGGACTTTTTAGCTCTTATTTTCAGTTCAGTTCCCTTACCTGTCCAGTTTCAAATTAATGTTCTTTGTTAAGCCACACAGTGACCTATGAATCATTCAAGCATTAAAAAGAAAAAGAAAAAATACATCCAACTGCATGAACCGGTAAAAACACAGATGATGACAGATGATCAGGGCAGTTATTAGTACTAGATTAGTTTCAACTTAATTTGTTATACAAAGCCAATGAAATGCAGTTAGCATCTAACCAGAAGTGCATAAGTAGCCTATCTACAATAAATAACAAATGTAGGAAAATAATGCTATGGGTTTTGAGGTACAGGGATGTGTGTGTTTAATGTACAGAAGGTGCAAAAGTTTTTTTTTCTTTTCTTTTTTTTTTTTTGTAAAGGATATATTATGGTAATATACAGCACATCTGTGCAAACAATGTGCCATGGTGAAGATGTCATTTTGTCTCAGGGTTCCCCCCCCCACTGTATTAGACTGTGAAGTTTTGTTGAGGATTTTCTGAAATCAGGATCAATTCACCATTATGACAGCTTTACAGGACAGCCATTTTCTATCATCAAGCTTCCAAGTTAATAAAGAACACCTGTACTACTGCTCATTCAATCCAATTGTCCAATTAGTCAATCATGTGGCAGCACAATGTACTGTAAACAAACACAAGTATTTATTCACAAGAGCTTCAATTAATGCTCACATCAAATCAGTATCAAAATGGAGGAAATGCCCAGATGAGCTGTTTTTAGTAACAGAAAAAGCTTATCACGTCTGATTTTTTTTTTTAGTGCAAAAGTGTCAAAAATATTTTGTGTTGCAGTTGCTACTTCTGGAAGTGCTTTGATGTTGAGAGGTCAGAGAAGGACTAAAATAAGGGTTACAGCAGCTCGGCCCCTCTTTGCAACGACGGTGAGCAGAAAAACACCTCAGAATACACAACCTTAAAGTCAATGGGCTAAACACCATGTCAAGTTCAAATTCAGTCAGTGAAGAATAGGAATCAGAGGCTACAGTGATTCTTAGTTTAGTCTGTGCTTCCAGGAAGTAGAGTAACTCGATCACTCTAAATAATCACCTCAGAATGCTCAAAATGTAAACAGATGGACTAAAAAAAACATAAGACCTCTTTGGGTAACACAGCTGGTCACCAAATGGAGAATTGTCCACCTGGTCACCATCCAGTCTTTACCTGTCCAGATTGGGTGAGTCTGCGGTCAAGAGAGGATCAGATTCCTGTATTTGGCTGATGGAAATCAGTGGTCGTCTGCTATTGTAGGCCATTCACCTCAAGATTTAAGGTTGTGCACATTCTGAGATGTTTTTCTGCTCACCATAATTTAAACAGCAACTTAGATTTTAGTCTGGTCATTCTCCGCTGACATCTCTCATCAAAAAGACTCTTTCACCCATAGACATTTTGTTCACACAATGTTTTTTTCCCTACTAGACCATTCTATGTAGACTTATTACTGCTGTGTCTAAAATTTCCAGGAGATCATCAGTTTCTAAATTACTTAAACCAACTAATCTGGAACCAACAACCATGCCATGGTTAAAGTCACACACATTTTACAAAGAGCTGAAATAAAAAATTTATATATAAAAAAATTGTACTTTCATTGCTTATTACAAAAAAAAAAAAAGATAATACTGGGATTATCCTAGGATGATGTGGAAGTAGGACTCACCTTTTTGCACTTTGTCGCACAGCATGTAGATCTCGGTCTTGCCTGTGCAAGGACCTTGAACAATATTCAGCCTGTTGATTTTCAGCTCTGCAGTTGTAGTAGCTTCTGCACAGATGCACATAGAAATAATATTAGAGTAACCTGTTATAGTAATCATTATTATTAGAAATGCTATCCAGCCATAACAAGGCATTAACAGTATCACTGACTGACTTGTTTCTTGTAATATATATATATTTTTTTATATTGTGAAAATTACACAAGTTTATGTATACATGTATGTATGTACAGCGTGAACTCTGAAGGGAAGGTAGCAAACTGGTATATTTGCATCATGTCTTCACAAAAAGTAAAAACTGAACTGTATATTATTAATAATAATAATAATAATAATAATAATAATAATTAAGGTATGACTACACACACACACACACACACACACACACACACAGAACTGCTCCAAAATTTTATACACACTTCAACAGTTGTCCTTTTTAAAACTCGAATTGAATTGTGGCAGCAATGCACAATATGTTTCTCAGTAGTTGCACCGTTGTTGATACTATCATGTGACTATCAGAAGAGAAGTGAGTGAAGTGTGTATACATTTTTTGGCCCCTCCTCATATGTCTAATTATAAGTATCATCTGATTACAATGTTAAAAGACCCATCACTGGTCTTACTTTTGTCATAAATGGGGTTAGATACCACAGGGTAGAGATGGGTCCTGTCCCCATTTTCCCTCTCTAGCTCACACTGGAAGCATAATCGAACCACGTTCATGTCCATGTCCTCAATACTCTTCGAGTGGCCAGCTATTTGCAGGAAAGAGAGACAGAGAGAAAGAGAGACAGAGAACATAACATAAATCTCTTACAAGCCCAGTAGTAGCATTATTGCCCAAATGGTATATGAACATCTAAAGTCAAAACAAGTCACATGCTAGGTGGAGTTATGATTTGCATGTGAAAAAGTGTACAAAATTTTAAAACAATTTTAAAACGTACTGCTGAATGGATCAATGTTTTTCTTCTTCCTCCTCGTTAGGGATGCATCCAATTCCTTCCTCCGAACACACTGGATCCCCAAATTCATAAAACTGGAAAAGACATATGAAACCTTATAAGTTTTCACTAAACATATAAATAATATTTTGCAGCAATACATATTAACATCCTTCCATATTATATCCTAACCAGGTATATTCAACTGTATCTAAGTTAACCTAAACAGAGTGATGTATAATAGTTTGTGTAATATTCATCAGGTAAAAAAAAACTACTTAATATTACATGCCATTTGGGGTTTTTTAGATTTACTTACACAATGCCAAGCCATCATCAGTAAATTTTCTGAATAAAATTGACTGAAGGTGTTGGCGTGTACCTGTGACGCCGTATATTGTGAGGGTTAAAGCTGATCACACAAATGCCATCTGAACAGTCTTTTCCAACCAAGCAGTGTGGGTGTGGGCGATGAGGGAGGTCCTTTGTCACAAGAGACACTGTGACTGTTACACTTTTTATGTTTTCAATTGGGCCTCGAAGCTATTTGAGAAAAAATGAAAAGATTATTACTGAGGAATAAAGATTTATTAGCTATACAATTATGTCATATTCCAATCCAAAGTGCCATATATGGAACCCAACAGTTTAAAATGAAAAAGTATCTTCTGTTTGTTTTTTTCTGTGTGGTACTTCCCTCCCACAGACCACACCAGTGCAGCGCCTTCCACAGTGACACTTTCTTTTTCGTACCTCAGAGTTAGCATTTACAGATTAACACCATTCACTCAAACCAAAACAGGGACAAACCCCTTTATGTTTGGACTAGTCGGTACATTCCAGAAACAGCCACAGCAACGGTCTCAAATATTAGTAGTACGTTTATTGCAATCAAATTGTACACTTGTGCAAAAATGCACAAGAACTCCCACATGAGTCAAGGGCGTGGAAAGCAAAAGACTGATGCTCTGCATTATGAGTCTGTGCTGACTCATAAAAAACACCTGGCTTAACGCTAAAAGTACGAATAGACAAGGCTGCATCTTTTACCTGTCACAAGGTAACCAATCTCACAAATTTTTAAATGCATCTTTAATTTATCGTCTTTCTTCAGAAAAGACAAGACATGACAAAGCTAAGAGCTTAAATATCCCAAACAAGTACTGTTCAAATGTTATAAATGTTATATATAAAGTACAAAACAAATACAAATAATAATAATAATTTGGTGTGTAATGTACAGGAAGACAATGACAAAAATGATAACTTGATAATATTCACACCCTGGTGTGTCCCTGGACCCACCTCGATGGCAGGTAGCGTCTTGTTGACATCAGTGCTTGAAGATCCTAGGATGCTGCCAGCCGATCGTCCCTCACACTCATACCGGAACCTCATGCCGCGCTCCTTGGGCTGTTCCACTACTACCAGCTCTGGTTTATCCAGCAACTGCTCCAGCTGTTCAGTGTCCCTGTGGTGAGGACGCACAGTTGGACCCATTGCTGAAGCAGTGTTCCGCCTCTGACCTCGAGAGCCACGAGATGATGAAAGAGCTGACATGTTGCCTGAACCGAATATGTCAAAATTCTACCAGTGGGACAGAACAAGAAAGAGTCATTAGAGCGAGGCAGAAATGTCAAATATAACCCCACAGATCACGTTGTTTGGGGTGGACTTAGATTGAGCTTAATGATTGTTAAGTGAAACAGTGCAAGAGAAAACACTTAATCAGACTAGCTTTTACATCTAAGCCCTGACATACAGAAAAAGATTATTATAACAACTGTTAACTAACAACAAGTCTTCTGGTTATATTTTAGTCTACAGCAAGAGGCAGATAAAGCAAAAATGTAACCAGAGAGAGTTTTTGTGCAGAAGGAAGAGAAGGAAGAAGAGGAGGAATGGAAGTCGACGTGAAAAAAATAAACACTTCTTTGAACGGAGTATTCAGGTCAGAATTTCACAGTCACAAATCAATGGAGTAGCAACAAAGCACAAAAAATAGTAGCTAGAAAACGGAAAGAAACAGTTTGTTATGGCCAGGCGGCTGAGAGAGCAACGGTTCTGCATGAGAAAGAGAGAAAACGTCTGGACATGCCTGAGGAAGAATGCAGATGGCCTGCACAAAGAGCAGCTAACAAGAGCCAGGAGGAGCATGGTGAAGAAACAGGAAACTCATGCAGAAGGATCAGTAACCAATGAAAATAAAGAGAGGAGGAGCTGTTACATTCAAGCTCTTTTTGCCAGAAGAGGCGCACATGAGGCAGAGATCATCAACAGAAACAAGGACTCAGATTACAACCCTAATCGCCCTGCTAAAATGCAACTTCTGTTCCATATTTTTTCACATTCTGATCTAGCATGGAAATTAAACACCTGTGTCTATCCAAAGGGAGTTTATAGTCATTGGGAGCATATCTTAGTTTCTTTATATATTTGAGGTTTTATTGTAGCACACCTCCTGTTTAACAAATCCTTTCGTTTTTTACATTATATTATATATTAACAGCGCTCAGTGATAGGTTTCTCGTCTGTCATGTGGAATACACAGGTTAAATTCCCACCCAATGCCCAAATCCCAAATCCCAGCCACTAGATGCAGTGCTGGTTTGCATCAGGAAGGGCATCCGGCGTAAAACCTGTGCAAATTTGTTGTGCAGATTCGATGGTCCGCTGTGTGACTCTCTGGTGGTAGCAGCCAAAAGACTAACAACAACATGTATTTACAACACATAATAAATGCCCTTAGCCAGAGTGACATACATTTATCGCATTATACACTATCAGACAAAAGTTTTAACAGATCTTCTAATTAATCAGACTATTAATCAGACTTCCTATTTTTATTTCTATCTACAGTCTAAAACAATGCTGAAGGCAGCCAAATTATGCAACAATCTCCTTAAAACAGTTGATGTTGATATGTCTGCTACTTATGGTCTGTAAAACCTTCATAATGGCTCCAATCTGAGGTGCTGTTAATTGTTGATTCCTGAGGCTGGAAACTCCAAACGAACTTGTTCTGTATAGCAGAGGTACATTTTAGTCTTGCTTTCTTGGGATGGTCTCTTCATGGTGCTTGATGGGTTTTCCAAATGCACTTGACAATACGGGTCTTGTAAGAACTGATCTAGAACAGCTGACCTTCGTGTCTTAAAATAACACCTAACTGTTTACGTTGTTATTTAATTACCTATCGCTATATGTTTTATTACATAGCTTGGTGGTGCTGAGGTTTGAACCCTTTTGATCTATAGTTTAACAGCTTAGCAAACAACTCATGAAAGGCTGCATGTTGAAATTATTTTAGAAGCTTTCTCTTTTTTGGTAAAGCTTTTGGTTTAAAATGTATAAAAAGCGAAAGTGGACAAAATAACACATCACACCTTAATGTTTTAAAGGTATCTATCAGCAATAAAATGGTATTCTAGTTATTTGCTCATCAAAGATCCAATTATGCCTGACAATAGCTAAAAACATATAACATATTAGGTCAGTGTTCTTAAACTCTCTGTAACAAATGGCCCCTTTAATACATCTCTCAATACAATATTTTTTCAGCAGCATTTTTAATATTTATTTTTAGTTATTATTATTATTATTATTATTATTATTTATTTTTATATTATTTTGCTTATTTATCAAATAATTAGAGTGTTCTATTCCCAATACTTTTGCAACAGTCAGAGAGAACAATGATTATAAAAACTCAGTAACAAACCAAATAACTGACACTAGTACAAACATTGTCATTTTCATAATTGAACTACTTAAAGTTATATATAGACCCCCTGGATTTGCCTTGCAGACTGATTTTCAAGGCAAGTACAATGCTTTTACGAACCTTTGATGCTGTACATCTGGGGACCAGCACTGGAGTAGAACTGCATCCAGGTATTGGGGTTTGAAGCTGATCATCAGAGTCTGCAGGTGGAGGAGGAGGACCTGGGAGACGGTCTTTAGCGGAGTTCTCCAATAGGAATTCATCTATGATCTCTATAGATAGATAGATGCCAGTAGGGATTGGGATGGAATGAAGCAAAATGCTGCTTTGCCATTGTAATTGTACAGAATTGTATATTGTAACTCTCATTCACTCATCGTCTCTACCGCTTTATCCCATATACAAGGTCGCGGGGGGCCTGGAGTTTATTCCAGAAGACAGGGTACACATTGGAAGGAGGGCCAATCAATCTAGGGCGCACACCCACACGATTATTTACACACCATGGGCAATTTGTGAATGCCTAATCTGCATGTCTTTGGACTGTGGGAGGAATCTGGAGCCCCCAAAGGAAACCCACCAAGCACTGGGAGAACATGCTTCCTCCATGCCTACAGACCCATGGTGGTAATCAAATGCGGACCCTGGAGATGCAAGGCCACAGTGCTAACCACTAAGCCACCGTGCTGATGCCATGGTAATGCACTCTTTAAAATACGTTTAAAAGATCCTTCAAGGGTTCTTAAAAGACTCAACAGATAATTCAGGGCTTGCTATTATTACAGGTACTACTTAGAACCATTTCTGATAGAGAAAAACTGATTCTAGTGATTTCCATGGGGTTAAATGTATGTACTATCAGTAAAAGCTACATGTGCTTTATAAATAAAGCACATTTCTGTTTTGTTTTGTTGTTGTTTTGTGAAAAAAGGGTATACGTTGACTTAAAAAAATACAATGACTTAATAAGAGGACTTACCGAAGTCGAAATCTAGAAAAGAGAGAGAGAGAGAGAGAGAGAGAGAGCAAACAAACATGCATTACAGGCGTGGACATCCACAGACAGGCTACAAAAACGAAACTGAAAGTTGTTTATGCTACAATACATGCAATGTCATGTCGTTCCCAAATATGGAAACGCCGGTCATCCAAATGTCAACAATATGAGCGACCGTGAAAAAACCCGCAATTATTAATTTGAGCCTACATACATGTGTATATTCTGCGTGTATATTATTCACACTTCTATGTGAAAAATATTACGCACCCTCTAATTTAATGGTGATAAAATGGCGGCTTGTTATGTACAGTATGATGTCGATGTAAATAGAATATAGTCTACGGTTTATACATTTTGTATCTGTGCCAGTGAGTCTGAGAGGAAACTGTCAATCGCAGATCGCCATTTTTCTCCGCGATCACCTTCTACGTGTATTACAACAGTAACGTCGCATACGGGTCCCACAGTTTCTCTTAAACAAACAAGAAGTTACAAACTCACCATCTGGGCCCGGCGTGCCGTTAGAAACAGTTCCATTCATTTTCATGGCAAGGTGAAGTCAGTTGAAGAAAATTATTATAAATATTTAAACGCCTTCAAGCTTCGTCTGAGGTCCCGGAGCGGCTGCGCTCGCGCTACACACTCATTTCCGCCTCCTCCGCTCGTCCAGCTGTAATAAAACGACGTACGCGTTTTCAAGGCAGTGCGTGTGTATGTTTGCTCGCGCCAGAAAAAAAAGGAGCTTTTGCTTCTGCTTATTTTACACACACCTCGTGCCAGTCGAAGTGTCTCACGGTTTGAAATGTCTTTCAATTTACCATCACGTTCAAAACCTAGTTCGTGGAAATTCCCTTACGTCACCTCGGGGAACCCCCTAAAACTGTCGACATGGTAACGCCCCAACAGCAGGTAAAGAACAAAGTGCGGTTTCACACTTTACGCTGTTAAAAATAATAATAACAATAATTTAAAAAATCGTAGCGATAGTGTGCGGTACAATTCTACAAAAAAAGCCGACTTTAAATGAGAAAGAATGTGAAGTTATAGTAGGGTGTACAGTTAAATATTCTACTAGAATATATTACTACCAGTATTCGAGGTTACGTGCTTTTGTTGCTCTGTACCCTTAATGAGTCACAGTAATTACTTAATACGGATAGTAATAATTAAGTGTCTTGGATATTCTGTCTAATTCCTGTCTTTTTGAAGCTCTGTCGCGGGACAAGAACTAAAACTAACCCATCTAACACTGCTTACATCTCAGTACTTCATCGTCATTGACATAACGCACTGCTGAGCTGCACAAACCATGAAGGTATAATGGTAGATGACATGACGTAATTTCTGCCTGCATACGCCTGAAGCCTGTGGCGCACTCTAGCGGGAAATGCTGGTTAACTCAAAACAAAAAGTCATTGCTCTCGGTGGTAGAAGTACAATTCAGTAGTTCGTTTTAAAACTGTCTCATATGAAATGTACATGTAATAAAGTATAGATATAGAAGTTTAATTGCATGTTACGTTATTTGTATTATTATTGGATTAATTTCTGGATGCAGTATTTGGAAAACATTTAATATTGTACATGTGCACTAAAATTTGTAAACTTTGCCTATTTGCATTTAAAATAGTAATAATAATAATAATTAGGTAATATATAACTTATTCAGATTCAGCACTGTTGCCTCGCACTCCAGTTACGAGGGTTCGATTCCTTTCTCAGGTCTGTGTACATGGAGCTTTCGATTTTTCCCTGTGCTTGGTGGGTTTCCTCTGGGTACTCCGGTTTCCTCTCATATTCCAAAGACATACAGATTTGCCTAATGTGGGTATGTATGTGTGTGATGAATTGGCACCACGTCCAGGACGTACCCTACCTCCTGCCCTAAGACACTCACTCATGAGTGAGTAAGTTCTAGCATACCAAATATTACTATTGTTAGTAATTACATACGTTATTTTTATATTAATATAATTTTTAATGATTATATTAATATAAAAATAACGTATGTAATTGATCATTATTGGTTCCAAATATATAGACAAACCCTAAATAGTTTAATGAAGATTATGTTAATATTATTAATATTCATATTAAAATATTAAATATTCTCTTAATAGTGGCGGTTAAATTTATGATGGAATGTTTTTGAGTAAACAATTATGTCCGCCTTTAATTGAAACGCACTGAGATCTATGCTATTACGTCAGTTCCTTCATGGTACAGACAGTTGCGTAAGGAGGACGGGGGTTTCAGGACTCAACCAATGGCCGCACCACACTGAGTCACGTGACCTGATTAAACATGATCATAAGGTTGCCAGATAGCAGTCGTTAACGCAGCACGAATACGGCGGTTTGAAGGTTTGCTGTGTTAACGATGGACAGCTTTAAAATCTTAGTCACATAAGTTATACTAAAAATTTACATTAAAATGCAATGAAAATATGTCAACGCAAATTTCAGGATTAAAAAAAAAGGCTAGTAGAGTAGGATCCGCAACCAAACTGGCAACACAATGAGCGAGGCAAATCTGAATCGCTTGTAAGTGCACTGTGCAGATTCTGCTCCTCAGCACCATGCCGTCCCCGATCCCCGTGACACGCCTTCTCCCAAGAGACTTCGGTCTCAACCTTGGCGTCTGCAGCAGCCCTCTCACCAAACAGCTAGGACACGCGACTCTCCGTGTGCCGGTTAACGCGTTTCACGGGAAGCTCACGTGCAGACTCTGGTCTTCTGTGATCCACTGGCGTGAGATCGGTGACCTGGAGCCCATCGGCTCCGGCGGGTTTGGCTTGGTGTTCAGAGCTACGTACTTCGGGGAGACGGTGGCGGTGAAGCGTGTCAAGTGCGCCAAGAACAAACTGGCTTCGCGGCAGAGTTTCTGGGCCGAGCTGAACGCGGCGCATCTGAGGCACGAGAACCTGGTACGCGTGATCGCCGCCAGCACGCAGGACAATGGCGACGACTCCTTGGGCGCGAGCGGCGACGGCGTCATCGGCACCATCATTATGGAGTACGCTGGGGATGTGAACCTGCAGCAGGCGATCTACAGCGCCGCCGAGCCGCTGCGCCCCGAATCCTGCGTGCGTTACGCTACAGATATGGCGCGCGGGCTTTGCCACCTGCACGCCCACGGCATCGTGCACCTGGACCTGAAACCCGCAAACGTCATCGTGTCCCGGGCGGGCGTGTGCAAGCTGGCGGATTTCGGATGCTCGTTAAAATTGGAAGTCGTGTGCGATCGCGATGCCTCGGCTCGCCGGATGGAGATCGGCGGCACGTACACGCACCGCGCGCCCGAGCTGCTCAGGGGAGAGGACGCGACACCCGGAGCGGACGTCTACTCCTTCGGCGTCACTTTCTGGCAGCTACTCACACGTGAGCCGCCGTATGAAGGAGAGCGACAGCACATTCTGTATGCCGTAGTTGCCTTCAACCTGCGGCCTGATCTAAACAAGCAAGTGTTCAGTCAGTCAGAACCGGGCCGCTCGTTTAAGGAGCTCCTCAGTCGGTGCTGGAGTGCGGAACCGGGTCAAAGACCGAGCGCGGAGCAGCTGCTTGCAGAGCTCTCCGAGTTTCCACCATGATCACGAAAAACCCTACTCGTGTTCAAGAGTAGGTTTAATATAAGCTTCGACCTGATGCACTATTGTTAGCAGTCTCCATCTTAAGACACAGTGGACCTTTTTGTCATGTTTTAATATGATCTTAAAATATTCTTTGCAATTACTTTATTTTTGTCTAATTAATGTAAATAAGTGTTAGTAACGGACACTTATATAAATAGAACTTGTTTGTAAATGTGCATTTGTTTTATTTTTGTATTTCAAATGGATTTGATTAAAACGTTTCATGTACACAGTGGTCTTTTTAGAGTTATATAATCGAAGGTGCAGCTAGATCTTTCCTCTGCTACATTTAAAACTAATGATTGTGTGCTAATGGGCGTAGTGGGCGTAGTGGAGTTCTTCCGGTTACTGACACACACCTGATCCAACTTGTCAGCTGATGTCCTGCGTCACACACGGCCTGAAACCATCGTTGTAATTTTGAAACTCTGTATAGTTTCCAGATCTTACCCGACTCTATATGAACATATTCAGACTGGTTAAAGAATCTAACTCCAAGATTATAATGTCTTGTCTAATATTGTATAGTTCCCCATTTGTGCCACCAATACAGATTTGCTCTTTTAAATGATGGCCTCCACACAGCCTCTGAAGGTGTGATGGTGTATCTGGCACCTAGACAGTAGCAGATTATTTAAGTGACTTTTGATGCGTCTTGTGATGTGGCCGTCTTGGTTCTAACTTGTCCATCACATCCCACAGCTGCTGGATTGGATTGAGTCAACCTTGAATGCAGTCATGTTCCTGAATATTTTTGCAGTGTGGCAGGATGAACAAGGCCTGTAGCTTTAGGAAACACCACTGCCACAAAGGGGTGTACTTAGTCTGCAAAAATACTTAGGTAGAGCATTACACAGCCAGCTTTTCTTCTACCATAGTGCATCCTGGTGCCCTCTCTTCCCCATGTTCCCAGACTGATCTGGAGCAACACAGCAAGCTGCATTTTATTATGTGTTCTGACACCTTTATAATCAGCATTAATTTGTTTTCCAGGAATTTGTGCTATAATAGCTATGTGATGTCTGATCAGACCCAGTAGTCTACCCCCTCAAAATCTGTACATTCCAGTGAACTGTTTAACTAATATATCACGCCCCTTGACAGGTGACACTGTAGGATTACTCACTTCACCGGGCAGTGGTTTTAACATTGTGACTGATCTGTGTATCCTGGCACAGAATTACATTTATGACTAAATTCACTGTAAGGTACAGGTAAAATCTGTACAGACACAAAACTAAAATTGAAATAAAACAAGTTCTGCATCACACCTTTAAACTGCACTTACGCTTTACTAAAAACGAGTGATCAATCTTTAATGTACCAAAATAAAAGGCCAACAATTCAAATTTTAAAGGGGGGAAAAAGCAAGACAAAGAAGGCATTTTTGTCCCAAAAATATTCAGACTACACATGTCTTGCACACATCAGAGCTTGCAGCTGTATTTAACACGCCACATTGGGTCCTGCGTTGGAGTGTGTGTGAATGTAGCTGGGGGAAAAATTCTGATGTGCTCAAGCAGTAGACCAAAGATCCTGCTCTTGTTTGTCAGTTTGATATCAGCACAATTAGATTTCACAAGCTGACTGTACAGGCTTTAAATATACAAATGAAACTAGTTGAGGCTGAACAAAAAAGAACAAAATGTTATGAATCACCATTATTAACATATTAATGTTAATATAATTACTTTAATACCTACAAGGCTGCATTATTTTTTGTTGTTCAAGCTTAGAACACCAACCCTTAAAAATTCACAGTCTCCAGTGAGTAGTATACAGGTTCATCAGCTCATATTCTCCAGAAGTTGTGCTGCTTTCCTTACACACTACTCACCCCTGTCCTGAAACACAGCGCTCAGGCATGGAATGAGAAAAGAAAATGACAAAGAATCCACAGGGGGGGGGGGGAGCTTGCACTTGGCTTGTTTTTTGTCTTCTCCGTTCTTTACAATATGTACTGCAAAAGCCCATGTGCACTAACAGGACTTGCTTACTCATTAATCTTCATAATGGTAGTGCTAACCAACCCAAAAATATACAATACAGTACATCACGTTTTTACTTCACCTTGACTGCAAAATGTGGGAGATTGAAAAATATTAGGAATTCTACATTAAATGATTTTTCTTTTTCTGTTGCAGATCTCATACAAAAAAAAAGAGGAAAGATGAACTGAAATTTCACGCAGTGTCCTTTATAGAATACCGATATTCCAGTTCGCTTTCCTGACGATTAGACATAAATTCAGCTTTGAAGATGTTTGATACACCTTCGGTAGACAGGGGAATGTAAGACACGTTAATCGTTTTTCTTCTCCTCTTCTGGTTTATCTGTGATGGCGGCGCTGGCTGTCTCTCCAACTGACGCCTGAGCCGAGTTTTCACTGTTGTGGTCCAATCCACTCGTGCCGTACTCATTGACACGGTTGGGATCCACTCTGTAGATCCACCTCTGGTACAGGTAGATGAAGAAAACTACATCTGTTGAAGAAGGAAATGAGGTCTTGATACAAGAGCAAGGAAAGCGTCAATAGCCTGTAGATATCAAGAAGAGTTCATACATACCATCTCGAAGACAGCCTATCCTGTACATCATGGGCATTCTGATCACGAAGGCAAACAGGTCATCTATGAATGTATTTAGTGCTTTATAAGTGAGCATCCTCCACGGAAGGTGCGCCACTGACTTCATCTTGTAGTTGATGAAGAGCTGCGGCGTCATTGTGATGAAGCCTGTGTTAAAAAAAACAAATTGAATGCATAAACTAAGTCTTCCTTTTCAATACATACCATTCCTGACATTTTAGGTTAGGTCAAATCTGTTTGTTCTGTTTTGGATAAAGCTATCAGAAGGCTTAACCGCATGTATATCTAACTCAGCCAGGTTAGGCTAGTAATACTGTGTTCAGTGGAACTAGGACTGGAAGAGTAAACATGTTTTTGTCATCATCATGATGATGAGAGCGATCATGAAATGCTTAAGTTGGGAATAATACTCTCAATAAAACCTCTTTACCCACAAACAGGAGCAAAGCAGTTTGGTTTAATACTTTGTGTGTTTACACGTACACAGGAGGACTACAGACCAAAAACATGCTCATGTGTACAGCAAAAACACTGCTACAAAATCCATATTGCTAGGCTGAATACCAGAAAACACACAATCAAGAACAAAGGTAAGGAACTGGTCATGAAAAGCTACTTATGTAATCTCGGATTTAAATGAATACATTTTACGCCTGTTGGCTAAACGTCCATCTCGTATGACCGAGTATGCGGTGCAAGTGATGTGATATTAATATGATGCGATATTAATAATGAATGTTGCTTCTTACCCTAAAATAAGGGAGCTATCTCTGGCATCTAGAAGCGATCCATTTATTGGGAGGCTATATTTTATACATTTATATGGCTTTATAGCTTTAGCATCTTGTATATAGTTCTGGATTTTTGTGACATCATTCCCATATCCAGCAGCAGTACAATTTACACCTTTTAATGATAACTTTGGTCCTACATGACATATCAGAAATCCCAAATGTGCAGTGTGAAGTCTCAAGCCTTCTCCATCCACACACACCGGCAGGACTTCTGTATAAGCGTTTGTTATTTTTAAAATGCAGTGGTGCTGCATGGACCCACACGGTTTTAGTTTTAAGGGTTAATCCTCCTGCGTGTGTTTTTAAAGAGCAACCCATTCGCTGTGCGAAACGGTGTTGCTTTGCAAAGCATGTGCGAACAGTCAGTACACCCTTTTTATTCCTTTTACAGCAGCTGGCATCCGCTGCATTTACTTCCCCTCGGTACATCGTACCCACGCTACCGCTCCTGTACCTGTTTATTCTGCTAGTTCATCGATCACGAATAGCAGATGGACAGATAATTTTTTTAAAGGGTGCGCAAACATACTTGGGAAACACATTGCTCCTACCTTACTTGGATTTCTACTGTCAAATGTAATGTTACTAAGTGCTCAAGTGATCTCTGTTCACAATTGTTTGTTTTTTTTAACATCTCTTCACAAAGTTGATTGTTTTGCCTTATCCTTTAAGTTTTACTATTATGTTGTACAATGTGTTACATGAACACAAACATTAAGTCATGAAAACTTACAACACATGGAAAATGCACCTTTAAACATCGCTGCATGCTACAGCAGCCATGTGAAGTTGTTTTATTTCACACACGTGCTTCTTGTTTCCATACCCACCATCATGTCTGCGCATTAATGCCTGACTGACTAGTGTGACTCACTTATTCTCAAAGTCTTACTTTATTTGTAATAACAAGCCCATTTTAATACCCTGATGAAATAGTTAAGCAAACTGTGTGTGATAGTAAGATTTTTAAACTAGTATTTTGACATTCAGGCCTGCAGCTCCAAAAGGTCTGCTCATCTACTTCTAATCTGTCTTGGATGGGTAACTGCAACATTCATGAAGTGATCAATACGGAACTTATGCAATCTGTACTCACCGAATGTTAGCAAGAATCCATAGAGCATGCTGAGCACCCATGAGTACCAGCCTTTGTGCTCTACATAGATTAGACTGTAAACAGCATAGCACCCGAAGAGCGGGTACAGGAACCAGGACAGGTACTTAAAGGCCATCTAGATAAAAGAGCAAACAGAAATCAAACTTCTCATACATTTTTTAAAATCATTCCAAATGTCTCCAATGAACAGCTCACTTACATCATCATAGATTTTAGTTGAAGATTCGACGTATGTGGACTTGTCTTTGAATATCAATCGTGGAAATACTCCTGCAATCTTGTTCTCTCTGTCCAGCTAAAAAGACCGAAGACGAGATTACACTAGAAATAGTTCTTATTTAACAGCATAGAGTGCAATCTCAAACAAACACCCAAACAAAAAAACGTTGTTGCCACTCACCTTGACGTCCATGACTTTGGTGATCTTCCAGAAGTCAATAAGCAGCCCAATAAAGACGCTGACCTGCACCACAAAGTTGGTCTCGTTATCCAGGATGTAGAGGAGCACCACAAGGGACTGGAACACACCAAATATGATGGAGCGCACAGACAGACCCTCCAAAGACTGACGACTGTTCCAGAACTGGATATCTGAGTGATAGAAATGGGGTGAAAAGAGAAACACAAAATAATGGTCACAGAATAAAAATAAGAGAATTTTCATACTACCGCATTTATTTTGCTAAGTTATAAATTCTGTAAAATTTAATATAACCATATATTAAAAACACATTCAGTGATTATGTACAATTCTGTCTTAAAACTATGATGTACAGAAAAATAATATTTTGCAGCATTACGCAGACCAATTAATGTGTGTGCAAAAAAAAAAAATAATAATTTTTTTCACAAAACTCATACACCAGGAAATACAAAGACAGAAATCTGGTTAAAGGCATATCTGTAATCTGATGGAACCAGATTGAAATGGAAGATGTAAAGAAGGGGACAAACTGGATCCAGAAAGGGCAATGTGGGTACAGGCAGAAGCCACGCCTGTTCGATTAGTCGTTTTTGGCTTTCAATAAACTATAAGGCATAGGTTCTGCTTGGTTGGAACGAAAGCCTGCACCTACATCATAGTCCTTTCTGGATCCAGTTTGACAACCAGTTTTGAATAAAAGTGAATTTAAAAAGAGTATATAATACATCATTAAATAAAATAAATACTGTTGCCTCATATTGCACTTTAATTGGATTAAATACATTTTATTATTTGATTTAAATGTTTAACATTATGAAAGTTTTTGTTTAACACAATTGACAACGGTTCTTTGCTTTAATGTCTAAAAGCAAAAAAGAAAAAAATTATATTTATCTCCCCTTTTGTTGATAATCCATTGCACAAAGAATATCAGTAAGAGGTAACCATCCTCCTGATCTTACCGAGTGCTACTGCATAAGCTCTGACAGTTTGGAAATCGGCCCATGAAACTCACCATTCTTGAACGCCAAGAACTCAAAGACGCTGTGCACAATTGAGACGACGATAGTCAGTCCTAGTAGGTAGGGATTAGTCTCGAGCAGTGCCACCTGTTGAGCAAAATTTAATTAATAAAAAAAAAAATCTCCAATGAACAGATTATGACAGAAGAATCAGAAATATAAGGTCGGACCTTGACAGAGTCCTGGTCCTCATCGGACTGCTCGTACGTGTCCTCGCTCAGGAAGTTCCAAGGCGAGCGGGCATTCTGAGCTGCATAGAGCTGCCAGCGCCACAGAGAGAGCGGGCAGTAGGTCAGGCGCAGGGGCAGCTTCTTTAAAGTCTCATTTATGGGATAGTAGTCCTTCTGCAGGTTCCAGTAATCGTTGAAGTAAACGATGGGGTAGTAGTCACCACTCACTGCATCAAACTGGACATCTGAGGGAAATAAAGAGATAGGCTTTTGCTACTCAGATTTAAAAAGATAGACAGCATGCTGAGGATGTGAATACATACGTTGATCGAGGGGTGGGGGCACCGAGCCTTTTACCCAGGCTGTATGATCATCCACCATGTTGATAGTCAGGTTGGGATGCCAGTGAGATATGATCTCCACTGGACCATGACTTTCTGCACGCTACAAACACACAAACATTTCAATTCCGAGCGCTCTCATTAACAGGTAAACTGTTTTAGGTTTGCACTGAGCCAACTGCTTTGCCTACAATGACCCACAGAGTTTATATTGACACAGACCTTAATCATCTCAGGATCAGCTTCTGTCTCTCCTGTCAGCAAGTTCTTTGTCTTCAGAAACTTCCTACGCTTGAACTTGTTTAGCACTGGTACAAAATTAAGCAAGTATGCAGTTATTACCCGAGTCACAGCACTTTTATTACTGTGATTTCCAGTTTAGCTCACTCACTTCGTGTAGCATGGACGGTGGCCAGCCTGCGATACTGGCCTTTGCGTTTCGGATCTGGATGGAAGCCACTCTTGGTGAAGTAGACATGGATGTATATAGAGCTGTTCTTCTGCACACTCTGTATAAGAAACTCTGATTAATTGCATCTAGACTGGCAATAAATATTTCAATATTCATAGGATGAATAGCCCTGCTTTTCAGTTTAGCTTTAATTCACACAAAATATCACAGTGGACGACTTAAGATTCCATTAAGCACATGAACAGCTAGAGTGTCTGTGGTTAGGTTTAGAGAAGATGGTCATCAGTCCAAACAACTAATCTGAATGAATCCTTTGCATAGCTGAAAATCTGTGCATGAGGATACAGGGGCATTTCTTTTAAAACCCACTGCTTCCTCCAAACTTTACAGTCGTCAGTATGTAACTACTTGCATCAAATTTGAGATATGACTCCGGAGTGCAGGATGTTAATTCAAGATTGTTAAACAGTATCAGCACTCAGGGCATGTTTATACTGTACTTTACACAATCTTATGTCTGAGGCAAGAAATAATCTCTTTTATAATAAATCCATTGTCTGAAATTACTGCCCAACTCTTTACCTCAGGTGTGTCCAGTTCCAGGTGATGCTCATAGCAGCCATCCCCTGCTTCTCCTGTGGTCCAGTCTCCATAGACCAGATCCCGCTGGAACCAAAATAAAGCTTCTGTGCTGTTGAAGTCTGAAAATACCTCCTTTTCAGATAAATACACATAAAGATCCTAGGAAAGAAAAAAAAAGAGAGAGAACACTCATTGTTGCTTGTGTCATTATTAAATACATCTTTGTGTCATAAACATAGCACAGCCTAGTGCATAACAGTGAATTAGAAAGCAAGCCTGTATGGGGAGAAAACCTAAAGCAAAAGCAGTCCAGAAATCTCAAAGTCTGCATTTCTATGCACATCTAGCTTCAGGCACATCAATGCCAGATAAATTAAGCATTGCAGAACCCAAGCCATCTGGTTCACAGCCAGAACAGACCTTAACAACAGAAAGGACTGCGCTGTAATACTTGTGTTTATGTTTATAGCACAGTACCATAAGGGTGTCCTTGGGGAAGAGGTTGCGGCTGGGCACTCGGGGTGCGCCTGCAGGGGTGCTGGGGTCAGGGGTTGATGGTCCTCTGCGAAACCAGCTGCTGATGGCCCATATTATGAAGATCCTGGGAAATGCACAATCACACCAATGTATCATAAATACTAGTATTGAGCTGATATTTGCCTTTTTGACTTGGAATTGGCCCATCAGCAAATAAGGCAGTATTCACAGATACCATACATATGTATGTATGGACATAATTATGTATACACACAGATAGACCGATAAAAAGACAAACAGACAGACGGATCGATCTAAAGCTTTAAATCAAAGTAGCTTGATGATATTGACCATGAATAACAAGAATCCTTAAAAAAAAGTAGTCCACTAGGACAAGTGCTGCTCTAATTAACAATGTTATAAATTACTGCTCCTAAATGAAGACTGATCTTTCCCAAACTTGTCCAACTGCTACATGAGAGAAGAACTCAGGGATGGTAGCATGCAGTCTGAACTATTTTTAAAATAAAATGAAGGGTTATGACTAAGGGGTATGATTACATAACCAAAAGAACTGGTGATATAACTGAGCACTGTTACACTGTACATCACCGTCACTATACAAGTAATGTGCACAGCTTTTCTTTCCAATCTTTCAGAAAGATGATCATCACAAAGCTTTTTGTCTTTGCAGCAGGCAGCTCTCTGACATATGAACTCACCGGAAAAGGACGCCCTTAATAACTTGCCAGGCGTTGGGCTGCTGCTGTTGCTGCTGCTGTTGGTCCTGTGCAGTGACACCTGTCTGTGCAACCTGTCCTGAAGCAGCTGCACCATTACTGCTCACCTACACAAACACATCGTGGCTATTCATGAATCTCCAATAATCATTAAAACGGTTTAAGAACCATCCAACAATATGGTTATAGTTTTTTGAACAATAACTTTAAACAATACATAATCATCAATAGAGATGGGAAATAAAATTATTGAATTGCCAAACAAAAGAATTGCAATTCATAACATCAACACACCGTATGCAAAATTGATTTTTAAAAATAATTTCTAGTTCATAGATGAGGTTGTAAAATGTTGCCATTCCTCTAGAATCCTACAGGTGGCGTGCTCTAAACTATTCACACACTGACAGGCAGCACAGCATCCTGTGTGGTAGAAGCAAATCATTTGCTAAGTTTGTTTAGAATTGAAAGAAAACCTAAATATATATTGAATCAGAATATTTATAAAATCATGATGCTAACAGAATCGCAAAAAACAAATCGAACCCAAGTATCATGATATCGCATCGGCTGGTCCCTGGTGATTCCCAAACCTAGTTATGAAGATCACATTAATGCTCAATATATGTTATAAAGCCTACTGAATCAGATAAAGTCAAGACATGCGATTTTGCTTTACTGCTACACCAACATCTGGAACAACTTCCAACTGCCGTCTGATTTTTAACCACCGCAGATCAACCCATCATCTACATTTCAGTAAATATATCCAAACCAGCTTTGTGACTGTAACAGCTTTGTGACATTGGCTACACTCATATGGACAATATTCCTTCAAACGGATTGAAATTATTCCAGTTACAGATTTAAATTTAGCTGTTTAAATGGCACTGATCTGGTAATATTTGTGTTTACATGCTCAAAGCTTTCAAGATCTCTAATCTGTCCACAATATAACTTTGCATGTTGCAAAGTGGTCTGCGGTTAGGAACAAATTCCGATAAATCCCGCCTTCTGCATTAGGACTGGTTGGAAGTCGGTCTCGTGTGGTTGGTTAGAGGCTTTAGCCAGTTGATGGTAGTAAATACAGTCAGAGACTCCCGATCAGGAATAAAAGTAAAATTCCCATCCATGGAAACTCATCACGTCACCTAATGTTACCGTACGTGGGGAAAATGTGCGCAGAAAAAAAAAATTACACGAGAGAAACAAGAGCTTCAACAGAATTGAGTTTACTTGGCTAATATTTACCTACTAAACAAATTATCAAAGGTTTAAGATCACCCCTCTGATTCTGATTGAAAATAAATTCTGATCAGGCTAGATTGGGCCAGACTGTTCCGACAGTTGTTTTCATGATGACTAGGATTATTATTATATGCTCCTGATTATTATTCAGATTCGGGTATTATTCCAATGATTAGCTGCATTTACAAGGACCCTAATATTGCAGTATAGTCACAACAGCAGAAGTCACTAAGTATATTGCAAGTGATATGAATCAGTTCAGCTAAACCTAATTGTGTTGAAAAGAAATAACACATAACTACTCCAACTCTAATAATTCTATGCAGCTGATCGTTTCCTTACCAACAAGAATTTATTTATCAGACATACTTTCTACAATTAATAAACTATTAAGAGAAACAAACTCTTCTATAACTAGGCTTAAATGTTGCGTGAAAGGTTTTATGATTAAAGGACAGCTTGGCACTACGTGATACACCGTACAGACAGTGTTGATATTTCACAAAGGCACAATATACAAATGGAGGCTTTGACAAACAATAAACGCTTTATTGTGCGCTGCGACATTCTGACCAACCTCAGCTGCTGCAGATGAGATCATCGATGATGGCTTCGAGCATTTACATGAACCATCAAATGAAAAGTGATGCATCATTAAAGGGTTTAAATATAATAGACTGTATTAAATGGACAACAATTTAATATTTTCTTCAGGGTGATCAGGCTGGTCAAGTTTTTTTTCTTTGTTCAATATTTAACAAAGGCCTAAACATTTATTAATGCTTTGTTTTATAAAACAAATGGCAAGTGAGGCAGATGCTTCATGCTACTAAAACAGAGATAAGATAAATGCTATTACACACCCTTACAACTGAACACAAAAACACACAATGCTTGGAATAAATTCTAGTACTTGTGGTTGTAGTTGTCAAGAGCACACCTTGATCAGTCTTAAATTTATAATACTGTTTCCATTTTTACAAAAGGCAGCACAAGTTCAGGAGCTTTACTCCAAGGCTGATTTTCTGAACATCACGATGTCGCTGTATTTATGATGTGATTTAGTCAACAAGATCGCTGAAGTGTTTTGGAGTGTAAATGATTCTACATGAGTTGCTTCTGGCTCATATCCACATGACTGGTGTAAGTTTAAAATAAACCAGGAATCTTAATCATTAAGTCCTACCTCACTCCAAGCAAGCACCAAAGGCGTGAATGTTTCACAATTGAGATCCGCACAACAGTGCGCGAGGTCGAGCTGCAACATGTTAATCAAAATAAGTCACCAGTCTTAATTTGTACACTTGATTTGTTTACTTATCAAGATGATATCCTAATGCAAGAGCACAGCAAACTATCTATACCTGGCTTCAACATACAGTTATGGGGACATAATGTAGGAATGATGCTGCAATGATGCCGTTATATTACACCATAAAACTGTTTCACTGTGTTTCAATTGAACAAATGATTTCACTTTCAGCATACAGGCGGATAATAAATAGATTACAAAATAACAGAAATAAAACACAAGAATGTCATTAAAGACCTCCTCAGAAACCGTAACTACAGATTGCAATGACGCAACAACTGCAATCAGGCCACTTAGTAATGTTGTATTTCTTCTACGCTTCCATTTTGCTTTTTTTTTTTTTTTTTTACAATAATTTAAATGTACTAACCAGATGAGATGACTTCTTATCTCGTTTCTATGTCGCAGTAATTTCAGTAAATTTAACAGTTGTTCAAGATCTATGAACTCATTCGCTATTGTTTGTAGTAAAACGCAGAGTGGCGAAGAGACCAAACGTTTGACAAACGTCTGACATCAGCATGCAATACAGCATCCTGTGTGGTAAGAGCAAATTATATACCAAGTTTGTTTAGAATTGTAAAAAAAAAATCTAAAAAAAAAAAAAAAAAAAGGCATATATAGATATTTATAAAATCATGATACTAAAAAAATTGGCGCCTAGGTATCATGATGATATTGTATGGTCTGGTCCCTGGCAATTAAATTTTTTTTCAGAAAGATGGGGGGAAAAACTTGGATTTGGAAATAAAACCCCATGTTGACTTATCTACGTCTGTTTTGGTAATATTTTATGGCATGGAAGACATGGGCCCCATTTTTCTTGTGGAGAAAGAAGGGTTCACTGAGTATAATAATAATAATAAATATATTTGCTAAATGATGCAAATGCTTGAAAATATCCTTAGGACTCTTTATTTATTATCTCTTATTTTAAAAAGTAATATTGTTTACACTACTACTAGTTGCTAAAGAAAATTAATTTATTTATTTTGCAAAATGCTATAGTAACACATGCTGCAGTTTCATAGATTACTACGAACGGAACGGTTTTTTTTTTTGCTCAAATAATTTGGCTTCTTTAGCTTGACGACGAGGCAACATCTACAGGATTCTGTGCAGTTTATATAAAGCACTAGAGACAATAATCCACATTAATCCACAGATTGAATTATAATCTAACCTGGTTAATCATATTGTAACAGAATTATCATTAGATTAACCCTTGACAAGAGCAGAATAACAAGATGTTAGATAACGAGTTCTTGTTTTACATCCGTGAAATGACATACAAAAAAGATTTTCTTTCAGCCATTCTTATTTTATAGTTCAGCAAAATAAATCAACTATTAGTATAGATCATCGAATAACATCAATGTTATGTAATTGAAAATCATTTTCCAGTCCTAGTGTGGAAGGAAAACGTTAGAGACACAGACAATACAATAGAGAGAAAGAGAGAAAAAAAAAGAGAGAACATACTGAATACGTTTATATGGAAATTATTTATAAATTTATTTCAGTGGTTATTGAGAATTTGTCGGATGGTGTTACAGTTTTGTAATTCGCGGGAGAATAGCGTGCTGTGCTGCAGTCACGGGGGGATACCACTATTACTAGCATAGTTACAGAAGCGTCTAACAGGTGACAAAAAACATCAGTAGAAGGGCTGTAGTGGTGGGAAAGGGTACGAGTTAAAAATCACAGCACAACGAAAATAAGGCCGTTGGACCTTTAAGCAAATGCCTGATGCTGCCTTAGACTCGTCAACTTGAGGTAATTTTATTAAATACAGGTTCCTTTCTAAGGCACACTGTGACCTCTAAAAGCACCCATTTGTTACTTATTGTTTATACCAGCACTGCCCTTAGATCGGGTAAACTTACAAAGGGGACTTAAATCTTTAACACTGACCATACTAACTGTTCTGAAATGTTAATTATCCACATTACATTTAACACTAAGGTTAGCCGCTAGCTCATTGCTTATCCACTTGTCATTGTCCGTAGCTGTTCCCATGCTGCAGTTTCAGTCCATGACTGTTTCCATCTTTTACAGTTACAGGCCTGAGTGGCAGCTTGTGGTGTTATGCTTTAGTGAACGTCAGGTAGGTTAAATGAGCTTTACACACCTTTGTTAAGGCATCCATGTTTTTTTAAACTAACCATGCATACCAAATGTCCCAAGGTGTGAAATGACATCATTACAACTTGCAAATTTCCCTTTAACAATTCCAAGTCACTTTGGATAAGAGTCAGTCAAATGAAGTAAAATGAAAATGTAAATGTCAGCGATCTCAAACTGTCAGTGAAAACAGCTATTCCTCCTGACAAAACAAACAAGTAAGAGCTTTTATTCTTACTCGCTATTGTCCAGCAAAGACTGCCATTAAATCCCCCAGATTGCACTGTAGCTATACATCACAGTTGTGTAGGTAACTAGAGACTTGACTTGGGTGTTGAAATGAATCAAGAGTTATCGATGCAGTCGACTTCCCTTCAAAAAGGGTAAAAATCATAGGATGAAACTGAATCATTTTCAACCTTAACGAATACAACAGAAACAATCTATTTTTTTTCAGCTGTTTGTTTAGTCAGTCTCATAAATCAAACAAGCAAATATGGCTGCATGGTGATTGACCTAAAGCAATATCTCATTTAAAGGTTTAGCACTGACACTGTGGGCTGCAATGTCGATCTGACGTTAGACTACAAACTGAAGGTGAAAAGGAAACTGACGGAATTTTAGAACAGGCGTTCTCTTTTTTTTCCTGTTTGGAGATTGAGAATTACTGCTTGCAAGGTTGAACCTCACGTTGGAAGCGAGGATATCAGAAGAGTGTCTAATGGCATTGTGGCTAACGTAGGAAACCATTAACCAAAGTTAAATCTGAGCTCAAGGAAAGAGGTTTAGGGCATTTTTAACATTAGCTACGATTTACTTGTACTGTGTCCGTAGGCTAGCGTCGTTCCTGTTCACGTTGTTTTTTTTGTTCTCTCACTTTTCAGATAGACTTGGACACGAATTACACTGATCAAAATTAATCAGACTTTGGGGTCAAGTGTTCTCAGAAACGATTGCGGGGTCCTAACATGAAAACACCCTTAAAGAGATGGTCGTGAGGACGATACAGCTTACTTGGGCACGGATTGAAAAAGATATGGAAGCAATTGCATCTGAGAATGGATGTAAATCACTGTTTAGGGACAATCTTTTTGATTCGTACACATTTTCTCACACATTTCATACTTATTTCCCTAATTTTCTTTTGATTCTGTAAAGTTGTTTTGCAACAATAAACATTGTTAAGTGTTATATAAATAAAAATTTAATTGAATTAAATTGTTTAGACATGACATCATCAGTGCCATAGATCTCCTCAAAATTCTGTGTGTGCACATAGCATGTGCCAATCTCATCTATAGTGCAAAGGTTAATGTCATTGTTTTTTTCTGGTTGTGTTTAATGACAGCTCACAGGGGTTAAATACGGAAGCGTGCCCGAAAACGGAGTACAAATACAATGTAGACCCTGGAAACTGGGAGGGGGTGGGAGGTCGTTACTGAGCATGAAATTAATCATTTGTTCTTAATGTGAAAATGCCGTAAGCAGACTCAGAAACAGTTCCGAGTGTGAAACAATGGTGTTCTCACTGATCAAAATAAATCAGACTTTGAGGTCATGTGTTTTTAAAAAGATCTCAGGGCCCTAACGTAAAAATATGACATTGAGAACCTTTAAAGTTGTTGCAGAATACATATTAGGAGCACTATAATTGACATGATGAACACACCAACAGATGAGGAGGATGATGATGTTCCTTCAATAAAGCACAGTGCGACACTGATATATACATCATTTTAATGTAGACAGGACAAAATGCCCTGATTTGTCCTGTCCAAAATATTTAGACAGGACAAAATGACAAAGTGAAAGTCAGCTCATCAAAGAGCAGACAGAATAACAAGATCGTCACACACACATCCAGCTGAGAGACCTGATCCCTGATCCGAGGACTGGATCGCATCTGATATCATATATGAAGCTGTTGCTAATTCCCCGGGCCTGTGATCTCACACGCTCACCTGCTGTGTGGTAAAAACCACCACCCCATCACGCCAACCAGACTGACCTGTAAACCTAACCTACGCGCCTGACGATAGTATGCAGTGACAATAAGACTGTACAGATCGGAGCTGTCGGTGAAGCGAGCTACCTAAGCCGCTCATCTGCACTGAGCCTGTTGCTTAGCATCGGTCTCTCAGTCTGACAGTCCATTAGCCACCGAGCTAACACCGGGCCGAACTGGATGTCACCTTTAATCCAGAGCATCACACTGTTAACTTCATAGAAAAAAAACAGTAACAGTCACGTGACCGCAAATTCAACGTAACAACTTACAATAGACAGGAGACACACGGTCAGGTTAACGATATATAACCTTTACTAGCCTAGCTAAATTTTTTATTATATCTCTCTTTTCTTTTTACTACCCGCATTCTGTCAAATACCGCCTACCGTTTATGGGTTGGTTGATTGTTGTGACTCATACAAAGCATTTTTATATATCATAGGCTAACCGCTTCTGCGCGTCGCCTACTAGCCAACAGTAACAGGAGAAGCGCACCAATCCAAACGCAGAAGGCGGGCACTTTACTCGGAATACAGGTGGGAAACTGCAACGCGATTAAACGCACAGTGAATCAGGGGAATCGTTCATTCCGACCGGCATCAATTTGGACTGTTGTAATAAAATCAGTAAAGAGTTTCACCTGCTGAACCTATAAAACAGCTAATTAATTTTTTAACATGGAGGCTGGTGTGTTACGTCTATATTCGCTATTTCTGTCACCCTTACCTCGCCATTGCTCACGGTGGATTGCTGTGTTGCTTCGGTCTCCTGCGCCGCCATCTTCCTTGTCTCTGTCCTACACTGTAATGTGGCGTTCTCGGTATGTAGCAGGAGATCTCGCGGGATTTGAGACTAACGTTAGGATACCGCTATGTGATCGCGAGATTTGTAGCAACGTCATGTGATCACGGGCTACCACTATTCAAACTGCTCATTACGCCATTCTCATTATTCAAGAAATATATTTAATTGTAAGTTACGAAAGGGATATAAAAAAGTTTCTAGACTAGTTTTGTAAAACAGCAACAGATCAGTCACAGGCAGCACGACCTTCATCAGCTATTCAGTTCATCGATACATTAGCCTGTGCACATCAGGAGCTGTGCAACTGGTGCTTTACTGACCATGTGCGTTACCATGTGAGCTGTTTGAGGTGTTTTGAGTCGAACGCGCTTCAAGTGCATAAGGACATCACCGGAAGATGACGAGAGATCCGGAAGACTGTCAATGAGCTCAGCCCCCAAAAATGTTGAAACCATTTGGCAACTTGTGCATGATGATTGTTAGAGAACGATCCACAACATGCTGCCATTGTCGGTTTGTCATATGGAAAATTCCAGGCAATCCTGTAACAACGCATTGAAGTCTGCCAATAACTCCGTCACCGTGCCGTAGATGAATTGTCCTTCATGTCAAGGATCATTATGGGTGAATGGGTACAGCCCTGAGACTAAGCAACAGTCTTCACATTGGAAGAGCCCATCATCTCCACAACCGTAAAAGGCAAGGCAGGACTGCAAATTGACATCGTCTTTTTCAACATTCGCAGCATTGTGCATCAAGAATTCATCCACAGGGGTCAGAACAAATTTATACTGCCAGGGTTAAAGGCGTCTAATGGAGGACGTACAGGCGAATGTGACTGGATCTGGGGCATGCGAATCTCAAAACTTTTTGATACCCCCACATATAAGCAAGTTTAATAAAAAATATTTGCAAACATTCCGGACCATTGATCTTAAATAGAAATCGGTTTTGGACCTTTGAATATTGAGTTTGAGACCCCCTAAACTAGACACAGGGTTGTCACTTTGTCTTACAAAGAAAACTTGACACAACTGTCTGACAAAAAGACTGACTGCCTCAGATTCAGGAACGGTTGGATTTATTTTGATCAGCAAAAAGTTAAGGATGGCTTGTGTGATAGTTATGCAATATAGATTGATAAAATGTTTTAAGATGTTTTATTAGCCATAATATTGTTCAGCATATTATCAGCCATATGAAGAATAGGACATGTGTCCTGGGACGTGCCATGTATTTTCTGAGAAAGATGTTGAAAAAAAGGGACAATCTTGGGAAAACTGGGACAGGTGGTGACCGTACCTAGGAAACCAGAATATCTGGAGGAAACCCACACAGCACAGTGATAAGAGTGACACAAGATTTGACTTGGAAGTGTAAGAAAACCTATTAAAATGTGAAATATAAAAGTCATCATCATCAGGAAATATGATATTAGCTGCACTGTGTGTGCCATATAAATATATTCATATTATCATGAATTCACAAGATTTCCACTTTTACTTACCAGTTTGCATCATATGCTTTATACACTAAAGTGCCATACTATAAGGCTCAGCACTTTACTTGTAGGCATATATTCTCACTATTTTCACATATTTCTAGGGCCCAAGCACTATAAGGTGCGCAGGACCCTCTTGTTTTCCTAAGGATAATTTTTTCCCCACCCTTTTGGACTTTTTGGTGGTCTTAACATGCTCAAACTTGGCAGACACTAAGACATATTGAGTGACATTATATTCAGTGACACCTTCAGTGACATCACATTCAGTGACATCACATTGAGGAACATCATAGTGTGAGGCTTATTGTCCAGCATCTGCGGCCTATTGTACACACATACACATCACAAATGTTAACACACACATGTGCGCACACACACACACACACACACACACACACACACACACACTAACACACTCAACAAATATTTAGGGCTCAAACTGACATTAGCCCTGTATAGTGTGTGACGTGTGCAGGTTGTGTGGTGCAACCGAGTGGCGATGGCTTTTTCGAGGTCTTAACACACTCAAATAACACAGGTTGTGCGGGGCGCCCGGGGTGGCGATGGCATAGGGTGCTTGGGCCTGTCATCGTTGCTTGCAACTATATATATTTTTTTTCCACCCTTTGGACTTTTCGGGGGTCTTAACATGCTCAAAAACTCACAAACTGGTTGAAATTTGCTGCCATCAGGATGCCTGAGAGTCTCGTGGCCCGGGGCCCGTGCCCCACACGAGATTTTGCTGTCTAGCTCATACACACTTTCACGTAGGCACACGTAACTGGGTACACATTTAGAGCTCATCGAGCCGAACAACTTTCGCACTGCATGTCCTGGGCTAAACTTATAACTTTCTGTGTGGCATTATAATGAGTGACGTTATATTCAGTGACATCATGTTCAGTGACATCATGTTCAGTGACATCACATTCAGGAACATCATAGTGTGAGGCTTTTCTTCCAGCACCTGCGGCCTATTGTACACACATACTCATTACAAATGTTAACACACACACACACACACACACATCACTAATGTTAATACACACAGACTCACACACCATACACACAAACAAACACATTTCCTCGTCACACACAGACTGACACATCCACATGTCACACACCTCTCTCCCTCACTCTCCCACACACTAACCCTCACACAAGCACACACACACACACACACACACACACACACATCACTAATGTTAATACACACAGACTCACACACCATACACACAAACAAGCACAAAACACAAGCACATTTACTCGTCACACACAGACTGACACATCCACACATCACACACCTCTCTCCCTCACTCTCACACACACTAACCCTCACACACTAACACGCTCACACACTCACACATCACACACATGCACACATACATACACCCATATTACAAATGTTTACACTCATGCACACAAACACCTCTCACGATGCAAACACACACACATTAGCCCTGTATTGTGTGTGATGTGTGCAGGTTGTGCGGTGCAACCAAGTGGCGATGGCTTTTTCGAGGTCTTAACATACTCGAATAACACAGGTTGTGCAGTGCACCCGGGATGGTGATTGCACAGGGTGCTTGGGCCCGTCATCGTTGCTTGAAACTATATTTATTTTTTATAATTGTATATATATATTTTTTTATTTCCTCAACATTTTGACATTTCTTATAGTTACAGTTCTGCCTTGATGAAGTGTCTTGGTCTTGTGGTGTAATGGTAGAAATAAGCAAGCTGCAGGGTGGAGGTGTTGAACAGTTTTTCCCTGTAGTGTGCTGCCTCCAGCTGCAAGCATGAGCCATGGCAGATATTAGAAAAAAAAAAGGGGGGGGGGGGAATTATGTACTGTATGTAAGGGTGCAGATATGTGACATTTAAAAATGGTCAGCAGAAAAATGCATTGTAAAGTTTGCCAGAGGAGTGTGTACTAATTTTTGACTATTAACAACATTTAGATGTATTCTGGGAGTTTAGCAATTTGATAGATGTTTTGGAATAAATTTAATTAATTAAGTAACTTACATTACTGAACACCACAAGAACAATTTATTTTTAAAAACAGAAATAAGTCAAAAACTTCCAACCCTTTCCTATTCTTTCTTTCTTTTTGATCAATTTGTTCTCTTCAGATTCCCCACTAATTTAGTTTTAGCCCCATGCATCATTAGAGCACTCCCCTATCAGGGCTACAACCATCAACAAGAGAGGGCTCACACACTGTAGGGAACAGTGTAAGACAATCTGAGAAAAGTGCTATCTGCTCCTTCCACTTGTGTGAGCTCACAGACGCCCATGATTGGCTAGCATATATGAGAGCTCTAGAAGGCCAACCATGCCTCCCTGTACAGCTCGGCCAATCGGCTTTCTCTCGGCTCCCCGGGTGCGGGAAGCTGCAGCCTCCCCCGAGATTCAAACTTCCAATCACCAGATGACAGGCCAAGCTTGTTGCCTCTGAGACACTTGGGGCCCCCTTTCCACTTGTGTTCTGTTGACCCACCTGTCTCTAAATATAAGCTGCAAATTTAAAGATGCTGTTTGAGTGTGCCGTGCTACAGAGTCTCTATACAGAAAATAAAAGTTTGGAAAAGGGCTGAGCCTGCAGCCTCTGGCAGGTTCTGTGCTGAGACTATGAAAGGAGGATGAAGGGTGACATTTTGGGCTTCCTGTGGCCTACCTGTTACAATGTCCAGAAGCCAGAGGCACAGATGGCGATCCAGAGCTTGGTCCCTGGTTCTTTAACTCGGTGAGAATTATGGTATTAAATGCTGAACTGTAGATGACAATTGAATTATGAAAATTGCAGCGGGTCTAATGAGAAGGATTTAAGCATTCATGTTAAAGCACTTCATAACAATAGAGGTTAGTACTTCGGGGCATTAGCCATTCAAGCAGGAGATGGTAGATTTCTTACGGATTCTGACAAGTGTGGTCTTCTCAAAACAATTAAAATTAAAAAAAAATATATATAAACAAATTAGTCATTTAACCTTGGTAAACAGAAGATTGTACCCATGACCAGAAGAAAGCACTAATGATGAATGAACAAAATAACAGCACTGACTAATGCTATAAGCGCAACCCATACCATCCAAAATGCTCCAATATTAATAAATGTGGCTTGCAATCTGACTGCTCACTTAAACTCTTTATCCTTACCAGGGAAGTGGTAGGCAAGAAATACTAGGCATTAGATGGAATACCCTGTGGAGGTGACTTCAAGGTTCAACACACATACAAACACACACCTAATGCAATTTCAGCATACACCACCCACATTCCTAAATGAAGCAAAACTCTACACAGATAATAACTAATGCTCAGATATGAACCCTGAAATTATGAAGTTGCTGTGCGATTGATTCAATTGCACAGAACAAATAACATCTACAGTACTAACCGCCTACATTTACAAAGAAAGAAAAAAAGAGCTGTCTCAGTGAGCCGACTCGTCCTAAACGACACATCAATAGTCTGGGCATTTCCAGCTGGACGCCAGTAGCTCAGCAGCTCAGTCAACAGAACAAAAGTATTTCAGTTCCCCCACATGGGTGGTGCCAGAGATTTTCTTTTGCTGATGTTTTGGTGCTGCTTGACTTTCGTTCTATTCATTCTATTAATGTTCTGGTCCTAGTTTAATTTTTAATGGAACAGCCCTGACACACCTACGCACACATGGACACATCTGCATTTACTCGGTACACACTTTGTGACAGTTACAATGCTGTTCTGTGTTAAACACAAGGTGAGATATTCAGCTCATAGGATATAGATGCCAGCTTCACATGCTAGCCTACAGCCAAGGCTTGCACACAAGAAGTTTTGTGTCCATTTCAGCCACCAGGTTTCCCAAACTTATGCTGTGAGTTACTAACATCTTGACTCATGAATCAACAGTATTTTGTCCCTTACATGAGCTCATTCATGTAACAGGTTTAAGGGACAAAATTAATTAAGGAGTCAGAATTTGTGCCTCAACCACCAAATGCATATACTTCATAACAGGCAACAGATGGGAGAAATTATAAATTTACCATTATACATGTTCAAATCGAAGCATTGCATTTATGAAGTGACAACTGATAAATTATGATATCATTCAAGCCTGGAGCCTATTCAAGGAGACATCAAACATGAAGTAGGGAACACCCTGGACAAGGTTCCAGTCCATATACATTGGAATACACATGCATGCACACTCACATACTCGTTCATGCCAATTAGCCTACTCTGCATGTCTTTGGACTGTGGGAGGAACCTGGAGCACCTGGAGGAACCCAGCAAGCACAGGGAGTCCACACACAGACCCAAGGTGGGAACCAAATCTTCAAACCTGGAGGTGTGAGGCTTTTTAGGGCTCTAAATTTTAAGATATATTCAGCTTACCTTTTAATTAGAATTTTATAAGATTTTAGTGCATGATGACATAAGACACATTAACTGCTTAGTGGAAATGTAAAATTATTAAATAAACATTTAAAAAGTAACTTTTTTCTAAATGTACATCACTTGTGGCATTTTAACGAAACTGTAATTAACAAAGATTAATTATTGGAAATTTATGCGAGTTATGCAAATGAATGCAAATTATACAATCACAACACTCTTTCAAATTGCTGTCCTATGTGAACAACAGTTTGATTAAAAAATGAGTATGGTGGTGCTTTATGTCTCTATTTTTGAACAGTTCGTGACAGATTATTTATTTTTCCATGTATGAGTCGTTTCTTCATCAAATACAAGGATGGAATTTTCATATAAAAAAATTCCAAGCGGCACGGTGGTTAGCACTGTGGCCTCACACCTCCAGGGTTGTGGGTTTGATTCCCACCTCAGGGCTGTGTGTCTGGAGTTTGTTCTCCCCATGCTTTGTAGGTTTACTTGGGGTAACCTGGTTTCGTCCTACAATTCAAAGACATCTGAGTTCACAAATTCCCAATACAATAGTGTGTGTGTCCTGTGATGGATCCGCATCGTCCAGTGTGTACACTGACTTGTGCCCAAAGTCTCCTGGGATCGGCTCCAGGCCCCTGCCACTGTGTTCAGGATAGAGGTAGAGAAGATGAATGAATCAATGAATTCATTAATTTAATAATAATAATAAAAAATTCCAGTAAGTTTCCAGTATTTTGGATGAATTTGTCAAGTTATACAAATTATTTTAACCAAATAAACTTTTAATTATTCCCCCTTAAAATTATTATGCATTTATTTTGTTTGATATTTGACGTAAATTATAAGTCGAATCCATCTTTAATTCCCACACTGGAACACTTGTTCTTTTAAAAATAGGGACAGCAGATCCCAAGCCGACCAATCAAATACAAGAATCGGCCCTCAGTGGGTGGAACAAATCTATATTCCTCCAATCGTAGGCCAGCTTTAGAGGAATCCTCCTGCTGCTTTATTTGCTCTGGGGTTGGCGTTGAATCCGCTCATTCCTGCGCTGTGTGGTGTTTACTCAGACTCTCGGGCTTGTTTATTTAGTAATCACACGTTCATCGGAGTGAAATGCTCTGACGTGAGAACGTGGATGGAAAGTTTGCGTTTATTCTGGTTCGGTTGCGTGTGTATTAATACCCAGTAATCTATTAGTACTAGTTTGTGTTTGGAAATGGACCGGATGAAGAGCTCCATGCAGCAGGTCCCGAACCCGCTGCCCAAAGTGCTGAGCCGCAGAGCTGGAGGAGCCAACAGCCTGGAGGTGGAGAGGGAGAACTTTGAGCGCAGCCAGGTAACACACACACACACACACAGCGAGCGAGAGCGTCTCGACCCCCAATAAATATGAGCTTGATTTGTTTTTTAATTGAAAAAGCCTTCATGGTTTCCATGAGAACACGTGCAGGAAGCCCAGGACAGGAAGCGCATTGATTCAAGGATGTTTCTAACTGTTATTTCAGAAGCTGTCTGGCAGAAATGTTCTGTTTGTGTTGCCTATTTCCAGGCATTGTTTAAGGTCACCACCAGCATCAACACACAACTCGTGAACACAATCTAAAGCCCATAATTGCACTTCATCCCACTTGAAATACTGTAAATCTATGGAAGTAGATGTGTCCTGACTGCTGAGTGTGGAAGCCTTGAGGATGAGGTCACCCGAACACACACTCTGACTTCTGTCACTGTCTGTCACTCCTAGTTTGTTTGACACAGATAACCAAAGTTGTAAAAAGACATAAAAAGCTAATCCGACTATATATGCACACAGTTAATCTGTGGGTATGGTCATGTTAAGCTGCACTGTGGGTGTACTATTGACTATCATAGCAGTGTTTTAAATTTGTTCATTACATTTGTCTAGGCTTTTAAATAGATCTTCCAGTAAACTGTATTTATTGGCTTTTGCAATCATCACATTGGCCTTGAAACATGTAGGCTAATCAAAAGTAACAGCTGGGTGGGGGTTTTATAACAAGCAAGCAAATCAATGGTGTAATACCTGTGCCACGTTTGCTGGTAGTGATGCACTGGAGATACGCTTGTATCAGACTGAGGTGTGACTCAGGGTTAGAGTACAGTGGTGAATTTCCAGCTCAGACACATGTTATTCAACCCTTAAACTAACTAGCATAAAGAGTTTAAGCCATACTATTGTCCTCAGGGGCTCATGGACCAGATTTGTCTATTCCTGCTTTATCAGGTTCAACAGTAAAATCAGTTCGACTCTAATCTCAGTTACCTAGGGATTATGGTTAGTGTCATACAGCCAAGAAGCAATGGAGAGGAAGTGAGGCACATAATCACGGAGCAGTGTCTTATTTTTGGCAGGACGAGGAGTCATCACCTCCTAAAATATGTGAGGGGTGTGACTTGTTGGGAATTGTGGCTATCATATCACAAAAACCAAACCTCGTAGAGCATTCCAGAGTGTGGGGTCAAAATAAATGCTTTCCCGTTGTGCTTCCTGCTGCTGTGAGGGTCCTCCATTTTTTCCCCCTCCCTATCCAAAGACAGCTAGAATGTAGGTCACGCATTTCATGAAGCATGCTGCAATGCATAGCTTTACTGGTGGGCTTGTGGTGGGATTCAAACACTGCAGCTGAATGCCTTGTTCTTGTATTCCACTTCTGTGTTTCTCCATGTTGTTGTACATGCGTGTATGCACACATATGTTTGTTTGTGTTTATTGAATATATATTGGCATATATTGGTATATATTGAATTATATAAAAGAACTTGTTTGTGCTTCTTTTGTTGCACCTACTTTTAACATACAGACACATTTAAACATCCTACCTCAGGCAGTGTATAAGTGGGACGGTGGCATGGATTAATGCTGCTGGGATCATGTGATGCATGTACAGTACAGTACGTTTGTGGTCACTCAGTCACACTATGACAAACTACAATTCCACAAATGAGTCAGGATGCTGTGCATTTACTTGAACTTGTGCTTTAGTCATTCTTTGTGAATATTTTCATGTATTTGAGTGTCCAGTATGTAGTCAGTATTTATACCAGAGCACAACATTTATTCAAGGTTTGTTTTTGGAAGTGTGTACATATGCAAATTTATATGTTGAAGTCCAGTGATCCAACCTCAGTAGAAATGATAAAACTAGGCCTCATTTATCAATCCTTAAGTAATGTACTGTATGTATAGAGTTAAATTATTAATTTATTTGTATAAATTATAGAGTGAGTGAGTGTCTCGTGATGGTACTCGTAGTCCCTGACCAAGTAAACTAAGCCGAGGCTACGAAGCACTGGAGGGTATTGTGTAATGCTGCAAATGTAATAAAATAAGCAGTTTAAACTTGACAATACCATCCAAGCGCACCTTTAAAAAAATATGTAATTTAAAGCAGATCAAGTTGAGGTTTCCATTAGGTAGGTTTATTTTGTGTAAATTTAAACACAAAGTAAATTCCAAGTTGTTTCCCCTCCAAATTGGTGGGATTTTCACAAACATCAAATTTCTTGTTTTATTTTTTTCTTGTGATTGTACACATAAATCCTTTTGTATTGCACTTGATGAATGAAGCCCACTGTCAGTTATGATCTGGCCCCTCGTCTTGCCTTCGCCGCCTGTGTGCCTGTGTTACTGAGACCCTGCTGTGTAGTTTTACTTGAATGAGAAGGTGTTGCCAGTGCTCTGTAATGACACGAGTATACTAGGCCTCATGGGCTAGTCAGCAGTCTACTTAAGGTTGGGTTTGTACGGAAAACTTCCGGACAAGAGCCCTGTGTTGTGGCTTTTGACTATAAATGTGAGCTTCATCCAGCTGAACTTCTCAGCTCATTAATTCTTCAAGGATGCAGTATGGCTATATTTAACTGTTGTGCAAACACAAATGGTTTGTAAATCGATCGAACTGTGTGGCGCCGCCCTGCTGTTAGCAGAATGTGTCTTGTGGCCTAAAATCGTATAAAATACAGTTAAACACAGCAAAAAGTCCCATGTAAAAGCCTGCCAGGCTAATTTAGGCCACTCTATTTCAATATGAGTGCACTTATATCTCAATGTGGCCTTATTATTTTAGCTTATCCTCAGAGTCTATGTTCCCACATTCCTGTTCTGTCCCTGTTTAAAGTTCTTGGCCTCCAGAGCTTTTTTTTTTTCCTCCTGTAGGGCCAAACATTTAGAACAAATTATACAGAGAATAAGACTGTTATGGCTGGATAATTATGTCCAATTACTGATGTTAACATCAAAATCAAGTTCCTTCCTCCAGTCATCCAATCTCGGGACTCATTTTAATCATAGCACAGCACCCTCAGTTGCTATGCTAAAGTAATATGGACTGCACTGAAAACGCTTAGGCTCTGTCATCAGATACTGTGCGAAATGTAAACGCATTGCAACTTCTGCTGCAGTCATGTCGTGTATGTCAGTCATGTTGTAGCTTCGCCATAATGTACTGAACATCGCATTGCTGATGTGAAATCCATGTTTTTGCATATTGCTATACTACTTTATATTGCGTTTTTGCATATTGCCATACACTGACCAAGGATTGAGAATTTCTATATTGTAAATAATTTTTGATTGATTTTAGGAAATATTGGATTTTTGTCAAAAATTTATCAAAAACTTTTGGTGTATTTAATGTTTTTACTGTCATGTGCTGTGAATAAGTGCCATAATCAAAGGAGAAGGCATCCAGTGAAATATGTGAAAGGAAAGGTGTGCCTTTTTCGGCATAGCAGTAATACAGTATATACACCAATAGTTTCATGTGACCATGATAACCTTTAGGCTTCATGGTTAAAAAGCTCCAGTGTGCTATTCCCCTTTATCTTTCTCTAGTTTTCTCATTCTTATTTTAAGTACTGTAGAAAGAGTGTGCCCCTTCACCACACCTAATCACCTATTCAGCCATTCTTATCACCCAAACACTGTTTCCGCTATTCATTCTTCCACTGCTTTGGGTACTGTATTCTCCATTGTTCCCTGGTCTTTCTGAACACTGCCGCTATTTCCTGTGTTCCTGTAGTCATTTTCTCACTGTGCTAGATCAATAATTGTGGGAGAGGAAAAGAAAGGGAGAGAGAGAATAAGGGAGCAAAAGGGAGAAAGAATGCACACAAAGTCCTGAGACAGCAAAACATGCAGGCCCTGACCTGTGGCCTCACTACATAGCCAGTGGATTAGAAGATCCTATCCATGAGTGGCAGAAAACTGGGTTCATTGTCTCACCACACCCTTATGAGGCATCTGTGGCATACAGGCACTGTAGATTTGATAACAATAATGTCTGTGTAATATATTTTCTCAAACGTAATTTAATTTCATTGTTGTAGCAAATGCACCTAAATACAGAGCAGTGTAAAAAAAATTTTCCTGTTAGGAGTGATTTTATTATTTTTGTATGTTTTATATTGTATACTGTATATCTGTCTACCTAGCTATCCATCTATATACACTGTGTGTATTTTATACACAGTGATTTTTGTGTCAGAGTTAAAAATATGAAAAGGCGCTTTCAAGCATTGGGGAGGCACGGTGGCTTACTGCTCAACAATGTTGCTTCGCACCCAAAGGATTAGGGGTTTTGAATCTTGCCTCCAGCTTGGTGGGTTTCCTCCTGGTACAGCAGTTTCCTCCCACGGCCCAAAGATGTATAGTAGGCTGATTGCCTGTAGTGTGTGATCATGTGTGTGCTTGTGCCACATTGCCCTTATGTCTATTAAAACTGCCCTTTATACTACTATGGATACAAAGTATAGATAATTAATAGATTTTCAAGTGTAGTTGTTTTTAACGAAAAGAGTAGCAGATAAATAACTGTACCACCTGAAGGTGTGGTTATTGAAAAAGAAAACGTGGTGTCATGCCCTCTCTAAATACGAGGGCCTTAGAGTATGAATAAACGTTGCTTCCAGTGAATTAAATGTCCCTGGTTAAGTTTCAGCTTTTTTATGGTTCAATGTTTTTTTTTGTGGTTTTTAATGTGGTTCAGTGATATCCAGGCTTAATCACAGGGAGCTGACATGATTGAAGGGTTTCATTCCAACAAGAGACTGACTGGCGTGTAATGCATGACACAATCTGTATCTGTATATTTACTCCTCCATATGGTCATGTCTTTTATATTAGTATTTGGAGTTACATTTTGACATTTTATATTATTATTAATAAATACAATCCCTACCTCTCCTTTCTCCAGAAACACTAAATCAGATTTCCTCAAGCTTTACTACGTATATAAGTCAAAGCATTGGTCCTAACTAAACATGTTTTTTGGACAGGTAGTAATTTGCTTGTACTTGTCAGAGACATCTATATATAGGACTCATTGAAATGACTGCAACACTGTCGATGCAGTTATTAAGGATGTTTTTGAATGTGATTTTTCTTTCTTCTCTGAGCACTGTGCTGCAGAAACAGTATTATTATATAAACAGTAGCAAATCTAGTATTCTGATTTGTTATTTCCACTTGTTTAATGAGTTCAAGGTCATACCTTTTAAGCAATGCACGAGTACGCTGGCTTGAAAACCTGCCAATATAGCTGGCATTTCATGGATAAGACAAGACAGTCCTCTAGACTCAAACAGACACTAAGTTTTAAAAATACACTTTTTGGCTGAAGGTTTGTGGGCACCACGCCCATACGTGAACCCTCTCCCCAGAGTTGCTACAACGTTGCACACAATTGTATATCATATTTTTGTATGATGTGCATTTTCTCTTCCTTCAAACTAAATTGACTTTAACCATTAAATCAACCATCCAATAAATACCATCGGGATGAACTGAAATGCTAACTGCACCCCAGACCTGCTTAGTCGAAATCAGTGTTTGATCTCACTAATGCTCTTGTGGCTGAATGAGCAAATCTCCACAACCATGTTCCATGTTACCTAAGGGTAACGAAATCTGAACTTGGATATACAAAAAGCATATCCAATTTTGGCCGTGTAGTGTATTGTTAAGCAGCAGTCACTATGACGTCAGCACTATGACATCACTGTGATAACATCACCTCACTAAGATGGTGTTTATATCTTAAAGTGCAGATGTCATAGTGTGCAGTGGCCATATTTTCTATGGATTATTATTTTCATCTTTGTATTTCCACAGAATGTGTGATACGGTAGCTAAACAATGCTCTCCCCAGAAGCTGGAGCTAAGTGTTAGTTGAACCCAGGTACTCCATAGGGAATGTATTAAAGGTTTTATATAAAACGTATTTGTAAAGGTCATATGTGTCTTGTTTCTGCCGTCAAAAACATTTCATTCTTAGCAAAAGGCTAAGTATGTGTTTATAGTAAGTCAGAGTTACACTGCCCCAAGGATTAAAACAAGGTGGGGTGTAATGTTTATGAGAAAACAATAAACCACAGGGTAGTGTGATGTGATCCGTTACTGTGCCAAAGTTGATGATTTGGTTATAACAGTACATCCCATGCGTTTTGTTCCTCACTGCAAATTACAAATTTTATTTAGTTAAGGAAAAAAAGTGTATTTGTAGTAGTTACAGCTAATGTGCAACGTCCATACAAAAGATACTGCATGTTCTTGCTTATTTTAAAGCAGCTGGACCTACTATACCCCTACTTTTTTATTCTTAAATTAACACAAAAAATGTAGCTACTTATACGAAAGTTCTAAGCATAATAAAGTTATTTTAAAAAATCCATACTTTATTGAAAGTTCCTAACTGTCTTCCTTTATACTCCTTTACACAACACTGCTTCTGTCCAGGGTTTTGATTATTCTATGTCCTGTGAATGATCGATCACAAGCCATAAGCAGTTCTAAGTGCTATTAGACAAACATTCAAGAAGTAAATAGAGACCCATTGGTTTATGATAAAATGTATTCACCAAAATGTGTTATAGAATAGATCAGACCCATCTTGAAGCATGCTTAGTGCTTAAGTGCAATTAGACAAACATGCAAGAAGTAAATAAAGACATATAGGTTTATGATAAAATGTTTGCATGTATACAAATGTGTTATAGAATAGATCTGACCATCTTAAATCATGCATAGAGGTAAAAAATTCCAAGGAAATGTCTGATTTCTAAAGTGGCTGGATTGTTGGTCAGTCTGAGGGGTGGACTGTCCCACTGACAAATACCTAGAAATCTTGAACTATCTCTTTCTACTGTTGAGAGATGTATATTATATTTCAGTTTAAATAAAGGGCAAAAACAGTACCAGAGTCACGATAAGGTCGACCTAGGCCTTCTGAATGTCACTTCTGTGCTGTTTAAAGATGCTCTCATTCTGTACTTGGTCAAGTTGTTCGCCTACAGCTGCTAAAGATAAGTCAACAATATATGATATAATGGATTAATTGCTAAACCTGACTTATTATGGAAATGTTACATGCATTTTATCATGAAACTGTCTGTGCACTGTCCAACGTTATCAACGTGATCATTAGCTGTGTTTACATAGAACCTAATGTTGTACTAATGATGGGAGTAATAGGCCAATTGGAATAAAGTATATCGTTTAAACACCTCAGTTGGAACAGTCTGACTTGATCCGGCTCAATCAGAATGAGATGGGGCGTGTTAACCTTTGATAATAGTTACAGCGGATAAATATTAGCCATGTAAACACTTGATCTTGTCAGAATAAATATATTCTTTCTTCACATGTTTGCCCCACGTGGTGGTAATTAGGAGACATGACAAATTTCCAGGAGGGAATATTTGCCTCCATTCCTGATCAGTAAACTCTGAAAACAAACAGCTTTACTTTCATCCATCCACTGGGTCGCTTGATGAGGAGGAGGAGGAGGCACTGATTTGCTCACTATTACATAGGAAGCTTCTAAGCATTCATATGTGAAACCAAAAGAAAATAAATTTAAATCCATGTACTGTATTATTTTAACAGATTAACTGGATCGTCTACCATACTAGTCATTGTTAATTATATAATCGAAATGTCAATTCATCAATTGTTTCTGACCAGTCAGATTTGAGTATTCATCAACTCCTTGGTATAAACTGACACAACACTCTTGTTTTTTGCTGCTTGATCATCTTTGGGGGGAAGGAAAGAAGATTTAGCTGTCTGTGCACTGTACCAGTGAGTGAGTGACAAACCACTGAATAGCATGCCTTGTTTTGGCGAAGGCTCCTCTCCACCTCATTGTCTCTGGTGCTGTACAAGCAGCATTTAATTATTATTATTCACTCTGAATAATGAGTTGCAAGAACACCATATTTGAAATGTTTACATAGAGTTTCTGATTTACTTTTTTAATGATGAGCAAAACAAATTGGTGTGAATTTAAATAAACTCCTGGGAAGTCAGGTAGGCACAAGTCTTTTTACATTTTAAGTTTTTATAATCAGAGCCTGAGTAGCACTATGTTACCGGGTCTTGCTGCTTACGGTCGCCGGTTTGATCCCAAAACTCGGGTTACTGTCTGTGTGGAGTTTTGTTTCACGTTCGCACTGTGTCTGTGCAGTGTCTGTGTAGGTTTCCTTTGGGATCTGCAGTTTCTAACACACCGGTAGCTGGAATGCCTACGCAAGGAGTAAACTGTGGGTGAGCGTTCATGGTGCCCTGTGATGAACAGGTGTATCTCATTTCGTGAGAGGTCTTGCCCAGCGTTCGCAGGAGAGTCTCCAGTTCTGTACTGTGCCCCTGACTAGGATACAGTTGAACAAATGAATAATCTGAGCGCTAAAATAAAACAATCCTTTCCACATTCCTCTCCAAGGTCTTTTCAGACATTACATATGTAGTAACCACTTTTTTTTCAGTTGGACTAATTTTTTGTTTATGGATATATGGATGGTTTTCAAAGTTTAAAATTTTCTTACTCATTAGATCACTCGGATTTGAACATTTTAAACAATTCTACACTCATATACTCGGAGCTTATAATCAGTCGGTTGGCAGTAGATTCTCGGTTGGCTGAAATCTTAACAAGATCATGTTAAAGATACGGCTAAGGCGGATAGCAGCCACACGAGGGCAGCGTTCACTGACACCGCGCGTAAACAATCGTTTACAAAAGTTTAAGACACTGAGGCGATGGTGTAATGTTTTTGTCGACGTCGTGTAGATCATTTGTTGTTTATTTGCGTGTGTTTTCGAGTGCTGTAGATAATGCACGCGTGATATCGGATGTAGTGGATAATAAAGAGAGTACTGTAGTTCGTATTATTGTAGGGCTGATATCATTTAGCCTGTGTAATCACTCGTTTTTTTTTCTCTTCTGGTGCTTGCAGGCTCCTGGGCTCGGGGGCTGAGGCCGTGGGGCTGTAAGATAAATGTCGCGTCTGTGGGTTCTGTTTTCTGCACTCGGTTCTTTCCAGACGCTTCTTTGCACCGGAAATGTGGAGGGAGGTGATATTGTAGCGAACCGGGGCACATGTTGAGTTAACGGAGCCTTCCGCCTCTCTCCTCTCCTCCTCTAGCCTCCATTCCCTTCTCCTCTTTCCCTCTCTCGTTTCCTTCTCACCCTCCCATAGTCTCTCTCTCTCTGTCTCTCTCTCTTCCGTTAGATGGTAGAGTCAGACTTGTACTAGTAACTGCTCTGCTTCCACAACGCGCCTCTATCTCTTTATCTCTTCAACTATGGACTTGAGTAAAATGGTAAGTTCTCGCCTCGTTTTTCCTCAGGAACTTGGTGTTTCATGGGGAGGGGGACATTGTTTCATTTGGTTGTTACATTGTAGCAAACAAGTATGTTTAGCTTTTGTGCCAATAGTTTGATCGCTGCTGGCGCGCGCGCGCCGTTGTTTTTTTAAACCCTCAGTCGGGTTGTTGCTACATTGTTACGTGTGTGTATGTTAGTAACTCTGTGTTTGCGTGCATGTGTGTTTCGCTCGGCATTTCTCATCATCCGAGCGTGTTTTACGGAGCAATAGCCAGCAGGCTAAACGTGGGCCGGCGTTATAAATTCTATATGGACGTGTGTGAAGCATATGTGAGTGTGTTTGTGACTCTGTATACGTGTGTGTGTGTGTGTGTGTGTGGGTAATGGTGTTTGTAGTGCAGCTCTAATAACGAGCGGGGTTTTTGTTAAGAGGTCTGAGCTGCCTACTAATGAAACTTCCTAACTGGCTTCCTTTATACTCCTCTACACAACGCTGCTTGTCTCCGGGCTTGGATTATTCTGTGGCCTGTGAATGATCAATCAAAACCTCAAGCAGTTCTAAGTGCTATTAGACAAACATGCAAGAAGTAAATAGAGACCCATTGGTTTATGATAAAATGTATTCACCAAAAAGTGTTATAGGATAGATCAGACCCATCTTGAAGCATGCTTAGAAGCGGAGATTTCCAAGGAAATTACTGATTTTCAAAGATGTTGGATTGTTGGTCAGTCTAAGGGGTGGACAGTGCCACTGACAGATACCTAGAAGTAAAAATAATAATAATAATTGCTTCCACTCCTGATCAGAAAACCCTGTGAGAACAAACAACTCTCTCAGACCTGTCCTTACTTTCATCCACTGGCTCTGCTGCTGAGGAGGAGGCACTGATTTGCTCACTACTTAACACATAGTAAAGCTACTAACCGATCATACCCAGGTCTGAGTTCATGTAATCGGTCATAATGCAGCATGAATTTTGGTCGGATTGAAGAAATGGTGTTCATGTAAACGTAATTAGTGTCGTCTTCTAGCTTGGGGATTTCTCCAGAATAAAAAAAAAAAGTGTAAGCACATTTGTTATTAAAATAAAACTTCTCTACAGTTTGTTTTATGATGTAAAATATTCAGGGCCTTGAAAAGTAGTCAGTGAAAATATTCCCCCTAACACCACCTGTTTGCGATTTAAGGTCAGTTTATTGACATTAATTAGCATTAATACCGTATTGAATTAATTTTGTGTTATTCATTAATATAATTCACTAGCAATTTTTGCTAAACAACTATTTCCTTTAAATGAGGCACATATACTTTCCCTGTATACCTCTAACTCTGTGTCAGCAAACTCAGTTTGTCTGAATAATACAATGTTAGCACAGTCTTAGCCTTTTAAATACAGAATATTGACTTGTATTTACTTCAGCATTTCACCGAACTTCAAACAAGCTTGAATCTGCTTGGTCAAAAGAATTTGCCAATATTCAAAGTGTGTGGTGAAATAAGACTGCGAATTTATGATGCTCGATGATGCAAAAAACAGCGGACAGAACTAGTTCCTCTTTCTGTATCATCTTTTGCTGCAGACAGCATTGGAAATAAACCCTAATTTGACTAGGTGAGCATGGTGGTCCCTGGTTTGATCCTGAGCTCCATTTGCTATCTGTGTTAGAAAAAATATACCTGTGGGTGGATTTAGCTGAATTTAAATTGAGCAAATGTACGTTGTTTTATCTTGTGGATCATCTATATTCTGAACAGGATAGAACAGTTATTAAGATGAGTGAGTAATTTGGTTGTTGACTGACAATACAGCAGCAAACCCTGTAAGTCAGGTCATGTTTTTTTGAACAAAGGATTGTTTCGACTCACCTCCATGGCCTTGCTGTGAATCCCGTTCCCTGTAAGCCCATCGTCTATATGTTGGCAGGCTTTTAAAGGTATTCCTGCCATGCACTATTTCACAGTGGTATGAAAACATGCAGTAACTGGTGTATGTTCCCCAACTGACTGACCTTAGCTCAAGAGGTGATTAGATTTACTTGGGGAATTTTGGATATACAGTGTAACCTCGGAATGCGAGTAACATGGTTTACAAGTGTTCCGCAAACCGAGCAAAGATTTTTAATAAATCTTTAATTGGAAACTGAGCAAGTATTAGTTTACGAGTGCCGAGTATCATGTATCACACATGCGACTCTTATTTTGACACCGAGCGGCAAGTGATCACAACTGAGCCAATGATTTTTCTCTCTCTTGCGCTGCGGAATTATGGGTAATCTTCTCCTCTGTCGTAGTGCTCGTCTTTTACCGGTATAATCAACATCTCCCTCCCTTTCCTGTGTGTGTGCGCGCAGTTAATTTGACATTGTGCCACACACACACACACACACACACACACACACACACACACACACACACACACACACACACTTTACTCATGTGTACTTTGTGTGTGCGCGCGCATAATTTGACACTGACGCACACACACACTCTCTCTGGCTGCACACACGCGCTTTATTTACACAGAAAACTCAGCTGTGTCACGATTCTTTTGAAAGGTAAGGTGCTGGTTCATTTGTTATTTTTAATTTTTTTACTTTACAGCAGTGATTCCGTTAGTATGCTCACCCGAGTATGTTTAGAGAAATTTCTTTTTTTTCCGTTAAAACAGTGTTTCCGTTGCATGTTTGTTAGTTGTGAAACTTGAAAGTGAGGTGGGGGCAGAGAGGAGGAGTTTTACTGTTTAAGACGAGGCGAGGGGCTAATTCCACACACATACAAATACACGGCGCTTGCGCGCACAGATGGAAACACTTATCTGTCAGGATTTATTTTTACTTTTTTTAAAAATTAAGTACAGGTTAACTTGTTTTATTTTTACCTTATATATTGTATTAATTATTTTTATGTATTTATTGTTTTGGGCTGTAGAACCAATAATTTGAGTTTTCATTATTTCTTATGGGACAATTTTATTTGGTTTACGAGTGTTTTGGAATACGAGCCCGCTTCCGGAATGAATTATGCTCGTAATCCAAGGTTCCACTGTAATTCTAGTGCTATTCTAGGATTTTGGAATTGTTCCGGTTTTTCTTCCTCATTCTCTGAGAAAATTCTATTACAAAATACCTAATGATATTAGTATTATCTGAATAAACATTTTGGTGACTTTTGCAGTTTGCCTCTGGCGCAAAAAACATCTTTTGTGCTCTGACTTATTGAAATTTTTTTATTTAGCATGCATATGCATAATGCAACATGAGTAATATAATTTAAACAATCCTTCAGGCTGTTTTAAACAGGTTTGCGTTGTGTTGTATTATGTCATGTTGTAAAGTTAAGCTAATAATTGGTATGCTCTAGGAATATGAGTTCAGAGAAGAAACATAAATTTCCTCACCTCTCTTAATTACTGCTCAGATGTGAGTATTATCATAGTAATAATATTTAATAATGCTGTTATAAACATATTTAGACTAATCCTGTCTACGTAAGCCTTTGGTGAGTATAAGTTGAGGTAAATCATAGAGTAGCCAGTACAATTGCTGGAACAATTACTTTTTTTTTCTTCTTAAGTAAATTTTTTAACCTTTTATTTACATATTCCAATGCACATAGTTTTAATGTTCTCTGTCTTTAATTCCCAATTGAAATGAGTGTAATGGTGCGCTCTCTGCCAGAGAATACATCGTCATCTGCTGTTATTGAGGAATCACCCTCTGCGTTTTCTTATGGAAATGCATTGCTACTTGATACCCGAAGTTCTGGACGAGTTGATCTCTCGGTTGTAAAGGTGTTCTCAGTAGCTACGTTTACAGTACCCAGACAACGACTCTTCAATCAAATTGAGATCATTCCTATTAGAGATTCCATCTCAACTGTTTACTTGGAATCTTTTGTGTAATCTGATAAGATGTGTGTTCACATGCTTAAAGCATTTCATCAGAATTAAACCTTATTTTTTGACTTGTGCAAAGTGGTTCTGCTCTCTGTAAAGTGTTTAATATGCTGGGGAAATAAGAGAAGAAGGATTTTTTCTGATAAATCCCACCTGTTATGTTTTTTATTGGTTAAAAGAATTCAGTCTCATGTATGATTGGTTAGATGCTTTATTACGTACAAGGTGAGCCAATCGGTGCTTTCTCATCTCGTGGACGACAGTAAAGACTGGTGGGACAGAGTTGTTTTAGCAGAGTTTACTGATCAGGAGTGGAATAAAAATTTCCCGCCTGGAATAATTTACTTACAGAATATATTTATTAGACAAAAGAGGAATCATCAGATTAATTGTTTACATGCCTAATATTTATCTATTTGAATGGTTTATAAAAGGTTTACACAACCCCTCTCATTCTGGTTTAAATTCATTTCAATCTGGCCGGACCGATTTAAACAGTCTTGATTGGAGGTGTTTACATCATGCAGTTTTATTATGATTGAGAAATTATTCCCACTATTGGGGGACTATTAATGTTCGGGGGAAAAAGCACCCAGTGATTAAGTCAGAACACGTTTTGCACTTTGTTCTCCTTGTATTTTAGTAGTGAGTCTGCTCAAAAGCAGATTTTTGAACCAGATTTCTGAATCATCAACATTCAAGCCAATAAGTGAAAGGCGTCTCCTCTTGCTTGTCAATCATTTTCCTGACCTTCTCCCACCAGAATTGCTATTATACAGTTATAACTGGACTATACTATACTTGTAAGTCATGCTCAATCAATTAGAATTTAACTAAGGTGACACACTGTCAATCAAATAAGAACTTCAAATTATAAGCTGGCTCTGCAGCGGTGGTTCTGTCTGGCCTCCATGCCACACAAGCCTTAATGGAATGTTTGCTATTTGTTGCCACATCTCGACCGCTTTCAAAATGCATTCCGGACCAACTTTGGAAAACTCGTTGCGTTTAGATGAACATATCAGGGGGATCTGTGGGGATGTGGACTGAATAATCGGAAATTGAAACTAACCCCAAATATGACATGCAAAGATCTTAGAGTTAGAGTTTTTATTTTCTTTGAAAGCTTATCCAGCCATTGAGCAAATGAGCTGGTCTTAAAAATAACCCCACACTCCTGTGTACGGAGAGAGGCTTTTGCTTTGCACGCTCATAAAACTGACCCACATGGTTTATTATTCCATTACAGGACCATTATCCTGTTCTGGTCCCTTTGACTTTCTCCCCAAGGCCATATAACGTGTACGCACGTCTGCCGACAAGTCCTCAGATGTCTGTTGTCTGTTTGTTCAAACCACACTGTGATGGCTGTCTATTTTTCCTCTGTGGTTAATACATTCAGATGTTTGATGGTGGTCTCTGAGGGTCTTATGGCTTTTGAGCCCTGAGCTTGGTGTTCTAGATGTTTCCGGTTGATACGAACTTACTAGCAGGGATGCAATCTTAACCTGAGCATTTGACTTAACCTGTAGGGTGAATTGCCTGTCTTGTTTCTGCATCTGAAACATCACAGTGTTGACTAGGCTTTCTTTGCGAGTCAATGGTGCAAGGCGTGTTTAAGGGGTCCGGAGCAGCTTAGCAACACAACAGCTGTCTTTCAGTCAAGTGACCTTTTTCAAGCAGGGTGGAGCAGTAGCAGGAGAGAGTACTGTCTAAAATAAACTCTAAAAGAGGCTAATGGCTGACTGGCAGTTCTACATAGCAGCTCACTAAAGCGTGTGTGTGTATTTAATAGTGCTAGGTTTTGTGTTAGCCGAAAACTGCTCTCCAGATTTGACGTTTCTAAATGAAGGGAGTTTCAGGAAGTGCAGGGCTATTTTTAGTTTAGTTTTTAATTTTTTTATTTTTTACGTCATACACAAAACTTTAAGTCTCAGACAGTCACCTCACTCATTACTCATTATCTGCACCATGTCTGTGTTTTTGCAGGAATGAATGCGGGAGCTGAGGAGGAAATTGTTTGGTTTGGCTCAGAAAACAGAGGTGTTTTTTAGCCAACAGGAAATGGGCAGGAGTGGGAGTGCTGAGATATAAAGCTCAAACTGATCCATTACATTTTCTGATATTAAACAATTTAATGTATTATCTCACAAGATGCGTTTAGCTAGATGCCCACATTAATAAAAAAAATTATGATGCAAAAAAGATTTAATGTAAAAAAAAAAAAAAAAAATTACATTTAATGATGATGCATTAAAAAAAAAACTAACTATTGCCAGGAAAAGCTATTGCATTACCATCATGTGTGTGCAGCAGTTGTGTACCACTCCTAAAGATGAAGTCACATCTTTCAGACTTCCTGATTACTTCCTCATTTCTGGATTGCTTATGATTTCTTGAACCGTTTTTTTTCCCCGTTACTTGACGGTTTGTACAAATATGATGAAAGCACTAGATAGTTCAAAATGTTCTCGATTACATTTTTTTTCTCTCTTTGGTAGTATTCGGATTTTGAAATGAAAGACGCGGTACCTGTTGTCAAAGTAAATGTGCAACAGGAAATGTCAGCGTAGGACACCCAGAAAAGAAACGAGATACCGTCATGACCGTAGTGGGATAACCACAAGAGGAAAACCACAGATCAACCCCTGAGAACAGAAAGTATATAGCTACAAATAATATAAACAACACATAGCTCAACTGCTAGATGTGTGTACGGGTCTTAGTACGGGTGTAATGATGCATCATGACATGACCCATCGCAGCGTGATGATAAGCAGTGTAGAAATGTGTGATAACAGGATGCATGTCATGCGGTTACACTGTTTGACGGTTCTAATCTGTTCATTCTGTAAAGCTAAAATAATGTATGGACATTATGCTAGCTCTAGATTGATATGAGCACCATGCATTATATTCTATATGGTTCATGGTAAAAAAAATAAATAAATAAATAAAAAACTTGTAAAAGTCTTTTCAGTGGCATTCAAACATTTAAAGGCCTTGGAAAGCGGCCAGATTAGCCGGCTTTGGAGCTTTACTTATTCATGCTACAAAGCTTATTATGTTGCACTCGATCAGTTTTCAAGTCCAGGGACAGATGTTCAGTGTTCTTGGCTGGTTAAATCAGTCACCTTATCTTATTTTCACTGGATAACATTCGGACCTGAACTTGAAACTAAACATGGCTAAGCTCTGACAGGAGATATTAGGAGCATCTGGTGATGCACAGCAGTGATGTATATGAGTTTCAGGCTTGCTTACCTGGTTACCTGGTTACCAGTAGAGTTGTGGGATTCAGTCGATTCGATTTATGGAATGAATATAAATCAGACAGTAAAAATTGGTTTCATTGAATCAAAACTTATTTGAAAATCGCAATGCCAAAAAATGTAATCGATATAAAAAAATTAATAAATACATTAAAAAAAAGTAATCTGTTATAGTCACAGCTGTACAGTTGATACTTCACTTCTTTTTCATTTGCAATGGCATCTGTTATTTCACATTTTATAAGGTCTGGACATGTATAAGATTCACTTAAAATAAATAATCATATTCTTAGAGTAACCAGTACAAGTTATCTTTTATTATTCAATTTGCCATCATTAAGCATAAAAGTAACGAGTAGTAGGAAATGTAGTAAAAATGTGAGGTATGTGAGAGTGGACTCGTCTAATAGTGCTGGAATTTGAAGCTGACTTTGTTCCCTTGTTTTATTTTTAAATCCAGTGGGAAATGAAATTTCTTCACTAATTCTCTAATAGAATATAAGTAATGTGTCTCTTTCGAGTGCTGTTACCTCAGTATAAATTGTGGTGCACACATTAAAATGAAGTTGCTTAATGCTACTATTCTTTGTCCTTGACATGTATAATTATCAACCACATCAGTTAGGATTACATTTTAGATCAAAATGGTGCAGATGTGCAGAATAGCTATTTGAACTCGTACAGCTTTTAATATCGGTCTCCTTCTCAGACATGTGGGTCATTCAAGGACGGATATCCACGAGTGCCTCGCGTCTGCGTTTGTTGCCACTGATTTGATTTATAGTGTGCTTTGGCTATTTCATATAAGAGGCTTTGTTTCTAAGCACAGCTGTTTGTAGATCGCTCTCAGATGCTTTCCTTTTGCTCCTTCCAGCATCGTAGCCATTAAGGATTTAATTGGCTGCTACGACAGGAGGGGAAATGCTCCAGAAAGCTAGCCGTAGCATACCATGCTGTAATCATTGGTAGCAGTTAGAATCATTTGCACAGTAATTGGCACTGGAGGGATGAACCGTAAGGTGTTTATGTGAAAAATAAAAGGGACAACGTTGTTGGAGATGCAGAAGACTCCAAATCCCTTCCACTCATTATCCCTCCACCCATGGCAGTCCCTGTTCCTTTCCAGATAAATTTGCCTTCTCAGATACTATTTTAAGCGCCTGGGCGTATGCGGCAGATGCAGATAATGGGTCCTGGATACTAACAAGATTTTTAAGTTGTTCCGGCTTTTTTTTTTTTTGAGGCTTTTCTGGTAATTTAGTGACTTAATCATCCTTCATAGGGCATTTCTTTTTCGAGCCTCCTCCTCCACCCTTTACAGATGGCATTTTTGAAGGGTGTATAAATTTGTTTTGGTCTGACCAGAACATAACTAGGGTCTGTTTTTAGAGCCAGTATGAATCAAAGAAGCTGTAGAGACCAGGTGAGTCCATGGCAGAGCACTAGAGCTGCGAGCACACCAGCTTGAATACGCAGGAGCTGTTTGTTCTGGAGTGCGAGCCAACACCCCATTTTCTTCATCCCTCCCATCCTCTCTCTTCCTCCCCAATTCCCAGAGCCCAGCTGTGACTTAATGAGACACTTATCCCTCAAATTCATCTTGCCCAGACAAAGCCTGGCCTTGTCACCTTTACCAGAGGAGTCTGGCAGCGTGAGCCGAGGCAGAGGATCGGAAAACAGAGCAGAGTCTCTTCTGTTTCTTTTAGAGCCACGATCTCTATCGTTTAGTGAAAATCCTTAGCTGTCAACATAGCTAAGTAAGGAAGGAAATGAACATTAATGAAATTTAAAGCAAAACCTTTACAGTTCTGTTATCAATACTTTGAAGTTCTAAAATAATCTCTAGCATTTCTTGATTTAAATGCTCTCATCATCTGAATTAAATGCGTACAAATGCTCATTATGTATCAGCGTCTTCCTTCAATAGAATCAGCTTGCCTTGGAGTGTTTAACTGCGTCTCATGTACAGCTTTGCTTGTTCATTTCTCCTTAGTGAAGCACTGGATGTGGTAAAGAGGGAGGTGACTCCCACACTCTCAGTTTGGTCATAGTTTCGTATCCAAATGTAACACCATAAAACAGAAGTGAAAGTTTTTTTTTAAAGGTCTATGATGGTTAATATGAAACAGTCGTTTTGTTAGAATTAAAGAAAAGGGTGTATGACCTAAAGATTAAATAATGGCTGAAACCTAGGCCGACGTTTAGCGGCAGAAGGAGAGATGAGACGGTGTGTGGGTAACAGATGGCAGATGGCTCTGTAGATGCCCCTCTGTAGCTTGTTGACCTTCAACCTCAGTGTCCTCTTCTTCCTTAGACCAAGATGAAACATATTGTATTACTAAGCTGTACAACTGTTGTTAGGAAGCGCAAGTATTTGAGACATTGCTACCAGTCATGCATTGTTCAGACACTCAGCTTAATTTGTATTTGAGACACTGCTACCAGTGCACTGTTTACACTGTTGGTTTAATTAGTTATATCTCCAGTGCACAAACAGCAATGTTATTTGGTATCTCCTTAGTGTTTTCTCATTCATTAGTGTGAAATGTGCATTAACATTCTGTTTCTGTCTTTCTGTACAGGCTGTGAGCATCAACAAGGCGATTAACACACAGGAGGTCGCCGTCAAAGAAAAACATGCCAGAAATATCCTTTTTATTCGTGTTTCTATCAACTAGTTGAACTGAAATGAATCCAAGCCAGGCACACAACTAGTCACTTCCTTAAAGGTTAACTTGCTGATTAGTATTCACAAACGAGGATGATGATTATTCAACATGATGACAATCTAAAGTAAACATTTATTACAAAGTTCAAAATATACAATAATAGTTATTTTGATTATAGTTTAAGGTATTATAGTAATCTTATTGCCTAGTGTCAGTCATTTAGCACATGCTTTCCCTAGAGAACCAGCTAACCCAATTTCACCTCTTTAGAGCTTTGTTTTTCATCCTTATTTGAGTCAGGATTAGGCATGGTCCTACGAGAAGGACATGGGCTCACGAGAACACAGTAAGGTCAGGGTGAGGTCTTGATGTCCTACTTTTGTTCTGTTCTTAACTGTCTTCCACCCTGCATCCTGGGCACCCATCACGAGAAAGGCGCTCAAACTTTCTGGGCTGCCGTCAACCGCCTGCCCATCTCCAGCAACGCAGTGCTCTGCTGGAAATTCTGCCACGTCTTCCACAAACTTCTAAGAGATGGCCACCCAAATGTGAGTAGTGGTGTAACGCACCTGTACGGGTATTTACTCATCCCTGGTCATGCTCACGTTAGTGTTTGAGTTTTACACAGAATATGAGAATATGTCAGTGTTCTGAAAAACACAAAATCCATGCATGCTCACAAGAAGCTAAAGTACCTGACTTATGAACATTCGAGTTACGATTACAAACAGACTGCGAATCAGAAGTAGCTCACGTGTATTGTACAAATTTTTGTTTTCACCTTTTGGATTTTAGTCTTGGAGTGTACACAAGTACAGTGTGATTGCATTCACATGACCGGATGTTGCCATCCCGCCATGCTGATGATCTACTGTAGCTGTGTCTATTTTCTAGTGTTGAAACTTTATATTTAAGTATTTAAGTTATGAATATCGTAATTTTAATAATGATCTAAATAATAAAAACTCAATGTCCTTATCAAAAAATGTAACTTTACATAAACCAGGTGTGGATGCGGAACAGAAAAACTGATAAATTCCCTCTATTACACCCCAGAGAAAGAGTGATCGGTTTACATTTCCACCCTTGGATTTTGCATCTACTTTTGCATTTTACTATGTTAGAATAGGTCTGGCATCTTTCTACATCATTGACTTTTTAGTTCGTTCTAATATAACATTTGGAACCCATTAAAAGCACATAGCAGATAAAGCAATATCAAGCGCTGTACCTCAGGTTAGATTTATTGAACAGACCAATATAACCATTTCCACCTGGATCTGCCAGCTGGATCAAACTCGGCATGGAGTTTGTACAAATATATATATATTTTTTGTCCCTCTGACGGGAACATTGGGACATGCAACAATTTGCCAGCATTTATTGATTAAATTTTTTTTAGAGAGACCAAGGTAGGGATAAGACTGAATTAGGGGAAAAAAGGCGGTGGTCTAGAAATCAGACTGCTGCTGTAAAGTGGATTACGGCCAAGCAGTGACATCAGTTGCAAATAATCTATAAAAACAGAGCAGAAATGTGATAAAACATACAAGTTCAAATAGAAATTGCAATGGAAGATGGAACTTTCCAATCTAGTATATACCAATGCGTCTTGTGTACACAAAATCACATTTTCAAAATGATGTTCTGTCTAAAATATCAAATTAAGTAGTTTAAAAGTTTATTATTATTATTATTATTATTTAAGATTTGTTCAAAATTCTTTTTTCTATCATTCCAACAGAGTTGGTTGCTTGCTTGTTCCTCTGTGCCTCCAAAAAACCCATCTTCTGTGTAATTTGTTATACAAAGGGTCTGTTCCACTGGAAAGTTCACAAAAGATTTTTCAAAGGGCCCAGTTAGGGTTTAAATTGGGAACTCAACTGCCCAGTGGACCTCACAGGCTACATTCACATTATCAACCAGAAGTGACTCATACAGATATCATACAGATCTGAACTTAGGGCTGTCTGAATGCATAAAAAAAAGAAAAATATATATAATTATTATTATTATTATTATTATTATTATTATTATTATTATTATTATTTTTCATATCTGATCAGCACCGGCCGTGGGTACAGATGATTAACTGCTTGCTGTCCTCCAGAGCAAAATCCCAAGCATATTCTTGCGAATGAGTGGTCACATGCATATTATGTGTTTTAACCCAGATGACGGAAGCAAAGACGTATCAATGTGCGCATACATGCCATTTCAGAAGACCACATTAGAGTCAGATAAAAGTCACCTTTAATTATGCATTTAAACCGTCATGACATGCAAATGAAAAAAAAAAAAAGAGCAGTGTGGATTGTAACGTGAACGTAGCCGTAGGCACATGAAGTGTATCATAAAGTGATTGTGTGAAAGAGGTTTGGTCTAACCCTATATTTGTTTTTGTTTGTTTATTTATTTATTAGGTTATTAAAGACTCGGTGCGGAACAAGGGAGACCTAAATGACATGAGCCGGATGTGGGTAAGTGCCTAATCACAGTATGACGTGACTATGAATTTTTCTTTTTCATTTTGAATCTTATTCAATGCAGACTTGTGCAAATGTCTGGAATTTGCATTACGCTGATCATTTCTAGATTCTATTAATTTTTTGTTTTATTATTTTGGCACTCGCTAGTCACCGGAGTTTGATTTATGTGTGTTGGATTTGGCTTCAGCAGAGTAAAGAGAGTGAGTGTGTGTGAGTGTGTGTGTGAGTGTGTGTGTGAGTGTGTGTGTGAGACATGGCATTCCCTGTCAGTGTTGTTTGTGGGTCATTTAGCAGCTGATGACTGAGGGCTCAGTGACTAAGCTGTGTGAATGTCAGCTTTCCTCTCCTTGGCAGCGAGCAAAAGTTTTAATTAGCAAACGACGACATCATCCATTTTTCTTCAGCACGATGTTCCACCACCCTCTCCCTCCTGACAGCCATGATCATCAACCCTAATCCTGATCCTAGCTTTTCCCAGCCTGTTGTGTTTCATTTTTTCTCTGTAGCTCTGCTATCTCTTATTACAGTTAGGAAGTATTAGGGGTATATTTGCTCAGCTAGCCTGCAGGACGGATAGGAAGGAAGGAACATGCTTAACACTCATTTTTAATCGGGGACACTTCTGGCCCCCTTCCTATTTTTTCCCGGGTATTTGCTGATGATGTGGTTAATGCATCGAGTCAGGAATAATGTTTCCTGTGAACTGTCCTTTATTATATTGCAGCCAGAGGAAGTTGCTATCTGTTGAGCTGTTGTTCCTTTCAAATCATAATTATTTTTCTTCTTCTCTCTGGTCTTCGCATGGCACAGAGCCACCTGAGTGAAGGTTATGGGAAGCTTTGTAGCATCTACCTCAGACTACTCATCACCAAAATGGAGTTTCACATCAAAGTGAGTGACACAGGTCTAATTGTTTTCCACATTAGTTCAGGCTAAAAAAGATGTAGTGTTTGAAAACTTGATGGCTGTGCTAGGTGATCTATAATGAAATGATGTTTTGTTCTTTCCTCTGAAAAACCGGATACCTACACTCACTATTCCCATCCACTACACTAGAATCCCCGTTTCCCTGGCAACCTTCAGATGTCAAACAGGCAGCTTGAAGAGGCAGGCGAAAACGACGTCAATAACTTGTGAGTTTTGTTGTGTATGCTGCATGTGACCATGGTGTTATTTATTTATTCATTCATTCATTCATTCATTCATTCAATCAATCCTGTACCGTCTTTGACCTGTCGAATTCTCGCTTCTTAGCTCCCGGATATGGAAAATGAAAAGCTTAGCCTTTTGTAAAGCTGCTTTTCTCACTCAGAGGGAGTCAGATTATGACATTCCTTTCAACATGTCCTTTCTTTTTTATGAATTGTAGCTTCCAGTTGACGGTGGAGATGTTTGACTACCTGGAGTGTGAGCTGAATCTGTTTCTTGCTGGTGAGTTACAGGGATCAGGATCAGTCTAAATGAGTTTAAATGTATAGAGCTTGTGTTTGTATGTAGGGTAGTATCTGCATTTGGGGGCTGCTGATTGTGTCTACTGTATGACGAGAGGGTTAGATATGCTTGCTTTGGGCCTGATGCAGTGGTGTGTGCATGCGTGTGTGTGTCTAATCCCAGGGACAGGAAGCCACACCTCCTGTACAGCAAGCAAATGGAGTCTCATAGGACCCAAATCAGAGGGAGGGAGTCAGTAAGGAAAAGGGAAAGATGAAAGGGAAAGATACAGGGGGGAGCGAGGGGGGGGGGGGTGTGGAGAGATGGGGAGAGAGAGAGAGAGACATGGTGATGAATATGAATAGTGTAATATGGTTGAAGAACTGGAGCAGTTATGGACATGAAATGTTTACAAAGATTGATAGCTGAAATAAATAACCCCGTATATATTTTTATTTATTTACATTTTTATAAACATTGCTGTTGTAAGTATGCTTAAATGAGACTTATTTCCTTTGCAAACATTGCTTTATGTCGGTGTGTGTTATGTGTCTGTATAAGTGTTCAGCTCGCTGGATATGTCGCGGTCCGTGTCGGTAACGGCGGCGGGTCAGTGTCGCCTCGCTCCTCTGATCCAAGTAATTCTGGATAGCAGTCATCTGTACGACTACACAGTCAAGCTACTATTCAAGCTCCATTCTTGTAAGTGAGAACTCTTACTTCTGATTGTTAATTAATTTAATGCTAATTGATTACTAGCTAATTCCTAGATAAAACTAACCTTAACCATTGTTGAATTAAGCCCCCATTTTTAAGCTCTTAAACCTGTGGAATTCAGTCAAATGTTTTAGTATTAACCCCATGCACGCACGCACGCACACATATCCGTCTCTGTCTGTTGCATTCTTATTCCTCTTCCTGTCTTCAGGTCTTCCAGCAGAGACACTGCAGGGGCACAGAGATCGCTTCCATGAGCAGTTTAAAAAGTGAGTCCCAGTCTCTCATTTAGAACAACGCTGCACTTCTTTGGCTTACACTTTTATTTAAATGAACTCTCCTACTCTCTTTCACGCCTCTTCAGGCTGAAGAGTCTGTTCTACCGTTCCAGTAACCTGCAGTATTTTAAAAGGCTGATTCAGATTCCGCAGCTTCCTGAGGTAAGTTATTTCATAATCCTCAGACACACAAGCTGCTTTTGCCCCTAGTAAAGCTAGATCTGTGAGAACCAACCGGTGATGACTTCTCTTCTTTTTCTCTGTGACGCTCTGCAGAATCCACCAAACTTCCTTCGTGCTTCAGCTCTGTCGGAGCACATCAGTCCGGTGGTGGTGATTCCAGCCGAGGCCTCGTCCCCCGAGAGCGAGCACATGGTGGAGACAGATGAACTCGTGGACACGGACATTCCATCCCTGCCGGTACCTTACATTCGCACACACATGTGGATAAGAAACTAAATTACCAGATCAAAATTAAGGTCATTTTGGATACTTTTTCATGAAGTAGATTCCTCATGGAATGAAACTGAATCCAGAACCAATCCCAGTAACACTTGACACAAGGCAGGAGAATACACCAGGGTGGGATTGCAGTCTATTGCAGGTGCACACATTAACATGCTCATTCACACCTGTGGGCAATTTATCATGGTGCTTCCCCTACCTGCATATATTTAGAAAGTGGGAGAAGACCAGAGAGGAAGACACCCATACAAACATGGTAGACAGAAATCTGAGCTCAGGATAAATTCCAGGGCCTTGGAGCTATGACATGCCATTGCACCTTCCTCACTTTGTTAGACCCTAAAAAGGCAAATCAAGAGCCTTTGACTGGATCTTTACTGCAGTGATTAATCCATTTCAGACTAGACTATTATTTTACACTAACTGAGGCAGTGAGAAGCTTCTCGTGTTTTAAAACGGCCATTTCAGAAGGCATATCCTGTGGTTGTGAAAGATGTTAATGTGTTTTAGAAGGGTCAAATTATTGACCTGCAACAAGCAAAGAAAACAACAAAGGATATTGCTGAAATGACTGGAATCGGATTAAGAACTGTCCAATGCATTATTAAAACTATGGAAGGATACTGCTGAACCATCAGCTTCAGGGAAGAAATGTGGTCAGAAAAAAAACATGAATGACTGTGAGCAGGGATTACTTAAATGCTTGGTGAAGTTTCTTCATAAAACATGGACTGTAGTAATCATAGCTGTGTGTAATAGTGAATGTAAAAAAATTACTACGTGCACTGTATGACGTGAGTGATAAGCGATGAAGGACATTCGTCTTAACAAACACACCAAATCTTTTTTTTATTTTTATTTGTATGACATCGGAGAGTAGTTTTTAAGATTTTTTAATTCGCTAGTGATTTGCTCACCTTTGCACAGGATTAAGTCTATTCAAGTCGATTCTAGTGACAATTGTGCATGTCCTGTTTTGATCCCTGTTCCTTGTTTTTACACAAAGTCAAGAACCCCCGATAGTTAGTAAGGACTGAATGCAGCTGTGTGTGTATCTGTGTTTGAATCTGTCGATGTAGAGTGAAGTGGAGAGCAGGTTTGATGACCTCTTTGGCACCTCAGCTACCTCCGATCCCTTCAACTTCAACAGTCAGAATGGCATGCGCAAGGACGATAAGTAAGACATTATTTCATGGTTTTATCCAAGGGGGCGGTTACGTCAAACTGGGACTTCTGATTGTGCAGAATAGCAGAACACAGTTACGAGAGTAAAAACTTTATTTCTTATCTTTATTTCTTCATATAATCCCCTTCTACAGTAAAGCACTTATCCCAGTGTTTCAGTAGTGCTTGGATACCATCAAGGTAGAAAGTTTTCTCAGTTCGCTGAAGCTACATCTGAAATGCTGACCTCACAGAAACTGCTTTAATGGTCCAAACATGTGGAAGTGGCTTGGAGAGAGGTCAGGACTGTACATGGGATGTGGCAATGACTCGAGTTTCTGTCATGTGGGAGTGGTGTATGTGAATTCACAAGAAATCTCTTGTAAATTCATGAGGCCGGGGTTGACTAGAACACAGCTCATATATTAAAAATACAATTAGAACACAGCACCTTATCCACATTCTAAGGCTGTTTGCCCTTTTTGTTCCAGAATGAATGGATGTAATATAATTGGATGAATGTGTCACCTTACTTCATGTTGCCTTTTTTATATTTCTCTTTATAATAATAATAATAATAATAATAATAATTATTATTATTATTATTTTATTATTATTATTATAAAGAGAAATATAAAAAAGGCAATATATGCATATAGTTAATATATGCATTAATATACTATTTATTAATTGCTTTATCCTAGTAAATATTTTCCAAAGATTTTAATAGAAACTCACAAATGAGCTGCAGTTCAGAGGAAATTTGTAAAAGTGACAAACAAATCTGCAGTGATGACGGTCTTTCTCAAAAAATTCAGCTAGTCAAGTGTCCATACTGTGTTTAAAATGTAAAACCACTTTTTAGAATTTGTGTAAAATATTTGCTCTAGTAATTGCCAGACACACAAACTAAAGGTTCGATTGTTGTAACCTAAAGTATTTTAGCAAAATAATTTCATAAAGCTGCTTCACATGATGATTTACAATAAACGTTAAAAATGCTAAGAATGCATGAGTAATTTTGCCTTGGCATTACTGTGTTATTGTGGGCTCATAGTTTGGGAATCCCATATTTGGGCTAGAGCCAGGTTATGTCTGTCTCTGGGAAAACAGCCTCTGTGTGTACAGACTGTATCATTGTTTCTCTTCAAATATTCTGAGCGTGGGTCGAATCATGGCTTCCTTACAAGCTGTCTCTCGGAGTTCTAGTATATTTTTCTATTTCCTCAGAGACAGAATCATCGAGCAGTTGACTGCAGAGCTCCAAGCCCTGAAAGAAGAGTTGGAGTCATTCAGACTTGAGGTTAGCGAAATGCGGAAAGGTAGAAAAGTAATGTGAAAGAGTGTGGAACATGTTTAATCAGAGAGAAGTCAAAAGAACCAAAAGGAAAGAAGGGAGAGATTTTTTTTCGGTGTCCTTTGAATGCTTTTATGCTCATTATTGCTCTGTCCTCACTACCTCAGAGTGGCCGTCTGTGCCAGGCCCTGCGGGGGCGCGTGAGTGAACTAGAGGCGGAGTTAGCCGAGCAGAGCCACCTCAAGCAGCAGGCGCTGAGCGAGAGCGAGTTCCTGAAGGCAGAGCTGGACGACCTACGCAGGGTCAAAGAGGACACGGAGAAGGAGCAGCGGAGCTTGACTGAGATTGAAAGTAAGACTCTGCTGCTTCATTCAGAGTGACGCTCGTGATGCACCCACTGTCCGAGAGCTATCTCAGGAGGGTGGGTGTTAAAGTCAGTGGTCACTGCCCTCTCCATCTGATTCCTCTGAGAAATAACCCTGTGACCTTGACTGTTGCAGCCCATTGATCAATTGCTAGGAAATTTTATCTTTCATAAAACCGTGAGCCCTAGAACCTACATGCCCAGAGGAAATGACTGAAACGTTTCATCTTCTAGCATTAGGTCTTTTCACCATCTTATATTTCACCCTGAGATTTCCATTTAGTGTCTCGGCACCACAACATGAGATTCCTTGGTTTCCAAGCTACATAAACTTTGTACAACTGCCTCGGATTAGTACAGTATATATTGTGGTATCACTCGAAGCAAACAAGAAAAAATGCGCTCTTAAACGGGCAGTGTGTGTGTCTGTCTGGTGACAGTCATTTTTCTATGTCAAGCAATGTAACTTTTTGTTTTTATTCTTAGCCTAATAACAGCATGGTTTAAGGCTCTGTGTGAGCTTGTTTGAAGCTTGTGCCTAACAATGCACAGCAGAGCCCATTGTTATTGCCCTGTAAATTCAAAGCAAAGCCAGCTACCACCAAAGTGTGAGTGTGCAGTGCAAAAGCCTGAGTTGAATAAACTATTGTTATCATGTTTGTGACAGGAATTGAACACAACTGAATGCGTTTAATTAGTCACACGGTCTCCAGTAAAACACAAACTTGTGGAATTAGCTTAGTAGTATCCATGATTTAGCTACCACGTATTTGAAAGACACACAAACAACCTGTTTCCATATATTTTAGAACTTAGGCGTAACAGTAGTCTGGATAAAGGTTTAGATTTCTAAGGAACAATGAAAACCTTGCTAACTGTTAGAGGAAACAGACCTTAGAAGAGAACCTATTGAACCACCACTCTAGCAATGAGACGTACAATTGAAAAGTGTAAATCCTTACATTATACAGTTGTAGAAGAATGAAATTGAGCAGAAGTGAGTTTGTAAAAAGTGTGAGAGCAGGGCAGTGTATGTACACTCTCAGAAGAGAGAGAGAGAGTTGACTATTGGCTATTATGGCTTCTTTTCATAAAGTGGTTTAAAAGGGTGTACATTGTGGTCAGAGTGCAAGCGGGGACTCCAGCATGTCTAGCAATTAAAGCATAACTGAAAACGACAGGCAGACGAACCATCCTGCCATTCCACCATCAGCAAACCAGGCCAATCACATGACAGAGGGAAGGGCAACCACTTTTTACACCACTGACAGTTTCCCAAAACTCTTCATGCCCATGAACACCCAAATCTGCACTTACTGTATACCTGAGAGAAGATCCATTTAACAAGTAACAGTACAACTGGGGGGCTTTACTGTTGCACTGTAACCTTTTAATAACCGAATTGAACTTTGGATTGAAGCAGACAGTAATTATACAAAATTTATCTCAGCGGTGAGACCATTCGGTACTCTCATTTTATGGGGTGTTTAATTCAGACCTGCCCTTGTGATGAAATTTCTTGTCAATGAGGCCATAAAAGTGATTGACATTTACAGAAGACTTCAAGCACCGTACGGTGAAGAGACTCTGAGCTGAAGTAAAACATTTAAATGGTGCAAATTTTTCAAAGAAGGTCATGTTGGTCAATGTTGAAAATTCGGCGAGTGGATCGCCTGATCGATGAAAATTGACTGATTACTTGTGGAATAGATGCGTCTGTGTGTGGACACAATCACTCAAATGCCACTTGCACATGGAAGTCACTTGGCTGGGAGTTATTGCTACATCCCGCATACAGTCCTGACCTCGCTCCAAGCCATTTCCACATATTTGGGCCATTAAAGGAGTTTCTGTGAGGCCAAGTGTTTCATATGGGAAGCAGGCAGTCTGACTATGGCTCTGGTATACTGAGTAAACGTTCTGCTTTGATGACATCCAGGCACGCTGGGATAAGCGCATTAGTGTAGCAGGGGATTCTATAGAGAAATAAAGGTAATTTTTAGTCTCATAACTATTGTGTCCTGTTGTTCTGCATCACCAAAAGTCCTGGTTTGACACACATCATAGTATTTTATAATTGACAAAAAAAAAAGAAAAAGGAATGTAGTGTGGGTAAAATTGGATCGATCTGATCAGACTCTCATTTTTAGTAAAGACTGGACTTACTGGACCTGTGTGTGTTTGTGTCTCATTTTTGTGTGTGCCCGCATTCTCACAGGAAAAGCCCAGGCGAATGAGCAGCGCTACACTAAGTTAAAGGAGAAGTACACTGAGCTGGTCCAGAATCATGCTGACCTGCTGAGGAAGGTAGGAAGTCATGTTTCATATGAACACTGCACAAATCAGAACATCAGTATTTAATGTTACAGTTATACTGTCTGGTTGTGTTTGTGTTTCTGCTTCAGAATGCAGAAGTGACTCGGCAGATGACGGTCGCTCGGGCAGCCCAGGATGAAGTAGAGACTGTGAGGAGGGAGATGGAGGAGCGACTGAAGGCAGCTCAGGACGCAGTCTGCCAAAAGGTTGGGCATCGATGCATGTGTGAATACACTCCCAGGAACCCAGGATCTCTGTGTCCTCATGGATGCTATAATCTGTTCCCACTGCATGTCTGCTAGTGTCCTTTCATTCATGTCTCATACCTCCATTTGTGTATGTATGTATGTTTGTGTGTAGGAGAAAACCCAAGCAGAGCAGCTCCAAGTGCTCCAGGCTGACCTAGTTACCAGCAGAACAGAGCTAGAAACCCTTAAAGCCAGCATGGCTTCCTCCCAGAAGGTGGGATCCTGATCCTCTTCTCACATCCCTCTCCATCACTCATTTACGTTCTCTCAAACATGTCATTACGCCTGCTGAAATTTCTGCTGAAAGCTTTTGGGAGCAGTTTAGCTTAGTCATCATAGCATCCTTGTTGAGGCTGTCACTCTAGAAGAGTGAAGCAGTGATAAGCGAGACAGCTGCCACTGCTAATCTGAGAAATGTGCGGCAGCTGAATGCTCCTCAAAATGAGCTCCAGGTTTAGATGCAACACTCGCCAAGCCATTTTTGTCACTTTTTAGCTAACCTGTAGCCTGGTTTTTAAACCTCTGGGATAATTTTCATTTTCAAGTCAAGTCAATTTTATTTATATAGCTCTTTTAACAATTGACATTGTCGCAAAGCAGCTTTACACAATAAAAAGAACCAAGTCTGTATGTATGCAATGTGTATGAATCAAAATGATGAGATCATTTTGTGTGGAACGATATTTTCCTTACCTTAGTGCAATTCCAGGGTCTGGTCTGCAAATGGTAAACAAATTCCCGCAGATCAAGTTATAGCTCAGGCGTACGTGTGTAACATAACAAACAGGTCTGGGATCAAGTGTTCCCACATTTATTTTATTGGATTTTACCAGTGTTTAGGAAATACAGAAGGTAATGTTTCATTCAGGACTTTTTAGCGTTTTGCTCTAAATTAACTTACTAGTACGATATAGGTTCCTGATAATTGTTTTCATGGAGGTAAAACAAAAACCAAGTTTAATATGGTTATAATATTTTTTTTCTCTCCTCTTCAGTCAAGTGAGGAGCTCACTCTGCAGCTGGCTGCTGTGGAGACTGAGAAGGCAGGGCTTGTGGAGACTGTGTCAAAGAAGGACACGGAGCTGGCAGGTCTGGGGGCAGAATTGAAGCGAGTGCAGAGCAGTCTAGCGAGCGAGAGGGAGAGCGGCGTGAAGGCTGCTGAAGCTCTACAGAATCAGCTAAATGAGAAGGTGAAAAACTGGCTGTGTTGAGCTTTACAGAAGAGCCAGACTTTCTTGCATTTTTAATGTCATTTTGCGGAATAGTTCTCCAGGCTTTCTGAGGGGTGTTTTTGTGACCATTTTTCCCCCCCTCTCATTTAAAACTTTTATTCCTATTAATTTAATCTACATCATTATTTAATTTAATGCAATATGAAGAAATGTGCGGTGACTCGAGTCTTTTGCCCAGTGCTTTATATTTATATTAAGTCCATTTTTAGCATTTTAGTTTCACAGGAAGCATAGATTGGCAAGTCGCTTGAGTTTGTCCTTTTCTGTCTGTCTGTGTAGGAGAGTCGTGAACAAGCACTGGAGAGTGAGATTGTTTCTGTACGTTGGACGGCTCTGAGGGCAGCACTGGAGGAGGCAGAGAGGGTTGTCCAGGACAGTCTGGCCCTGCTGGATGACCCCGCACACTTAAGCTGCAGCAGCTCTGCTGGTTAGCACATAGACTTTACATTCATATAGTCCTTACTGCTGGCCGTTCCTTAAGTGCTCACATTTTTGCCCAAAAACATACAATCTAAAAAAATCCTTGTCTAGCAGAGAGAGTGATTGAGTGTGTGTGCGTGACTGAGAGTTGACAGACGGGCGCTTTGTCTCTCTTTTGCTTATTGGCATGGCAGTATGCAGTTGCAATATTGGGAATGAATCATCGAGAAGAGGGAAAATGTTGTCACATTGAGTTACATCAATGGTCGACTTTCTTCTTTATCCATCTCGTTCTTGCTGTATGTAGATTATCTTGTGTCGAGGTGCCAGACTGCCTTAGAGTGTGTGGACAGAGTACAGTCCGCCAAAGACAGCTTTGCATCTGACAGCACAGGTGGGTTGTTAAGAGTCTCCAGGGAAAATGTTTGACCTGCTGTTTCATGTGGTTGGAAGGTCAAGTTTTAAAACCTGAACAAAAGTTTTTTTGTTGTTGTTGTTGTTTTTTAAATAATATTTAGGATTAAATAAAGATTAAGGATCAAGAGTGCAAGTTATACATTTCTGTTGTTGACACACAGCTAGATGACTGATAAATGTATTATTTTTATTAATTGCTTAGCTAATTCTGGACATTTGATCATTATATTAGTGTCTTGTTTGATAGATGTGTCCGAGCTTGTGCGGGCTGTGGCTCAGCTGGCTCACCTGGTGGGTGATACCATTACACAAGGCAGTGCCACTGCCCACATGGTGTCAGTGGAACAAGCAGACGGTGAGTGGATGCCACAGGGCACCAGCATGCACTTAAATTACTTTAAGTAATGACATGTTTTATGTAAAAACTAGCACAAAACAAAAGCGTCCTACACTCATGACAGTGACTCATTTTAGAAATATTAATTGTTTTTAATTAGAGGTGTCCAGACCTAGCTTCCCCCAACACCATTATGAGTCGTGCCTGATGTAATCTGGGGCATAGGGCGGGTACTAAATACAAACATGTCTGTACTGCTGTCTGTTTGCACTCTGATTTCTCTATCTTTTTCTATCTTTCCTGTATGTATTTGTGCATGTGTATGAGCAGCTTTAACATCCAGCGTGAAGACATGTGGAACCGAGGCTCTGGCTCTGATCGCTCAGCTGAAGGAGCAGGACACGCTGGCTACAGCAGGCAGCAATGGACTCAAAGCAGCTCTGGGCAGTGTGCTGGACACGGCACAGGTAAGTGCCCGAACTTCCTGCAAAACCCCTCACTAACTGAACCAAACCCGAGGACCATGCTACGTTTTCAAGATGTACAAAAGTGCCATCTCCAACGATCAGAGAATCCTAGATGTGTCATGTAGTTGATCATTTCAGGATTGTTTATTAATATTTTACCATTCTGGAAACTTGCTTTGTCTGTAATGGGGAGAGAGCTGCTCAATTTAGTCTGTTCTTCCTTAAATTCACCTTACATTCTTACAGTGGAAAGTCACAGGTTATAAAAGTGTGACTTATCTGCAAAGAGAGAAAACAAAAAACATGAACATCTTTTATTAGCAACAGTCTACTCAGCTAACTGTACTGAGTTATGTACACGTTCCTTTCCAGTAAAGTTTTTATCATTTCGGAACTTTAATAACTACAAAACCATGCAGAGACAAACCGAGTCATAGTCTCTCTCGATTATCTCGTTTCTCCCCGTGTGCGAGAGTAGAAGTTGCGGCCGCGGGGTTTGGAGCTGCAGCAGGGAGAGCTGGGAGATCTGGTGGAGCAGGAAATGGCGGCCACCTCAGCAGCCGTGGAGTCAGCCGTCACCAGGATAGAGGTGAGCTTTATATCAGCGAAAGATTTTAGCTTAATGAAATGCAGAGTAAATAAAATAAATAATAAACTTCCCTTTTTCTGAATTCACACTTCAACAGGAAATGCTGAACAAGTCCCGAGCAGTCGACTCTGGTGTCAAAATGGAAGTGAACGAAAGGTAACACACCACCCAGCGACATAAATCACTAATCTAGCTGATTGTACGTGTTTATTCCCGTGTCTTCACCTTTTGTAGGGAAAAATCCTTTTTTATTTTTTGCTTTAATTTGCCAATCTTGACTGATTGAAAAACAGTTGACACAAACTGAATCACTTTAGCAGAGAACTGAAACATGTACGGTGACTTCCTTTAGGATTCTGGCCTCCTGCACAGACCTCATGCAGGCTATTAAAGTGCTGGTGTTGGCCTCTAAAGACCTGCAGCGCGACATTGTGGAAGGAGGCAGGGTGAGTGTGGCTTTTTGATTGATGTAATACTATAAATACAGCATATTAGAGTCTTTGTACACTTTAAATTGAATTAACTTCACTCTTCAGGGTGCAGCAACTATAAAGGAGTTCTATGCTAAGAACTCCCGCTGGACTGAAGGCCTGATCTCAGCGTCCAAGGCTGTGGGCTGGGGAGCCACTGTGATGGTGTAAGTTTGCTGCGATGTTAGTATGAGGTCGCTCAACAAGCATTTTATTTCATAACTGTCTGATTTCTAAAAGTTTGTGTGTGTGCAGTGATGCAGCTGATCTGGTGGTGCAAGGCAAAGGGAAGTTTGAAGAGCTGATGGTGTGCTCACATGAGATAGCTGCTAGTACAGCTCAGCTTGTAGCTGCTTCGAAGGTACAACCTAACTCTGTATACTATTATCTGACCGAAATATAGATTTAAAGCAAGGGTATTGATCTCTTTCCCAATCACTGACCTACTCCCACAGGTGAAGGCAGACAAGGACAGTCCCAACCTCGCTCGTCTGCAGCAGGCATCTAAAGGAGTCACACAGGCAACTGCACGCGTAGTGGCTTCAACCAAGTCTGGGAAATCCCAGATTGAAGAAACTGGTCAGTGTATGCCACTTATTTCGATCTATTAATCACATTTCTTCTAAAAATAACAAGCAGTGAATTTATTTAAGACTTGCTGCAGTAGCCAATTTCCCTTCAGCTTTACAGTGCCGTCATTAGTGTGGGACATTTACAGGTATACTCCTTATTATTTCTGAGCATTCTTGCTGATCTGAATCTAAGTCAGTTTACAAAACATAATTTCAGGTTGTGCATCTAACCACAGAATCTGTCCCTGTTGTCTGCGGTAACGTGTTTATTTGTAGTGTTCAAGTTTGAAATCTGAGACTTTAACTTCTGTGTACTGATACTTCTGTGACTTCTCTGTGCTGTTTCAGACACTATGGATTTCAGCAGTATGACACTTACACAGATCAAGAGGAAAGAGATGGATTCCCAGGTATCTCTTTGTACATGTTAACCTATGTATGTACATGTGTGTATGCGTGTGTGTGTGTGTGCGTGAGAGAACACCGTGTCTAATCTTTGTTATCCTGCAGGTGCGAGTGTTGGAGTTGGAGACACAGCTTCAAAAAGAGCGTGAGCGTCTCGGTGAGCTGAGGAAGAAGCACTATGAGTTGGCTGGTGTGGCGGAAGGGTGGGGCGAGGAACAGGAAGGTGAGGCATCGAGAAATTCTCAACATCAACATTTGAGTAGCAAAGAAAAACTTGTTGGATTGAGCAGCGATGAAACTCTTTCATGAGCTGCTGTGAATTAACAGTAAGAGCAAGTAGATCATGTTTTTATCTTATAATTGTAAAATAATTGATGTAGACTTAAAATAACTATTCTAATAGCAAAAAAGTTTTCACATGTTTGGTTCATGGATGGTTTTCACTGTATGTAATTTAAATACGTTTATCAAATAAATATTGATGTAATGTTTGCTTATCAGATGAACTGCTCAGATGGTTTATTTGCCTAAACCCAGTTGATGAAAATGTCTTCCTTATTTGTTGCTATGGTAACATCACTGCTCAGTTAAACAACAAGGACTGATTGCGATCAACTCAAATAATCGATCTCATGTGAATATGCTATGACTACAACCAGCGAATAGTGAAGTGTGCCTAATTAATAGCTTGTGTAACTGAGCATGTAGGCGCATGTTAATGTCTATATTCCTTCCTTTTTCTTCACAGGAACAGGATGAGGCGTGCCCCCAATGCAGTAGCCCCGACTTGGCCTGTGCCTGCTCTCTGGCACTCGCTTGTTCCTCAGCGTCCCTCCCCTTTCGCTCTTCTTCACTCTATTAAGACCTTTTATCTTTTAATACTGAATGAAAAGCCAAATAAAAAAGGTGCTTTGACTTTACCCCCCCCCCTCCTGTTCCTTCGTCTCCTCCTCCCCATGGAGTAAGGATACTTACAGTAGGTGCAAATGAGGAAACAATGTCACCTTAAGAGGAGGATGATGCCTTGGCAGCAGCAGGAACGTATTTGGAGCACCACCCAGTGGACAGAGGAAAGAATTGCACCATTACTGGCCTGTCTTTTTTTTTTTTTTTTTTAAGATTCATTCCCTGTCCACTACCTCTTTTTAATTTTATTTTTTTCAGTCACAATTTCAAGATGACATGCGTCACACAAGGCGAGCAGGAATTATTGACACTGTGCCGTGAGCTTCCGGATCAGCCGCTTCCCAGGCAGAAGCAGTAGTGTGTGACTTCCACCACCTCTTCCAGAAACTCATTCCTCATGCTATGGGGACGGACACACACACACGCACACAACAAGCTGCTGAGCCATCTCTGAATTTTCCCTTGCCAACCCTCGGTGGCCTTGCTCTGGGCTCCGAGCTCTGATAGAGCGAGTGTCCGGCCCACAAGAGAGGCTTCCCTCCGCACCAACACTAACGACTGTCTGAAAACCAAACTAAACTCAGCTTCTCCTTGTCTTGCTTCCTCTAAATGTACGTGTTTTTAATTTTTTTTTTTTTTTAATTCTTCTTCTTTTTTTTTATTCCTCCTGAGCAGTAGTTTTGTCTCAGAAGTAGCCTTATTGGGCTTTTAAAATATTTAGTCCACAGATCACATTTTGCTTACGGGGGATGAGATGTACTCCCTTGTCCAACTGTGTACAAGTGATGTGAGAGCTGTGACATCAGCCACACACATTTCATGTCCATGGCTGCAAACGAATTGACTGTTTTCATGACGTTCTGCTGCAAACGAGGCTGTTTGATAGGACTACCTAGGACTCTTCTCCATAACATGAGTCTCCTCAAGTGACTGTTTTCCTGGGGTGCCCTTAGACAACATTAGTAGCACCACTGGTAGCCTCTTTTTTTTTTTTTTTCCTTTCTTTTTTTTTTATACCACCGGTCTGTATGTTGACTTCCACTTCGTTTTCCGCCTCCACACACTGGAGCATTAACACATGCGAGGAGAGACCTCTGTGCCTTCCAAAAGGTCAAAGCTCACATTCCCTCAATAAACCTTTAACGGCTGTAGCCTTTGACAAACGGTAGCCTGGTTTTGGTGATGTCTTACGGAAATACTCTACGGCGTGACGATGTCGGACAACTTCTTGTCGGAGCTTCCAGCACAATTTCCTCCACATGGAGGATGCTCATAAAGAAAAGGGACATGGTGAACATTCAAAAAGGAGGCTAATGGTATAATATAAAGATGTGCTAGCCCCCTCTCGCTAAAGCAATCTAGACCAGATAGCCTTGTAGACCACCACTGTTTTATGAGCACAGCCTACAATTGGGCCCAAAACGAACCTGGCTTCATTATTTAAGTTTCATGTGTTTGTCTGTAATCACCTCATCTCCCTCATGGAGCGAAGCAGGTGCTGAGATGTTTGCATGTAACAGAACGCTATTGTGCTAATACACCATCGTCTGACTGACTGACTGCGTTTATATGCGTGTGAGAGTGTGTTTGTTTCAGAAAGCCCCAAAATGTGTTTCTATAGTATGTCTTTAACACCTTCACCATGTCTTGTTGCACTGCTTTTGCTGTTTTTGGAAAGTTGTAACACTGGGTATTTAATTGAACGAGTTTATTGTCACCGCCGCTCTTGTCTTCACGTCTCACCCTCTAGTCTTACCAGCCTTCCAACTGCCTCTCACTTTAGCCAGTCAGACAGTATATGAATCCTTAGTAACAATTTTTTGGACAGTATCTTTGTATGATGTACTAAAACTTGTGTGTTTTTATTTCCTTTTTTTTTCCCTTTCAATAAATATAGTAATGTGTTAAAGTGATCAGTCGTTTGGCTTTCATCCTCTTTGCCTATTCTTTAAAAAAGTTCTTCTTGTTTTATACCCCTGAATTGTCCTTGCATTTTTGAAGTCTGGTATTCCTGTGAATTAGTTATATCCGAGTGACTGTCATTTTGCTGTCTGTGTTCAGTCTCTGTGCATGTTCATGCCCGTTTCCTCTCGCCTCCCAAAAAACATTCCAGTACATAGACTAAATAGCCCCTAGGTGTGAATGAGCGTGTGAACAATCAGTCTATCTCTGATTGTGATGATGCCCATGCACCAGTATTCCCAGAATAGACCCTGGATCCCTATATGTGGACAACCCTGACTTTGAAGCAATTGGAGATGACGATGATGTAATGAATTGTTCAGATTTTAAATAATTACTAGGCAATCCTTGGTGGTGTTGAAGGTATTTTACAGCACAGTCGCATCTTGTTAGGTAGCTGGGGTCTGAGTGCAGTATTAGCTGTGATAGCAGTGCCAGTCATGCAGAGAGGGGTAAAGGACCTTGCTGTGGCAGCTTTGTGCCGATGTTTGGATCAGTCAGCAAGATTCAAACACAGACTCCTCTTAGAAAGCAATGACAGTATCAACTTGAACACATATTCTGGTAGCATATGTTTCTGTTCATAAAAAATATTCATAAGCTGCAGCTTTCTCTGTTTTTCCTTCTGAAGTGTTTTGAGTCACCACCAGGGGGCACCAACAGCTACTCCACCCAGTGTCTAAAAAAATTACTTGCCCTCTACTCCAAATACTGCACCCTTTAGTTCATAATTATTTCATCTGGACCTTAACCTCCTCTAGTGCATTGTTGGATTTCATAAGTGTGTATAAAATGGCACAATTCCATACTATAGTACCTACAGTATGGTACAAGTTTATAACAAATATACGATAATATAACAAAAGTTCCCTGTCTGTTGGTGCAACACGTGGAAGTGGGATACCTGGTATGATTAGCAAGTAATGCAGATTTTTTCCCCTTAATAAAGGATTTGCAGTCTTGTGGTGATGTAGAGGTTAGCACTGTGACCTTGCACCAGGGTCGAGGGTTTGATTCCTGTCTCAGATGTGTGGAGTTTCCCCTGGGTACTCCAGTTTCCTCCAACAGTCCGGAGACATGCAGAGAAGGCTAACTGGCATTTCCAAATTGTCTGGAGAAGTTTGGTTCCATTCACTTTTATTTGTAGAGCACTTTTTTAACAATGCACATGGTCACAAAGCAGCTTTCCAGAATTCTGCATGTAGATTTAGATCCATAACGAGGGAGCCAATGACAACAGGACTGGAATGGAAAAACTCCCTGAGATGACACGAAAAAGCCTTGAGAGGAACCAGACTCAACAAGGAAAACCGTGCTCTTCTGGTTAATGTTGGGATTATAAATCATTCGACTGGAGGGAAGTGAGTTTGTTCAAAGCAGTAAAGAGGAGTCCTGGGGAAAGTCATTTAAGAAGTGAAATAATCTCTAAAAGCTGGGTTTAGCAAAAATTCCTAATGTAACCTGATTCAGTATTGACTTGGCATATATCCCGAGCACTCAGACCGCACTGTATTGACAGTCAGCATAACAAAGGATTTAAGTCCTACTTAGATATGACTCGCGTTGCTTTTTTGCACCATGAGTCTAATCTACAGTAAACAACATGAACACTTCAGTTTTCAGCAGTTTTTATGTTTAATATTTCACCCACATCTGACTTTTCTTCTCGTTTTCTCTATATAAAAGTATTGTTCACTATGCAGCACTTCTTTACTTTTCAGCATCTGCTTTGAAAATGGAAGCAAATTAATTTCTATCCCCTAAAAGAAGATATTTAGAGTTATGAGAACAATGCATGCTTTTCCTACATTTTTTGCTTTGTAACAGAATATAGAGTCTTCATAGAGTCAATATTCCTGCGAAAGGGAACGTCACATCCGAGGAAAGGATTTGACAGACATGTCTAGTTATGGGAGGTCTCCTGGCTGGCAGTGGGACTCAAACACCATGTCACCGTGGTGATCAATGTTGTTCGGGGCACCTGGCGGAGGTGTTATTGTTATGGCTGATCAGTGTATATTACAGTATAGTGATTATATATATATATTTTGTATATCTCAGCTGGGTGGGATCAGAGCACAGAGTCAATCATAGTGGTCATGGTGGCAGCTTGCTAGTGCTGGGGCTTGAATGTACACCCTTATGATAAGCAACCCAGAGCTTATCCCATTGAACTTCCACTGCCCCATATTCATATTTCTTGTATCCCTATTGTCATGTTTTACCAGCTTTAGCACGTTTATTTTTAAAGTTTTGTAGTATGATGCTGTTACCCATCATAAAACCTAATATGCATCGACTGCAGTCTCGTGAAACACTCATTGTGCTAATGGTTTTGTTTTTTCAGCAGACCAGCCTCTTTTCCGGCTAATTTATCCTGCAGTGTAACAATGCACCGGGATCTCGCTATGACTATCCATTATACAGTGCTTTTTCTTTCTGTAAGCCAAAGCACAATGGAAACTGATTTATTCATTCATTCATCGTCTATACCGCTTTATCCTGAGTACAGGGTCGCAGGGGGCTGGAGTCTACCCCAGGAGACTTAGGGCACGTGGCGGGGTACACCCTGGATGGGGTACCAATCTGTCACTGGGCGCGTGCACACACTCATTTACACTACGGGCAATTTTGGAAAGCCAATTAGCCAAATCCGCGTGTCTTTGGACTGTGGAAGGAAACCGGGTTCCCAGAGGAAACCCACCAAGCACGGGAGAACATGCAAACTCCATGTACACAAACCCGAGGCGGGAATCGAAAACCAACCCAACCCTGGAGGTGCAAGGCGGCAGTGCCAACCACTTGGCCACTCTGTCATCATAAACTGATTCATAAATGCCTGAATATGTTTAAACGCATCATGTTTGAATCACAGGATCATATACTCATATTGATACCAAAGGTACAAATAGTGGTTTTATGAACAAGCATTTAAGGTTGAGTCATGCATTTGAGATTGACAGTTGCTTTAAAATGGCACAGAGCTAGATTTAAAAACGGTTCTCAACACAACCTGAACAACTTTTATAACTGAGTAATTATTGTGCTCATTGCTAACCGTCAACCTGGACAACTCTTATCATTTTTAAATAGAAGAAATTCAGAACCAGCAAGATGCTTTCTTTCTTTCTTTCTTTCATGTGACCAGTTCCATCCCTACACTGAAACACAATGGTGGCACTGTCCTGATGTGGGGAGGATTTGGGATTAGGACATGGACTCTCTCCTTCCGACTGATTTAAACTGTAACCTTTAATGCTCATTCCAAGATTACTATTCACTATAACATCCTTTAAACACAATTACTACTGTTTTATTATACTCTTTACATTGTAATGATTTATATCTTGAGGTTAAGTGGCAAGTGATTACTGTTACATCTGGTTTGCTCATTCAGGATCAGGATCAAGATCTAGAGCTAGGGTTACAGTAGTTTGAAAGTTCACCTTCTAACATGACAGTGATTTGTGACACACACAGGACTGTGGCTTGGCTTCCGTCATTGTCCTTGAGTGTCCCAGTCTGACTGAAAACCTCGGGAGGGATCTGAAAATAGCCGTACACTATAGTGACAAACCTTGAGAAAGTTCTTCGCCGGTCGCCAAATACAGCTGTTCAAAGCTCGTAGCATCAGATGCTAGAAAATGTACTGCAAAACGTTTTCATAACAGATCACCAAAATTTGGATACAATTGGCCCAGTGTCTGACTGGCCAGAAATAAAGACTTATTACGGATTCGAACCAAAGCCTTCCCATCCCTCATCTGACACTGAGAGCCCTTGGCATTCATCTCTCACCCTGTACAGATGGCAGGATGAAATAAAGAGCAAATAGATCACCCACGCACCTTCCCACAGACGTCAGACAGACTCGCTTCCTGAGCTGTGTGTGTGTATGCGCCTGATAAATACTGATCCCAGACAATGAATAACGCCAATTCTTTACACACACACACACACACACACACACACACACACACACACACACACACACACACTCCACCTCCGCAACTTGAGAAGATAGAAACCCAGTTGCTAGGAGACTGGATCTGCAGTGCAGCTCGGAGCCCAAGTCATGCGCAGCTGTAAACAGGAAAACGCCGTCCAGCGCCTGAAGGACCTCGCAAAAGTAGAGCACACTGGAGTGGAGTCGTATAATATAATCGAAAATAAAGCTGAAATAAGTCTATTATTACAAATGTGTTAATATTTCCTTACTGAATGCCGTACACGAACAGAAGTAGATCATCAGGTTGACACCCAACGTCGTTCCCTTTATGGAAAATATGACTGATATGATAATGTGTTACAAGGAGTATAAAAACACACACACTCGAACAAACCAAACGAACAAGGCGATCGACCAGATCTTTTATTTTAATTTAGTTCATTTTTATACCATTTTTATAAAAGAAACTACGCTTGAAACATTTTCAAGAGTTAAAAAAAAAAGTGCCAAATATTGCACACCCATATTAGGGCTCCAGACAGAAAGCACACTATGAAATTCAAAGTCATAAATAACAAACCGTACATGTTTATTTACAGTCCGAAACACGCCGACCAACCTAAATAGTGGTGCCTTTCATTAACATACATGTAAATGTACATGTTAAATATATTAATATCTGTCATTTACAAAAAAGAAATAATGCAGAGACAAAAGCTGGCACTTTAGCTACTTTTAACCTCAACCCTGATCTTTATCGGTGCACACAAAGACTGTCACATGCAGCATTACAGCATTATTGGTCATGATTTTCATGATCTAGCAACAAATTTTGGTCATCTGGTGTCACACAAAGCTGCGAATGTTGGAGCTTTATGGTAATCATTGGAGAGTTCATGATTAATAGAGGTGAACAGAACGCATGCTGGAAATACACAACAATGACAGGAATATATGTGATACTGTATGGAATTTTACAATATACTTCAACAACATATTTAACTACATCTTAGCCAGCTCCATCCATACAGTATGTTCACCCAATGTGTATAAGAAATGAGTGAGTGCTTAGAGACCTCAAAATACTTCAAGCTGTCACCCGAGAGCTGGAGAAAAAGATACAGACTAAGATACAGACTAATGTCATTTTGTGATATGCCTTTGTTGGAAGAGTGAATAATTAATCTTTAATTTCCTTTGATTTAAATTAGCGATGCACCGATTTATCAGCTGTAAACGGGTACCGCCTGATATTCGCCTGGCATTGACTGGCACTGCCCTAACGCCGACAAAACCCAATGCTAGTGATAGATATTTATCTGTTGTGTTTCATCAGTTTAGCCCTGGCTAAATGTTCGTTTGGGTACCTGCAGCCTGACGCAAAAAACAACACTACGTAAAAACCAACTGCAGTGTCATGAAAGGTCCGACAGGTGGCGCTACAATACTGCTAGTAACAGTGTTGGCGTGGACACGGCTGCGCAATATGCCGTTTGTAAGACATTTTCCTGTGACGTAGCTAGAAAAAGTTCTACAGGCAAGAATTGTTTTTTTTTTTTTTTTGTCTGATGGCTTTTACATTCACATTTAATCACAATTATTTTTACGGTTTACAAAACGTTTTTTTGTTTGGCTATGTAAGTACCAGAGGTGGATGGTTCCTATGTACATTTACTTACGTTACTGTACTCAAATACATATTTATGGTACCTGTGCTTTGATTGCGTATCTTTATTAAAGGATACTTTTAACTTTTATTCCACTAATTCCTACAACAAATATTTGCATTTTCTACTTCACTACATTTCTGCATGACGCAACCACAGTGGTGTGTAGTATCTGAAGTAGTAATATCGCCACCTGCTGGTTATTATGCAAAAATGCATGATTTGCCTTCCCTGTGTGAAATGGCTAATCATGTAGCAGGTGCTTGAATTCAGACGTGGAGACGGTTACAGACAGCGATGAAAAAACAGCACATCCATACTCAGAAAGCAGAGCGAGAGAGTCTTTTTACTATGACTTTAAGGCTATTGTACACTAATACAAGCTCAGTACTTTTAATACTTGAGTAAATTTGATGATAAATACTTTTGTAATTTTACTGAAGTAGAATTATATTTGGATGACTTTTCTTTAGTAATATTTTTATAGTGAATCTCTGTCTCTCCTTTTACATAAGGACATGGTTAGTGCCCACCTCTGTGAAGTACTGACAGTTCTTCTCATTGAGTAGGTCGGTAAGAGGCTAAAGAGGCTTTCAGACATTTTTGACAATCTGTCTTGTGAAAGAAGGTTATAATACAGTTTTTCTCATGAATTTAAATAATAAAATATAGTGTGATTAAACACTCAAACTTCAAAACCATATATATATATATATAAATAAAATAAAGAAGGTGTTCTTTGTGTCCCTGGCACAAAAGAGGGAATAAGTACCACCAAAAAACAAATATCAGCCGAATAGTTGTTTTAAATATCACAATCGGTGCATCCCTAATTTATTTGATTTCACTAAATGCATTCACTGCATATCGGTAGCATAAAACCAATGAAAATGGTTAGTCGTTTTTGGGAATGTCTGTGCCACGCTGCAGGAGTTAATGCTGGTCATTCCTGGCAATTGCCAGAGCTCTTCATGTCACTACAGCCTACTCACTGTTCATTTAACTACTTCTAGATGGACAGGTTCTTTGGTTGACGTGGAGACAGCGCCAAGGCTTTAATCTGTGGCGTTATTATGCAGTTATAAAATGCTTGTTAGAAGGAGGCAGTATTGTACTCTCACATCATGTGAGAAAGCTCTGAAAACCTCGTCCTCATGCCCAGCAGGAGTTATTAAAATATAAATCACACATGAAAGCAGGACTAGCACAGGCGGCTAATGGATACAGATTTTTTTTTTCGATCCAAACACAACATCATGTGTCCAGTTACTGTATGTATACTGGTTAACATTCAGCTTTGTATGCAAGGGCAAAGGAGAGCCTAAGCCAGAAAAGATGTTAGTGTCCTAAAAACAGTGAGACAGAGAGGGCTCATTAAAAAGCGCTGCCTCCCAATATGACTAGTTTTACCCCTCATATGGGCCTCCTTCATTGGCTGTCTCCATCAGAGGCCGATTCGGAGACTAGTCATTGTTGGCCAAAGCTGGCAGTGCCCAAACTCAGCTGGATTTGGGATAATCACCTTAGCACTCTCCTATATAAACTCTTTACCTCTGTGAGACGGCCTTGCCAAGGTCGGTGCAGAACCCAGATGCATGCAAACACATTGGGTTGTCTGGAGCTCGGATAGCTGGGACATGCAATGAACTAGCTCAGTGTATATATCTAAGTGAGTGTACATGTCTACACACCTGTTGTTGGATGTATTCACATGTTCATTCATTCATCTGGGATGTCCACACACATGCACACACATACACGCACGTACACCTCTCCTAGGCTTGCCTCTCCTCTGGGCCTTATTCAGAACCGCTGACTCTTCACTGGCAACCCTGGAGTGTTTGTGTGTGTGTGTGTGTGTGTGTGTGTGAGTGTGTGGGAGAAATGTTAAATCGAATACAAGAGAGAAGGCGACATGAAACCAGCGTCACTTGTTTACCCGCACAGCCAGCATCTGAACTGGCTTCGTCCATACTCCATCAAGGCTCCCTCAGACCTTAGTCCCAGCCATTGTCCTTTATCATGTGGGCCAGCTCGATGATAAACTTACCCTCCTTGTACTTCTGGCTGCTCTCAAAGGCGTGCTCCTGTACATAAGTGGACAGAAAGAGGGCAGAGTAAGGACTGGAGTACAAAACCTCCCAGACAACTGGGTATGTGTAAATGTTTGTGTGTGTGTTTATCAAATTTGAATTGAAAGAACTGGAGTGGCCTGCACACAGCCCTGACCTTAATCCCACTCAAGGCCTTTGGAATGAACTGGGACACTGATTGCACCCCAGGCCTTCTTATTCCAGTATCAGCACCTGACGTGACCTCACTAATGCGCTTGTGGCTGAAAGGGCACACAAATCCCTACAGCCACGGTCCAAAATCTAGTTTAAAAACTTCCTATAGGAGTGGACTTTCTTATAAGAGCAAAGTGGACGAATGGATCTGGAAAGGGATTTTCAAAAGCCAAATTATGTTATATTGAGGTAGACACATATTTTTGGTGATAATAAAAGGCTTTGAGATTTTCCTGCGAGGTGGGCATGGCTATGCTTCACTCCACAGAGTCAATCAATGCAATAGTTTACCGTGTACAGACAGAGTATGCGGAATGCACAGAAAAAAAAAAGTTATTTTTAACTTTAACCTTTTAACTATTTCGACTTTTCCCGTCAATGTCGGCTACTAATGCTAGTAGAATAATAAAATAGTATATAAAGGGCAAGATATGAAGAGCATTGGTCTCAGTGGTAAGCTTCTCCCCTGCCACATTGGAAACACCAGCTAATGGATGCAGGGTGTGGGTAGTGCCGGTTCCAAGATCTGTCAGAATGGGAGGGTCGCATGAAGGGCATAAACCCGACATAAAACCCAAGTTGTATGTGCAGATCGGATGACCCTTTAATGAGAGCAGTCAAAAGAACAACAAAAAGTTCTAGTTATTTTATTAGGGTTTTATAATAAGCCACAGCACCATGAAGTGCACGAAGCTGCAAAGTCAATAAGGAGTATTTTTATTTCTAGTTGTGTAATTAAATTTGTAGCTGTCAGGCGAGTATGAAAACATTCTTATAGCCTAGACACGATATCCCCAAAAACATCGACCATTTAATACGAACGCCTTCAAACAGCGTTACGATATGATATGACATGATATGATATACGACATATGAGATATGATATGATGTCATGTCATGTCATATCATATATCATCTCATATCTCATACTGTACATCATATCATATCATGTCATACACCATGTCATATATCATATCATATCATGTCATGTCATGATACGATATATGACATGATATACGACATGATATACGACATGATATACGACATGATATACGACATGATATACGACATGATATACGACATGATATACGACATGATATACGACATGATATGAGATGAGATATGATAAGGTCCATTCATAAATAACGGTGGGTGCAGGTGCATTTATTCCCAGATTTCCCTACATGTGTGTGTATGTGTGTGTGCATACTCTCAAGACAGCTAATAACCTATTTGACAAGCCTGGACAGAAACTCGGGTCCACCAACGGATGTAAAAATATCAGCAAGTGGTGCAGCTGCTAAGCGAAAATGGACACCGAGTGAAGAGTGCGAGCTCCTTAGGGATCGACTTTAAGTGTAGACTTCCAATCTCTGCATAGCATAGCAGTAGGTCATTATCTATTTTGGGATCCTTGATCAGCAGATGCGTGTACATGACTGCAGTAAATACGCTCCTGTGCTTGGGAGACTTGTGAACATACCAGAATACAAATACAAGAATGGGTCAAATATTTATGACCACACATAAAGTAGGTGTGTTGCCTGGAGAGTATTTAGTGGTGTAAACAAGGCTGGATATGTCATTACACTCACATATTTCCATCCCAGCGTGGTTTTGCAGTTCTCACAGTAGATGTCTGCTACTGCGTGTAGGCCGGTGAGCAGCACTCGCTCTTCTGCTGGACCACAACCTACATTCACCCTGTTGAGAAACAGACAGATAAATATATGCACTGAACAATAAGCATATGAGAGCGTACGACCAAGGATAAACCCTTCAATCATATATTATTATATATACTTACACAGAGTTGAAAAGATAAGCTCTGCCTTGACTTCCTTGAAAGGACTTAAAGAAAAACAATAAAAACAGCCTATAAGAGTCTCACAACAAATTGTTCTATCAAAACCATATTCTGTCACTGTTCAGTGTTAAAAAGTGGACAACAAGCTGTGCAGCAACTGCACATCTGACCACAAGCTGTCCTATCCTCAGCTCTGATCAACTTTGCCTTGCCTGCTGCCACAGTTTGCTATGTATTCTTTTTCTCTTTTTCCTAACCGAGTTTGGCAATGAACTCCATACAGGAAGTCGTGATCACCTTGGAGATGAGCTCGTCATGGTTGGCGAGGTGTGCGCGGCAGTGGATGCAGCTGTAGGTCCGGTGGCAGGTAGGAAGGTAAGCCTGGAAGGTTTTGGAGCGCGTCATGGTGAGCATAGGCGGGCTTGGTGCGCGGTGCACGAAGGGGCTGCCGGCCCAAGACGGCTCACACGGGAAACAGCGCAACACGCACGTGAGGGCCGTGGTGGTGCGTGGGGTGGGGCACACACACCTGTGGAGGAGAGCATATGCATATGCTTCTTACAGAGCGTGCACACAAAGTGAATCGGAATGTCTGCAGCTACGTGCAGATGACAGGGTTTCTACTGAGTTTCGAGAGAATGAATCATCCAACCATGACCCAACCATGAATGTGTCAGCAGTTAATGATGGCTGTTGGTATAATAAAGTGAGTAATGTTTTCTTACATACCGGGGCCCCTTACATCTGATAAATTAACAATACAATTTTTCTCTATCTATTTTAATGCCACAGCTTATCAGAGTATCATGGCTGACCTCGTCCTCCCCTCCATAGTCACGATTTACCCTTCTCACATGCTCTAACTCCAGCATACTGTACGAGACGTGGCAAATAAAAAGCAGATTTGTGATGCAGTCATGTTAACATGAACCAGAATCTCAAAGGAATGCTTGCAATAGTTTGCGGAATACATATCCAAGATGTTCTGTAGCAAAGGAGGTCCTGTCCATAAAGGTAAAGTGTCTCCTGAGTATACAGTTATAGGACTGTAATAATAGGTTTTGAGAAGCAGATCCACAGCAGCTACAGTACAATAAGCTGTGGTTAACATCTATGTCATCCTGTGGAAACAGAGAGAGCTTTCTGGTCAGCTAATGGAAATGTGCAGCAGAGATAAAAGCATCTGAGCAGTGAATACATGTAAATACAGTCAGGACTAGAAGTATTTGGACAGCGGCAACATTTTTTGAGTACTGACTCTGTAACCCACCATAACGGATTCAAAATGTGACTGAAGTGTACACGAGGTTTAACAGTAATATTGTATTAACAGTTTAGGAATTACAGCCTTCCTGATGTCTCTCTATTTTACAGCACATGTATAAGTAATTAGACAAGCGTCCATTTGTGACAATTTAAGGACAATTTAAGCCTGGAGCTGATTCCATGTGTTGAATTGCTATTACTGTAGGCAGCTGTTCAAGGGAACACTACATGCAATCCACGAAGTTCAAATACAGAGGAAGGAGACCATCATTAGGTTTGGCACATCACAAGAAGGAATGCACTGCTGGGATCGGCAAAAGAAAACCCATCACAACATCTATCCAGTTGGCTCAGTGGTAGGTTTCCTGCCTGCCATATGTGGAAAGCCCGGGTTGGATTCTCACCCATTGCCCAATCCCCAGCCACTGGGTGCGGAAAAGTCACAAGCCCGAATAAAACGGGAGTGTTGCATCAGGAAGGGCACCAGACGTAAAACCTGTGCCAAGGTGATGTGCGAATCGGCTGGTCCACCGTGGCAAGCCCTCAACGGGATCAGCCGAAAGACTAAAAACAACATTGTCACAAGTCTACAAATCAGGAGACACCTTCAAGAATGTATACAGATGTTTCAACCACTGGCAACAATAAAGAACATACCAATAAGGATAAAACATGCTAGAAAACATTTAGAAAAGCCTGCCCAGGTTTGAAACAAGAATTTTTGGACAGATTAAACCAAAATTTACTTGTGTCAGAATAATGGGAAGACAAGAGGATGGAGAATGAAAAGAAGCACTCATGAACCAAAGCATACCACATCATCGGTCAAACATGGTGGATCACTGGTGTTTACTGATGATGTGACTACTGATAGCAGTAAAACCGATGGTTAATAACACAAAACATCCTGCACAAGCAACCCGAGAGCACGGAAAGGGCTAGGAAGTTAAAGGACCAAGTAAACCACATGACCTCAATCCTTTGAGCTTTTCACTTACTGAAGACAAAACTGGAAGCAGGAATGCCCAGAAACGAGCAGCAACTGAATCTGGATGATGTAAAAGCTGGCAAAGCTTATGGGTTTCAGACTTCAGACCGTCATTGACTGCAAAGGATTTGTGTTCAAACCTTTGTATTGGCGTAAAAATAATCCTTCTATTTATGATTATTCTAGTTTGTCCAATTACATTTGAGCCAGTGAAAAGGGACCGACTTTGCTAAAACATGCCTGTAATCCCTAAACAGTTAATGCAATACCTTTGTTAAACCCCTTGAATTAAACCTGAAAGTGTACCGGTTTTTATATTGTAAAGAAGCACAACTATGAAAATTCTCACTGTCCAAATAATTATGTATCCAACTGTATATGTTACTGTAAATATAAATGTAAAACTGAGCCATTTGTAGTAGAGGAGAGGACTGGTGCTAGAAATCAATGCTTCTGTGGGCTCTGAGTGGCAAAGCAACTCTTGTGTTCTCTCTATTGTTAAGGAGAAAAGGCGTGGGCATAGAGTGCCCACTGAGAGCTTGCGTACATGCGCTTGCACACACACAGTAGTCTCCCACATGCAATTGCACAAAATGATGCATTCACAAACAAACCTACTGGAACATGTGCGACATGCTGTAGCCCCGACTGTATATTACAGTATCTGAGGATTTAGCTGGTCTAGAGCCATACAGTACCTACACTTGCTCAGGAGAGGCAGTGTTTCACTATAGGTTATACAACAGTTAGTTCCGATAAAGTGTAATAAGTCATTCTGAATTGCCTATGTGTAGTTTATTTACATCTAAGGTGAGCTACAAAAGATAAGTAGCTTCTAACACAAGTCAAAATCCCAAATTCCTCTCTAACCCTCAATCAAGGGCAATACTCAAGGGCGTATGGGACAAGTGGACTGAACACCCTACATACTGTACTGTAGCGCACCAGCTTTCCATTTAATGCTTGGTATTCAACTCCAGAACCTGGAATTTAACAGAGCTGATATTCTAAAGCAAATTCCTCCCTGGTTTATTTTCCTCACCTTTTGGCTACATAGTACCCAAGAAAAACTACTTTCGACCCTGTTAATTACACTGACTGTCGGTCTCCAACTCCACCAGTCACGGTTAGTTAGTTCCACCAGGCGCAAAAGGTTTAATACGTGTTAAAATAACCGGTTAAATAAACTAGTTTAACATAATCTGTTGATGACAAATGGTGATGGTGGATCTGTTGTATAAAATCAATATCACACTCCGGGTTGTGCTGTTATGCTGGTTATCATCACGGCTGTGCTGACGATGCTCAATTATCACTGAAATATTAGCTCTCAATATGCTCTCAGGCAGACGGACATGACAATCAGTTTTGTTGTTGTTGGTATAATAAGCACACCACATAATTGCTTGAAGAAAAGTACAGTAATAGCATTGTGGGGTTACAGTGAAAATGACAAGCCTTTTAGTACAAATTAATTTTAAATGGGAGCAAATTCATGATGATTTCATAATGTTTCAGTGGGGCCAAGGAAAATTAAGTCCTGTCCCCAGAGGTCCCCCGCCGACACAAACATCCGCTAGTGCGGAACCGAGGAATGAGATTAAAAGGAAAATGTGGTGGTGTGGTTAATGACGAGGGGCAGATTATTAAATCCTCTGCAATCAATTTAATCAAATTCACTCTCGACTCGAACAAGGCGAAAATGTACAACTGCTACAGTCTGGAACTGACTCTGATCTAGCCTTCAGTGATCACTGCAGTATGGAACAATGACATGATTTCACTTTTGGATGATTAGACCGTTTCATGTCTTATTTCAGATATAGAGTTTGAGATTTATTTATTTATTTATTTATTTATTTATAAAAATCCTTCAGCAAGTGATTCCACAACACTAATGCACATGAAGAGGGGAGAAAGAGGGGGAATATACAGTACCACCCCTGATTTCCATCGCACAGCTACCCCTCATTTCTGCAACAGGTTGCAAAGTGCCTAAAAATAATTTTTAAAAAATGCTTGTTTTTAGAACAACCTCATTTCCCATCTTGTCTGTTCCAACCACTCAGCATTTAGTATGACCAGTATACTCATCACTAGCCTGATCATATGTCATGATCTGCACCTGTTTCCCACTGGTACACGCCTCACGTTAGATGGTTTGTGTGATTGAATGATTCATAGGTCACTGTGCGGCTTAACAAACAAAAACATTTCTCTGAAACTCGTCTGTACAGGGACTGGGCTAAAAATGAATGCCAAAAAAGTGAGCCGAAAAGGTCCTTCAGGAAGCCTGGAGAACTATTTCTCAAGACTACATTCAAAACACAAGAAAGTCTGTCTCTTTAAAAGCAAGATATGAAGAAATGACGTTTGGCTCAAGACTTTTCCACAGTACTGTGTGTAAACACACACTTTTGGTATGTCCTGAAAACTGCAGATTGGGAAGATCCCACAAGAGCTGCAGTTTTAGAGTTGCTCTGACCCAGTCATCTACACATCATAATTTGGCCCTTGTCAAAGTCGCTCAAATCCTGACACTTCTGCTTCCAACACATTAACACTTCAATATCACTTCAGGTATTATTGTTAGGTGTTATTCATTTCACCCATCAGTGGTCTTGTGACTTAAGGCTGAGCTCTAATTGGATCATTTCAAGTCATCCTTGGGGCGCAGCGCTGTGCGCCTGGAACCCTCCCACTTTTATTCTTAGCGAATCAATATTGTTTTTAAATATTTGGGCTCATGTGATTGGACCATTCTCAACGAGGCTTTTCCAGCACTTCTTATGGCAAGCGGAGCTGCTGACTGGATGCGATGTGAGTCAGGACTTTATTTTATACTAGTAGTAATGATGCTTAATCACCTGATAAATCCCTGTTTTTTACAGGCGAGTATTAAAAGTTTAATTTTCATTTTGTTTGCGCCTCCCCCCAAAAATCTTGCACCAGCCGCCACTGATAAAACCCAAAAAACATGGGAAGAGCATGCAAACTTCACATACTCTGCTTTAGTAAAGACAATTCATTTGCATCTTAATAACCTTGATATTACCTCTATAGTTTTAGTCAAGGTCATCAATATATAATTAATTTTTAATACCTTCAAACCTCATACAGCAGAGACAACTGGCCCTTTTCTGGAACTTCAATGTTGTTCTGGCATCTTAGAACAACTCCTGATAATGTGCCCCTTTACTCCAATCCACACACACACACACACACACACACACACACACACACACACACACACACACACACACACACACACGTCTAAACGTCTAGTCAAAGTTTAAACCCTAATTCAATTCAGTTTCATTCACAGTCACAGTCCCTGAGCTACACCTCAGTGTAAGTGACATAAGATGGTGCTGGGTGGTGCAGTCTGCCCTTTATACTCTCCTCCTGAGCACAACAACCTTCCTTATGTAACCAGAGCAGCGCTGCTACAAAGAACAACGGCAAGCAGGGCACGGAGTGCACGTCCTCAAGTTCCACCCATCATTGCAGAGCAAGTAAGGCAAGCCCCAAAGCCTCGAAAAGCCCTTCGTCTAATCATCATTAAACTCAGGGACTAGAACTAAACTAGAGGATGGCATATAATACATTTCTAGTTGTCTAACTACAGAGCAGAGCAACAAAACATATTTCTCTGATTAATCTACTGTACGCTTTCCTTCTCTGTGCTTGTCAAACAGATAATGCTCGGAATTTCTCTTTTAAATAAAAAAGTCTAAGTAAAAACAGATTAAATCTTAAATCCTTGATGCTAGCAAAGAGCAGCTTCAGCTGATTCATAACTAGCTTCTGAATTATATATTTTTTCACTGGAATGACAGTGAAAATAGTGTCTCGTACATTAAAAATGCAATACGTCAACTGGTGATAGTTAAGGAGCTTATTAGGATGACGGCATATTGCTCACAAGTCTAATGTGTATGATGTACATTTTTGAACACTATTTGCTGGTACAGGCAACGTGCCCTCATGCCAAAGGCAACACAGCCATGCTGATATTCAGCACAACAGTTCACCATCACCTTTTATTATCAAGATATAAAGATTTGTTTGTTTATTTAACCAGTTATTTTGCTCCGCCAGCATACATCCCCTCTGAGTGGTGGAACTACCTATCCGCTACAGTTATATATAAATAAGTTAAATATAATTGAATATTAATACTTGTGATGTGGAGGAATACATATAGTTAAACATCTCACTGCTGTTATTCTCTACATCACCACTTGTGAAATGTCTCTTGTCCAATCAGATTACTCAGCCAGAACTAATTGTTGTATAATTCTGCATATGACAGATTATGCAAGTTTTAACCTTAATAAGGTCATGCACTGTTTAAATGCTTTTTTGCTGTGCACAGTAATGTACAAATATTCATTCTCCCATTCTTCATTCAACTCCCCTGCCTGTCTTGTGAAAATATTTCACTGGTACAAATAAACATTACAATAATAAAATTATTTAAATAATAATAATAATAATGAATTAGACTTGAAATTCTAAGAGGTGCTTTATAAACTTATATCACAGGAATTTACAATTACAACAAGACGAGATGCATCACAAAATATAAATGCTACGTAATATATTTAATTTAATTTTACACAGCAGTATATACTGTACAGTCGTGGCCAAAAGTTTTCAGAATTACATAAATATTGGAACTTGGAAAAGTTGCTGCTTAAGTTTTTATAATAGCAATTTGCATATACTCCAGAATGTTATGAAGAGTGATCAGATGAATTGCATAGTCCTTCTTTGCCATGAAAATTAACTTAATCCCCCCACCCCCAAAAAAACTTTCCACTGCATTTCATTGCTGTCATTAAAGGACCTGCTGAGATCATTTCAGTAATCGTCTTGTTAACTCAGGTGAGAATGTTGACGAGCACAAGGCTGGAGATCATTATTTCAGGCTGATTGGATTAGAATGGCAGACTTGACATGTTAAAAGGAGGGTGATGCTTGAAATCATTGTTCAGTCATCTATTGCGTTGCATAAAAATGGCTTCACAGGCAAGGATATTGTGGCTACTAAGATTGCGCCTAAATCAACAATTTATAGGATCATCAAGAACTTCAAGGAAAGAGATTCAATTCTTGCTAAGAAGGCTTCAGGGCGTCCAAAAAAGTCCAGCAAGCGTCAGGATCGTCTCCCAAAAAGTATGGCGAATGGACTGCTGAGGACTGGGGCAAAGTCATATTCTCGGATGAAGCCTCTTTCCGATTGTTTGGGGCATCTGGAAAAGGCTTGTCCGGAGAAGAAAAAGTTGAGCGCTACCATGAGTCCTGCGTCATGCCAACAGTAAAACATCCTGAGACTATTCATGTGTGGGGTTGCTTCTCATCCAAGGGAGTGGGCTCACTCACAATTTTGCCCCAAAACACAGCCATGAATAAAGAATGGTACCAAAACACCCTCCAACAGCAACTTCTTCCAACAATGCAAGAACGATGCATTTTGCAGCACGATGGAGCACCGTGCCATAAGGCAAAAGTGATAACTAAGTGGCTCGGGGACCAAAACGTTGAAATTTTGAGTCCATGGCTTGGAAATTTTGGTCATTGAGAACTTGTGGTCAATCCTCAAGAGGCAGGTGGACAAACAAAAACCCACTAATTCTGACAAACTCCAAGAAGTGATTATGGACGAAAGGGTTGCTATCAGTCAGGATTTGGCCCAGAAGTTGATTGAGAGCAGCCCAGTCGAATTGCAGAGGTCCTGAAAAAGAAGCGCCAACACTGCAAATACTGACTCTTTGCATAAATGTCATGTAATTGTCGATAAAAGACTTTGAAACGTATGAAGTGCTTCAGTACATCACAGAAACAACTGAAACAAAGATCTAAAAGCAGTTTAGCAGCAAACTTTGTAAAAACTAATATTTGTGTCATTCTCAAAACTTTTGGCCACGACTGTATAGTGAAGTCCAAAAAAATCTCCCAGCTAAAAGCTTAATGTTTTATGCCACTGTCATATTATTGTAACTATGCTGCAACATCATCTAAGCAACATTGGGATAACGTTTTTGAAAGCTAAATTATTTGACAAATTTATTTTGGAATAAGGTTGAATGCCTGATCCTCACACAGATGTTGCTAATGCAACATTAAAACTGCAGAATGTTAACATTTACTTTGTGTTTATTCTGTGTTATGTCTATTCGTGCAACTCTGACAGCATACATTAGAGGTCCTTTACATTCTGACAGTTCTGACCTGACCTGGCGAACAGGACATAGAGGTTGTGACATCTTCCTGTACACAGTCTGCTTCTGCTTCTCATGTCTCTTGCACACAAAGTGCTTGTGAGTTTCTTTAGTTTTCTTTGCAAATGTTACTGCCCTTTATTATTATTTTTTTTATATTACAGTGCATCATAACTTCCAAACTCAGCACTAATAATGGGAGCAGCAAGATATAAAGGGGAAGTTGTTTTGAGGCAAGTGAACCAAAAGGGTGTTAAACAAAATGATGGAAGGAAATCAGTGAATTATATTGTTCATGATTTACCCATATACAGTAGCTTTGCTAAGTATCTACACTACTGTAACAAAAATTGTACACCAACTTAAAGAAAAATAAATGCCGTTAATAACTACTGTTTCTTTATACAGTCTATGGTATTTAAATAAGGGAACAGATTATGAGAGCAAAATTTCTCTATATAATCCCCTGCTACATTAACACACTCATCCCAGCGTTCCCAGTGCTTGAATACCATCAAAGTAGAAAGTGTTCTCAGTATGCCAGAGCCATGATCGGACTGCCGTACGATTAGTGACCTCATCATAAATGTAGGGAACAAAAGGGAATATCCATTTACAAGTGCATAACAAACTGCAAAACTAAATTTCACATCTACATAATAGTAAGGATATTTACTTAAAATTTTTTACTTAAGACCCAAAATTCAAATTTATCTTCAAACACACTTAGCACTGCTAGACTCTATAGTGTACTGATATGAAAGAGAAATGATTTATAAACATAGATTACCTCAAGGTCCCTTCGTCATGTTGTTTCAGGGAGTTTTCCTTGCCACTGCTGGCTTTTGCTCATTTAATATAAATCGATATCCAGATCCAAACAATGATGAACAATCAAACTCTCATGTCTATCAAGTCAAACATCACCAGATGCCAACCTTCTCGAAATTCTAGCTCTTTTCTTTAGTTGCTACAGAAACTTCTGCCTAAACAATATAAAGCACATGGACAGTAGACAGGAATCATTTGTTGATTGCCTGGTGATTAGTAACGGCTGAGCTGTTGTTATGTAAATAGCATTGCTATTTTCTGTATGATCCTTGCTCCATGTTGTCCTGATCAGTTGCTTTGTTCAGTGGTTCTGGTAGTCTTATATTTTTCCTGTGCTCTGACCCTGGCCTGTCCTGTTGACCACATTATTGATTACCCTTTGAATCTGGAAGTTAAGTGCTTTTTGTTTATGCTCTTTGGATTATAGACTGAATCTTTAATATACTTCTTGAAAATGGATAAGCAAGTGGAACCTCAGCATCTTTTTTTAAAATCCTGCATAAAGTCTCTCATTAAATGCATCTTTTCATCTTCAATGTAAAACCTTGTGTGGTGATATTATCACAACTCTTTCTGCACCCTCTGAATTCAGTTCAGTCGATGGGAGGCAATCTGGAAAGTTGCACGCAACAAAAGGGCAGCGCCTGCGACGAGCTGATCACAACATTTATTTCTGTCCAGACGTTCTCTCCAAGATCTTGTATTGATGTTGGGAGAGATGGACTGTTGCAAACACCTTCTACAGCATATCCCAAAAATTCTCAATTCTTATAATTAGTAGCCACTAGGTATTAAGTGTGCATGACTTTATTCACCTCTCTTCAAACCCTGATGGATCCGTCACACTGGAACCGGGTAAATCTGGACTCATCAGGCGACATGGCATTTTTCCAGTGCTCCATTGTCTATTCCTTATGCTACCTACCAAACTGAAGCCTTTTTTTTTTTTTTTTTTCCAAATTAGCTTCACTGATAAGTTGTTGTCTTAGGGCTACACAGCTGTTTAGTTCCAATCCCTTGAATTCTCTTCACATTGTGCATATGAAAATGCTCGCTCTTTCACTTTTAAACATAAAAATACAACAGTAGAAATTACTGTTATCATTTAAGTTCACTAAGCATTTAAAAATCATCTCCCATCATGCACATACAGGATGTTTTCTGAACACATTTCTCCCTCAAAGATGATTCACCACCATCCTTAAAAGGTATTAATAATGCATTTTTCAGTGCCAGTTTTAATAGTTTCAGCAACATCCTTAGTTGTTTTCTTTGCTTGGGATGTTGTCAGACATATGGTTTGTAAGCATGATATTAGTTTTCATTGTTATACAGATGACACAGTTATATGTCTCAGCAAAACCAGATGAAAAAAAAAAACAGCTTAATAAAGTTGAGCAATGTATGAAGAGCATAAGAGACTGGATGTTATTTAACCTTCTTCTGCTTAATCCTGACAAGACAGTAGTCTACTACCACGTGTAGCTAGAAGTAAGCTTTCTGATCAGGTAGTAACTCTGGTAAAAGATCTTGGTGTGATTATAGATTTCAGTCTTTTTGTTTAGAAGCTCATGTAGATAACCAGGATAGCATCCTTTATCTCAGAAATATTGCCAAGATAAGGAATATACTGTCATTAAACTAAGTGTAGAAAACCTCTAGGTTGGACCATTGTAAGGCCTTACTGTCTGGTTGTTCAACTACAGTAGGTGCACGTACAAGCTTCAGTTAGTCCAGAATGCAACAGAGAGTCCTCAGCAGAAGAAGATACGAGCACATCAACCCCATCTTATCCACACTGCCTTGGATTCCTGTGAAATTTTGCATTAATTTTAAAATACTACTTTTGACATATAAAGCATTAAATGGTCTCGCGCCTCAGTATCTGAGTGAACTGCTAGTGTCTTATGATCCGCCACGCCTACTTTGATCAAAGAATGCAGGCTGCTTGTCAGTACCGCGTATTATGAAAACTACAGCAAGGGGCGGAGCTTTTTCTTACAAAGCCCCAAAGTTATGGAATAGCCCTCCAATTTATGTTCAGGACAGTGTTTAACTCTAGGCTAAAAACCTATTTATTTAGCCAAGCATTTTTGTGAATAGATTTGCCTTAGGTAAAGAAGCAGATCTGGGGGACTCATGGATGTAGAATATTATGGTGAAGTGGTATGTTTAGATGCTGTCTTCCCCACTCTCATTGATCACTCAGTAGTAGGTTTATTGACGGTGAAATGATTGGTTGTTTTGCAACTCAGGGAGCCCTCATGTCTGTGTTTCCTTCTGGCTCTCCCTTTTACTTAAGCCGTCATAGTTAGTTCTGCCCAAGTCCCTGCTTGCGCTCTACAGTCTAGATACATTTCACCTTATACATTATGTGACTGTGACCTAACTGTTATCTCTCCTTCCCTTCTGCTCTCCTCTTCTCTCTCTTTCCCTCTCCCTCTGTAGAGCTACACATGTTGCTCCTGAGCTGCCAGTCATCCAGACCGTCACTCGCGCATTGGCTCAGAGTGCCTCACTGCTTGACTGGCTAAGGGGATAGACGGACACCACGGCTAAACCACGACTCATCATGCTGTTCATGGTGTGTATATATAAGTTTTTTAATATCGCCCTGATAGCATGTTTGTCTGGTTATTTTCGTGTGACTGACTGCTGAATAGAGATGATTTAACAGCAGTGCTCATCACCATATAAATAGTAAACAGATAAATGTTTCTTTATCAGTTGTTTTTATGAATAAATGTACAAAAATATTTTCCCAAAAATACTAAATAATTTAACTTAATACTACCCATATTAGGGCACAGGGCATTGCTCATTAGTTCCGGAAATGTGTTCGTATATCAAAACACTCGTAAATCAAATTGAACTTCCCCATAAGAAATAATGAAAACAGATTAAAATAGTTAAAAAGTTAAAATAAAACAAATGAACCTGCACTTTACCTTTGAAAAAAGTAAAAAATAAATCCAGACAGATAAGTGTTTCCGTTAGTGTTTGTGCGTTGTATATGTGTATGCGCTGTGTGTGTGTGTGTGTGTGTGTGTGTGTGTGTGTGTGTGTGTGTGTGTGTGTGTGTGTGTGTGCTGTGTATGTGTTTGCGCTGTGTGTGTGTTTTGTAACACCCTCTCCCTCTTCTTGTCTTACACAGGGTTACTTCCTCCTCTCTTATTTGAGAGGGGGGAGGAACTACTGTGCAGGACAACTTTCACACACACACACACACTAACGGAAACACTGCCTCATCTGGAAAATTAACAAGAAACATCTCTGACACTCGAGTGCGGGCACACATTAACTGACTCACTGCTGTAAAGTAAAAATAAAACAAATTAACCTGCACTTTACCTTTAAAAAGAATCGCAACAGAGCAGTGTCTCCGTTAGAGAAGAGGTGTGTGTGTGAAGGCGAGAGGAGGAGGGGTGTGTGTGTGTGTGTGAAGGCAAGAGGAGGATGGATATGTGGGAAGGGGCACAATGTCCAATGACGCACGCGCACACACATAGCGGAACCAGTGTATGCTGACACAGAGACAGAGAGAGAGAGAGAGAGAGAGAGAGAGAGAGAGAGAGAGAAAATGGATCTTTAACCGCTCTAATGACTTTCTTTTGCTTTACACGTGCGTTGTATACACACACACACACACACACACACACACACACACACACACACACACACACAAAATGAAAAAAATGAAAGAGGCTTTACACGCACAAACATGGTCACAGTGTTATAGTAAACAGTACACACATGCACGGATGTGAATTATACAAGTGAGAGAAGCTAAGACCGAGCAGTGGAGACGATTACGGAAACCAAGACTTGTTCGTTTTTCAAGTCAAAATTTATAAAAACCTTTTGCTCGTCTTGAGGGAACACTCACAAACCGGGTTAATCGAATCTGATTTGACATGGGCTCCCCCTGTGCCCCCACCGACTTACAATATGCTAGAAACGCCCCTGACTCTGACCACAACCCTTTGGGGCTCAAGTGCTGAGGGTGAGGGAGACTGAGACATGCCTGCCCATCTGTACTGCCTTCGGTCTGCTTGACTTGAAACCTTATGATTTTGTTCTGTGGGGCTATGTGAATGGACTGGTCTTTATCTCCCTCTCTTCCAATAAGCCTAGAGGAACTCAAGCAATGAATCACTGAGGTGCTGGAAAACGTAACGCAAGATACACTACAGCATGTTCGGGAGGAGCTGGACTCCCGGCTTGACGAGTGTCGTGTCACAGCTGGTGCGCATATTCGATATTTGTGAAGCTTTGTAAAATCAGTTCTAAAATCTATATCTGTTTAAATATATGTTGTTGATTAATACATTTTGATTAATAAATCTTTTATTTTTTAACATGAAGCGAATTTAATTTCATTTGCCTAGAACAAGTAGTTACTCAGATATTCATATTTCAAATTATGTCATGTATGTTATGTCCTATATTATTAGTGATTTAGATGAATAGTCCAATGAATTGTCCACATTAAATGAATTGACCCTTCACATCTAATCAGTTATTTAGTGGCACTTTGGGTGATTTGAGTTATATTTAAGTTAGATGTGATTTTGCAGATGCCCTTATCCAAAACGACTTATATTTTATCTGTTTTTTACAATCGAGCAGTTGAGTAAGTGCCTTACTCAAGGGCACAAAAGTTGCAATTTAGTGGTGCTGGGGTTTGAACTTATGTCCTTCCAATAAGTAGTCTAATGGCTTAACCACTGAGGTTATGGATATATTCAGATTTCTGAATCAATAAGTTCCATTTTTCCACTAATGTTGGGTTGATGAGATATGGCCAATGTGAGTTTGCTTGTGTAAAGTAGTAAGAAAGCGGGATCCCTCATTTTGGCACAAGGATTTCCCTGCTACCCCTAAAAATAACTATCAGCAGCTCGGTTTCATAGCGAAAAGTGCATGCATTGCTAACATAACTAAAGTAACCAATTTGGATAGTGTTCATTAAAGTGCTTTTAAACAATGTTTAGGGTGAAAACTTTCTCAATTATATTAAAGGAGCAGGAAGATAAGATACATTTCAAATGTACATGCAAACCTAACCTGTGGAACTTGTTACCTGACTTGATTTGACAGGTCACATTTGACTGCAACGATCATTACTCCAGTGTCCTAATGGCAAAACTCTCATAACCAATTGTTAATTAATCTTAATTCTTTTATGATTTTTATGCTAACTGTCAAAGTTAACTTGTAATTATGTAACATTTGTAGTTAAAGCCCACTATTCTTTAGAACAAAGCAAGTAAACTGTCTTCCCTTAGAAGTACAGTGGAACCTTGGATTACGAGCATAATTCATTCCAAAGCAAATATCCCCATAAGAAATAATGAGAACGCTAATGATTCGTTCCACAACCCAAAAAAATTAATATATAAAAATAATTAATACAAAATATAAAGTAAAAATAAAACAAATTAACCTGAAACCTTAAAAAAAGTAAAAAATAAATCCCGACAGATAAGTGTTTGAGAGTGTATGCACTGTGTATTTGTGTGTTTGTGCGCGCACACATACACACATACACTAAAGGAGACACTGTTTCATCAGGAAAATAAACAAGAAATCTCACTAATGACACTCGAGCGTGAGCACTAACTCAGGTAATCACTGCTGCAAAGTAAAAATAAAACAAATTAACCTACACTTTACCTTTGAAAAGAATCATGACAGAGTGTGTGTGAGAGAGAAGGCGAGAAGAGGAGATGATTACCCACAATTCCGCAGCGCACGAGAGAGAAAAACCATTGGCTCAGTTGTGATCACGTGACACTCGGCGTCAAAACAATAAGAGCATGCATGCTACATGATACTCGTAAGCCAAGACTTGCTCATTTTTCAGGTCAAAATTTATTACAGAATTTTGCTCGCAAACCATGTTACTCGCGATTCCGAGGTTTCACTGTATGTAGTTCAAGACTGACCAAAACAAAAAGGCGTCCTCAAAAAAAAAAAACACTAGTGTACAGTTGCTTATTAAAACGATTCTCCTCCATGTGTCAAATTGCCAAGCAATTCCAATATTATTTTATACCAATTAGGTCAAATACTAGTGTCACCTGCAACACTTAAAAAGACAACTGTGTGGTGCTGGCGTTTAAAAAGAAAGCCATATTTGTTATTAGCAAATAAAAAATAAAAAAAACTTAAAATTGAAGGAAAACATTATTAAGTCCTGGAGGAGTACTTAATGCCTTGTTTCAAGCATCAGCGTCAATGGTACAGGGCTGTGCTGTTGAGACTGGAGTACAAGGAACAATTAACTGGCAGGAATGTTGTCAGTGCTTGACTGGTGCGAAAAGCTGAAGTATACAGCGGTGGCCAAATAATTTGAGAATGACACAAATATACATTTTCACAAAGTCTGCTGTTTCAGTGGTTTTAGATCTTTTTGTGAAATGTTACTATGGTATACTGAAGTATAATTACAGTACAAGCATTTCATAAGTGTCTAAGGCACAGGACTGATGGTAGCACTGTAGCATGAGTTCAAACAGTCTTCAAAGTCTGACAGCAAAGAAGCTACCTCTCTCCAGGACAAACATCAGGCATAGACTGATATTCTGCAAAAGATACAGGGATTGGACTGCTGAAGACTGGGTTAAAGTCATCAGTCAAGGCGTGGCCCAGAAGTTTAGCATGTCAGGGAAAATAGCAGAGATCTTGAAAAAAAGGGTCCACATAACAAATATTGACTTTTTGTATCAACCTGTAATGTAATTGCCAATAAAAGCATTTGACACTTGTGAAATGCTTGTAGTTATATTTCTCTATGCCATAGGAACATCTGACATAAAGATATAAAAACACTGTAGCAGGAGACTTTGTAAAAAATTAGTATTTGTCATTCTCCAAATCTTTGGCCATGGCTGTACTTCTTAGGCATGCAAAAACTATTTGGTGAAGAAACAGAAAAAGAGATTACAGTCTGTAAAAATGCACTGGCTGGTACAAAATCAGGAGGAAACCCACCAAGCATGGGGAGAACATGCAAACTCCATGCACATGCACAGAGATGGGAATCGAAGCTGGCCGGGAATCGAACCCGGACCCTGGTGGTGCAAGGCAACAGTGCTAGTGATATATTAAATAAACATTATTTTACAGTTAGAATATTATCCATGCATTCAATACAATATGTCTAATGACACTTACTCCAGTGCTCTAACATTAGTGATTCCTTACTGGATTCCTTACGATTAGTTGGAACAACTGAGAATTTAATTTTAATTTTAACACATCTCCTGTTACACTGAACTTCCAGTACACATTATTATCAATCCCTGCTATCCGTTATCACCCAGATGAGGATGGGTTCCCTGTTGAGTCTGGTTCCTCTCAAGGTTTCTTCCTATTACCATCCCAGGGAGTTTTTCCTTGCCACCGTCGCCCTCGGCTTGCTCATCAGGGACAATCTTATCATTTTGATTCATACACATTGCATACAAACTTACTTTCTGCTTACTTACTTACTGCTTTGCGACAATCTCAATTGTTAAACGCGCTATATAAATAAAATTGACTTGACTTGAGAAATAAATATGACTATAAACTGACATGTACTGTATGAAATGGTTACAGAAGAGTTTCTCATACTGTTTGTAACTAAGCACTGCTCGAACTTTGAAACAAATCCAATTATGGAAATATTACTGATATTATTTAAATGTGTACTGTAATATTTTGCCCATTTCTTAATGCCATAGAGCACTGATGTTTCTGGAACTTTCCACTGTTAGAAAACCTTAGGTTGAAGATAACATTATTTATAGCAGGAATGCAACTGTGATCTGATTTTCCTACTGGTCAGTTATGCTTGTATTAAGCCGAGTGCTAACATTGTGCTTTTGTTGTTCATTCATTTATGTGATGTTTCAAAACAACACACAAATTATGTCGTTATTGTTCAGATCCTCTTTAAGTTTTTACAATTTATATGATTGGTGCTCTACAAATGTTTACAAAACTTCACTGATAAACATTCTGTAAAACCTCGCCTTCAAATTTGCAAGATAAGCCATGTTTTGCATTTTCTTTTTTTATTTCAGTGTTCACATTAAAAAACAACTAAAACTGAATCTCCTGCTCCACCACATTCCCAAGGTGCTGTACTGGATTGAATCCAGTGACGGTGGAGGGGCCATTGACTTCAGTGAACTCATTGTCATGTTCAAGTGTTATCTTGTGCTGGGAGGTATGGACATGGTCAGGAACAATACTCAGGTACACTATTACACCATCACCACCAGCCTGAACAGTTGATACAAGGCAGGGTGGGATCCATGCTTTCATGTGTATGCCAAATTCTGACCCTACCATCAGAATGTAGCAGCAGAAATTGAGACTCATTAGAACAGGCATGTTTATCCAATCTTCTACTACCCAATTATGGTGAGCCCATAACCTCAATTTCCTGCTCTTAGCTGACAGGAGTAGGGTTGGGTACCAAAAAAAGGTGCCAATACAGCACTGGTACTTATATAACCGGTATGTACCGAACCAAAACAAAACACGAATTTCGGGGCCTCATTTCGGTGCCACTTAAATGCCTGAACTGTTGAATAATATATTTGTTCTCTGGGGCTATGATGACACAGTTGTAATAAGCATTAGATTCATCAACACACATGATAGCTAGTAAAATTTAAATACTGCATTTATGGGGTGTCAGAAATGATTGGAAAAATAAATAATTTCCTTAATTAGAAAAATCTTGAGGACTTCAGAAAGCTTTGATAATACAAATCCAAAACATTGTTGCAGTAATGTTACTGTCCATTTTATTTTTGTAGATAAAAAATTTAATAGATTAGATAACAAAATTTAAAGCATAAATCATCGGGAAATGAGACCATCCGGGATGCGCATGAACGCAGCAACTAACGTTACACTCGCTCTGACGGCAGCAGGTGGTCTACCGCTATCTTAACTTGCTAAATTAACTTTCTTTAAAATGCCTAAAACTAAACGGTCGAAAGTGTGGCTTCCGACACCACAACGTGCAGCAAATGTTTTACAGCAGTTGCGTGTAAAGTGGGAAACATGTCAAATCTAATGAAACAATTGAGGGCACACGGACTAAACTTAAAAGCAGAGGGATGCACCGTGTTTGACAGCTTGCGGACAACAGCTGGCACTATTGGTGTGGATGACCCCAGCCCCAGTCATACTAACCGTAGCAAAAAGGAGTCCACCGATTATAATGACAGCAGCCTTTCCGCAGGTTAGCAGTAGGCTAATTTAATGTTAATTGCAAAATGCAAATCTTGCATTCATGCTAACAAATGGTCAAACGATTTGTAAAATACTAATGTAACATGCATTCTGTTTATTATTATGGCTTTCCAGCTAGTACTTAAACTTTTAATATATTGTTCAATTTTAAGCATTTAATTTGTTGTTCAATAAAAATGTATTCTTGAGTCCACCATCATTTTGTGGCTTTTGCAAAGTATTCATTCAGGCACCGGTACCGGTTTAAAAGTATCGATTTGGCACCGGTATCGAAAAGACCCCAAACGATAGCCAACCCTAGGCAGGAGTGGCACTCTGTGCAGTATTCTGCTGCTGTAGCCCATCTGCTTCAAGGATCTACATGTGTGTTCACAGATTATCTTTGGCATACCTCAGTTGTAAAGAGATTTTGAGTTAGTATTCAAACCTTTCTAACAGCTTGCCACGTTCAAAGTCACTTAACCCAGCTTTCTTCTTCTTCATTCTGATGCTTGGTTTAAACTTCAGCAGATCATCTTAACCATGTCTACATGCCTAAATGCATTGAGTCGCTGCCATGTGATTGGCTGATTAGATATTTGGGTTAATGAGCATTTACAAAGGCGCTCTAATCAATTGGCCGGTATTTAATTGGCTGCTTGTAAGTCATTCTAAACGGCATCTGTGTTGTTCTATTTATGCCTAAAGTGGGCTACAAAGCTAACTAGCTTCTAACACAAGTCTGAATTAGAAATGCCTGTTTAACCCTTAATCAAGAGCACTACTACACTGTAAACCTGAATAAGTTGGCAAAACTCAAAAAATTTGAGGCAATCAGTTGCATAATTTTTTTTTAAAGTAATGATGTTTCCATTTTTAAGTAAACAGAACTATCAGGCGAAACACCTACCACTGAGCCACCAGTACTCTATTGCCCTGATGCCGTCAGACACAAAATCACTAGTCTGAAAGAGCTTAAGTTGGTGGAACTTTAAGGTGACAGTTACTGTTACTTAAGTACTTACAGTTACTTTAAATATAAAATTAGTTTCAGCTAACTTGAAGTGTCATTTCTACAAACTCATAAATACCAAAAAGTTCTAAATACTCATCAAGGTCTATTAATTTGAAGAAATTGTAATTGTTTAAGTTAACAGTACTGTTTACAGTGTAGGTGTGTGGAACGAGGGATTGTACTCACTACATAGCGCACTAGATTTTATTTAACTCTATTTGGAATTCAACCCTAAAACCCATAAGTGGAAACATGTGGAAACAAAGAGAAACTTAGGAGATTTACAGGACTGTACACCACCCCCATGGTTTATTTTCGCTCAATACCAGTAAGAATTCAAAACTACTTTTATCCCTGTTAATTACATGAACTGCCGGTCACTAACTGTTGGTCGCCACCAGTCGCGATTTCTTAATTCTCCTTATTCTGGAAAGGATACATGTTTTCAGAGCGAAAAACGAGGGTGAGTCAAAAATTATCCGCACTCTGGTTATATTAAAACTTCTGTTGGCCGTACTGTTTCCGTTCAAAGCTACTGTCTCTCCAGTCACTGCTGTGCAGGTGCTGTGTTACATCAGTTCAGTTGCAGTGTGAGCAAAAATGGATGCCCCAATTGTGATTTGCACAAAAGAACAGCAGCATGCAGTGAATCGTTTTTTGTGGTCTGAGGATGTACCTGGTGCAAAAACATATAACTGAAGAGCATAAACAGAAGCGTTTGGATATCTGCAAACAATATTTGGACCATTACTGTAAGGAGTGAAAAGTGAAACTTTCTTAAAGAAAATCATTACTGGTGACAAGAAAATGGATTCATCAATTTGAACCTGAGAGTCAATCACAGAGTATAGAATGGAAACATGTTCAATTGCCAACCAAGAGAAAAAGTCAACCATGAGCTAGAAAATGTATGCTTATTCAATGGGAATACAAAAGCTTCTTGACAGATGGACATTGAAGTGCATTGAAAAGCTAAATTATGTAAGATATATATATATTGCTCTTTACTAAAAGTTCATTAAAACAAATACTGCAAATGTGTGAATAATTTTTGACTGACTAAATAAATATATCATAATTGTTTACAATAAGCAATCTTTGTGGAAATGTATGAAAATGTTGTATGCTTTTGGAATTTGGGCTGCACTGTCATGCCTCCGACTGCATCACAGCCGTGCTAATAATCAGCACAACAGCACTCCCTCTTGTCTTTAAGATATTGATGTTTGGATGTAACTAGAGCTGTGCCAAATAAACCAAACCAAACTAATTTTTTGTTGGTCGATTAATTTAATCAATGGGTCAGTTTTCAATTTATTTATTTAAAAGTAAAGTTACAAATTTTATAACTAATCTAAATTACTTACAAATATACCACAGCTTTTTGCAGAAAATACAAACAGCTTGCAACTTTTGCACAGTAACTGAAAAAAAAAAAAACTCTTGTTTTGCAACATTAGCAGTACAGTTCTTTTGAGCTTAGAGTCGCTTGAAAGGTGAATTAACGCCACATACTGGACTGGAGAGTGGAGCAGAAGACCGGCAATAGTTCTGCACTGTGTTCAAACAAAAACGTTTAAACAAACAAAAACACAAAATACACAGCATTTCAATGTTTCTTACATACTTTCAGTAGTTCTTGATACTTAATACAAATCAGAGGAAACATTATTGGCGCCGACAGTCTACCTGTAGTTTCACAGCCTTAATAAGAAACGAATAAAATATGGCTGAAACATTCTGGATGGTAGAAATCTTCAGTCCAGGCAAAATATAGTCTCTCTCTCTCTCTCTCTCTTTCACACACACACACACACACATACACACATACAGCACTCCTTCCCTGGGTATATGTTGCAGTGTACTGCTCTGTGTGTGTGTGTGTGTGTGTGTGTGTGTGTGTGTGTTATCCTAAATCATCAATGCAGAAACAACACAAGGATAAGACTGACCCTGTGTGTGTGTGTGTGTGTGTGTGTGTGTGTGTGTGTGTAACTGAAATGACGCAGTGGAATAACGACTTTATTTTCACTTAACAACAAATGACACGGAATATAATATCAGCGTAACTTAAAGGCGAACAGTCCGTACGAAATGAACCGCGTAGTACACCGTGTCCCCTAAAATCAGCACGGCTACGAAATTATTAGTCAAAATGCTGACACACCTGCATGCATTCAGGTAGCTCCAGAACACAAACTGATCAACAAGCGAGCAAGTCCGCAGATCTGTGGCTAGAGCCTGCGTGATTTATACAATATCCCCGCATAAAGTTTCACACCCAAAACATATAGATTCGCGACGCATAAAATGTTACCTTTGAAAAGTAGAAATGAACCCTAAAAGGCACCGCGTCCTTTACTGTAGAGGAAAGCCAGGCTGTATCTTGGAGAAGCCGTGTGTTTGAGCGTGTGTCAGTGTGTTATTGCGTGCTCTGCGGTGTTGCCTCCGTCCTGGTGCGGACGTGTTTTGGGGTGTTTCATGTAATTGAGCAGAAATCATCCTGCGCGTCTCCTACCCAGACTGACACTTGTATCCACCTATCAGAAACAGGGACAGCCTAGCAACACTGCGCTGATTGGTCAACGGGAGGCAAAAATAAAAACTAACGCGCATCAGCGGCCTGGCTCACGAAGCGTTATCTAGAATGAGTTTAATCATGTTCTGCATTTTCTATTTCAAGACGACGGATCACTGTCGTCCTGGCAACCTATGCGCGCCTAATTTGTTCCCGACTCCTCCTTAACCAGTCTTTGCCATGCACATCCTAGTTCACAACTTTTCGCAGCTTGGCCACTAATGCCCTCCTTCCGGCGCGTGCATGGGTCAATGTGTGACGTTTTTATGGCGTCAAATGTGTCAAACTATAACGCGCGGGCACGTGACCATCCTCAAGCAAAACCACCCAGACGCGCGGAGAAACACTTCAAGCCAAAGGCAAAAGACGAAAAGCAAAAAAGTCGCTGTTATGTCTTTTTTTTCTATGGCAGGTCAATCAGGTCATAATGCACCAATAAGTGAGCGCGTTTTTCTTTTATAACAGTGCGTAACATGTTTTACTCTGTCTCTTGCAATCCAGTTAACAATCAATTCCTCGGCACTGCCAGACCTTATATAAATAAAGCAAACTGTGAACTTAAATAATAATTGAGTTTTAATAGCCATTTTAGCAGTAACGAATTTTCAACATTAAATCTAAAAAAACATGCATTATCTAATACATATTCCCTGGTACACCCTTTTTATTTTTATAATCTAACTTTATGGTCATGAGTTACAGGTACTGTCCCTGTTTGAATTCTATGCGTTAAATATAATAAAAATCATCTCATCAGAGCTGGTCTTGTTTATTTCCTAAAGAGCTTTGGGTCATTGTCTTGGAGCAGTGAAGGTGACTTAGTGGTTAGTGGCACTGTCGCCTTGCACGTCCAGGGTCCAGGTTCGCCTCTGTTTGCATGGTGTTTGCATGTTCTCCCTGTGCGTAGTGAGTTTCCTCTGGGTAATCCAGTTTCCAGAGACATGTAGACTAGGCTAATTGGTGTTCCCAAATTGCAGACGTGTGTGAATGGGCGTGTGTGTCCTGCGATAGATTAAAAACCTGTCCAGAGTGTTTCCCGCCTTGTGCCCTAAGTCTCCCGGGATAGGCTCCACGCCCCCTGTGACCCTGTATACAGGATTAAGCGGTATAGACAATGAGTGAGTGAGGGAGTAATTTTGGGGGACAGAAGATATGGGGGACAAAATTTTGGGGGACAGAGTAATAGAACACATCAAGATGGTTTCTGGAATCTTTGTCTGTTTGTTTGTGTGTGCATCACATAAAAACTACTGAACGAATTTAAATAAAGTTTTCAAAGGTATATTTGGCTGAGGTTGAGGATACATATAGGCTTTGTTTCATTGCAGTTGTCCAACGGGAAGAGAAAATATGCTCATTCGAAATTTAAATGGAAAATACCCTCATATCATAAAAAATTTAGCTTGGAAAAATAATTTGTTCTTCTCATAATTCAACAGATTTTTTAAATACGTGCTTATGAGTGTGCACTTGAAATCTATTTAATAATCGCAATCTCACACCTCAATTCCACACACTTCACATTAACATATACAGATTTTAGTTCATTACAAAATTCAACAGATAATGTTGTACATTTTTTAAAACGTGCTTATGAGTGATAATCTGTTGTCAGCCTCTGTAAGTTAGACCGCCACGCCCCTGTCCATGGGAGCTGTCCATGGTGCTCAACGTGCTTCTTGTGCCCTTTTCTCCCGGTCAAGTGGGGTGTTGTGAGATGGTAAGGGGAATTGGCTATATGCCCGCTGCCACTATACGCACACACAGTGAAACTGCAGTTTATATTGCAGAATAAGAGAGTTATAGAACTATTACAAATAATAAGGTGTCAGTGGTTTGCTGGTGTAGTGTTCAGCAGGGTGATGGTTGTGGGGGAAAAACTAGCCTTTAACTTGCTGATTCTGGTGCAAATGTTTCTGTACATTCTCCTGGATGAAAGATCAAACAGTCACACAGTATGTAACTAGCTTTCAGTTTTACTTATGGGCTCATAAGGAAAGAACGTAAAGGAGTCAAACACATCAGTAAGGTCTGATGCTGTGAAAAAATAAGGCACCTTGTGAGACACCATTAGATCTGCATTTACATTTAGGGACTTTGCAGGCGCTCTTACCTAGACGTAATCCCTACTTAGCTTTTATGTTAATTTAACAGGTGAGACAGAAACATGGAGACTGACACCCTTTCCCTCAGAAGAGATAAATTACTGGGAAAAATCCTCCACATGACTAAAATACTTACAACAAGGACCACACTAGCCAGCAGGATACATACATTGCCTGTTCGGTGATGTTAGGACACATAACACATACCCAATACTTGGCTGTTTTGATATTTGAAATAATTAGAACAGTAATCAACATTACTAACATACCATGGGTGATTAATTGGATTGCTATCTGAGGAGGTCAGGTCAATGGCCTCGGGATGTTTGCCTGCAGGCGTGGGTGAATCTTGGGTGGCCATGATCCTTTCACCAGTTTACTGTGTATATAAATTATAATGAATGCTATGATTTTGTTATGATCATAATTTTGTGTTAATAATATGTGGTGTCCATGTTATCTGTATATTTAAATATCTGAAATGCCTACCAGACCACAAACTGTGAAATTAAGCAACTTAATCAGTTTTTAGCAGGCCACCGTCAGAAATCATGTGTGAAATCGGGCCATTCAGATTTCAGGTCTGCTTCTATGTAACACCCGGGTCTCAACTGAATAACCCATCCTCTACCTGAGTATGCACTAGCTGAAGTGGCTATAGGTAGGCACAGGAACTGCATAATTGTTGGCTGCACAAACCAGCACAAAACATTACATCAGCTACTTGGCACAGATGACTTAGACAGAGCTGTTTAGATTAATTTTACTTTTGATGGAAAATTCCCAGCTATGGTCAGCAAAACCTCGCTAGTGTGTTGGTGAAGCATCCAATGCTTCTCCAAATTGAGGCAGCACAACACTGGACTGGACACCAAACTTCTCTAAAAGGTGGATCAGTGGCAACTGTCCATGGAGAAACTATAGGTGTGGAAATTGTAAATATTTGTTCATTTGAATAAAAGTGTTATAACCAAGTGCGGATCATGTTTGACTTACCCTTATATAATATGGATCTTATATTATATATTATAATAATTGATGTTTTGTTAATGTTGTTAATACAAATATTTCATACATATAAGACTGAATGCTCTTTTTATTTGGTGCTTTTGTTTTATAAGTGTCTACAAATATTCAAAAATACAAAGACAAAGTGGGTTATAAATAGGCATGACCTACTCTAATGCTGTATTCATAACTTAATTTACCCTGCAGTCAATTGTTATTCTATTACACTGTTCTGTTAACACTCGATATCTACAGTAGTAAAATGATCCCAAGAAAAGAACAGAGAGAGAGAAAAAAAAATGACAGAGCGCCGGTTTGTGGTCATTAGGATTAAGGCAGCAGATCTTGCTTTATTCTGCAGATGGCGCCTTTCATCACAAAATCTCAAAGTTGCTGTGCGATTAACTGCCCTATTTCAAAACAAAAAAAAAAAAAAAAAAAAGATTTGCAATTAACTAATTTATACTAACTCAAAACACACACACATAATAAAGGCAGTATTGTGGGAAAAAACATGAATATAGTCACAGTATCACAGTATACCCACAAACACAGAGTATAAAAGAATATACAGCAGGCCCACGAAACAAAACAAGAAAACCACCATTTAAAAATAGGCTGTTTAAAATATATTCAGCATTGAGTTAATTTTTGCTTCTATATCTATTTTACATATATAGAAATTAAACACTCATAAATAATCTTCAACTGTTCCACACAAACATGGCCATTATCCATAAACATTGTGCTATTGCTTCCAAGACAGCTTTTTATAAAGTAATTTTCACCATCATCTTATTACATTCATTACTATGAATTGATTGATGGTACAAAATTGCACTGAAATCTATCTAAAACATATGGCTTTTAAGTAATACATTTAAACAACAAACAAAAGTGAAGAACAAATAAACCCAGAGAATCCAAGCCCCATAACCTGTTCACAATCATTAGGCCAAACAGCATTCATCAATAAGCATTAAACACATATGATTTTACTTGGAATGTTGAGCTATTGGTAATCTTTTACGAGCAAATTATAATTGCATCACAGAAGACTGCAGTGAGACTTGTGTTGCATGACCACACTCTGAACTCAGAACTCAAGATTGCCAAACAATTTTAGCCTAATGATGCAAAGTGTGACAGCTTTGGAACTTTGGGATGCTTATAAGAAACTACACACACGGCAAAGACATACAGTAAAGAACCAACTATAATGGAGACAGCACCCATTTCACGAATGCACATTCATTTTATGAATTTGTATGGCTTTTTTTTTTTTATAGCTAAAGAAATTATTGCAATTAACCTACGCTATGAGGGAACAAACAAAATGGCCGACAGCATTATCATGTTTACCTTTTGATAAATTAAAGGAATGTTCAATCATTTTTTAATCTCCTTCTACCTTCATCTGCACTACATGTGTGATTACCCTACAAAGAAAGTCTGACTTGTTTCCTTGCACTTTGAAAGAAAACAGGAGTCCCCTTTGTCCTCTTCAAAAATAAGGTAGTCAAAAGAGCAGTTGTGGGGACAAAGAAAAACTTTGTACTGTGCTTGGTACGAAATATATTTGATAGATCACATTTTATAGACAGCTCCGAGTGATATTTGTTTGCCACTGTAAACATGGACCTGCCTTATTTTCTGTTCATCAGAATAACTTATTATGGCGCTAAATGCCACATCCTAAGATGATCATTATTATGAGTCATGTGTATGAGTTGTAGTGTTACTGTACATATTATTTGTGTAAAACAGGTGGTTTTTGTGTAAAACTGGCAGCAATGTATGGCCACTCTGCTCCATTTTTATGATCTATATGGATCTTTTCTTTCCTCTGGTTAATCTACAGAAAGTCCTTAAATTATATCACTCAGCCAAGTAAATACTTTTATACGGCTGTGATGATAAACCACTTTTTAAAAAAGTTATTGCTTGAGATAGATATCTTCAGTCATATGATTGGGATAAGATATGCATATAGACTAATGCATAATGTGTAAACATGAGAGACAGACTATTTATATTTAGTGGTCATTTGTGGTTTGTATTACTGTCTGCATCTGGGTAATGAACTGCATGTGAGGCCCACTGCTGGTACCCTCTTGTGTCAACCATACGCCTCCGTGTTCAGAAATGGCCATTTGCAGAACGAAAGAAGTAAAGCATAGCTAAGGGTTTTGTGCGTCCGGAATTGTGCGTCTTTTTTTTTTGGGATTATACACTAAGGATCATGAAACTATTTCCTTGTTTCAGGTTCACATGTATAAGCAACTTTATATAAGCTTGTTTATATACATGTAAAATACAGTATAGTACTTATGTTTCAATCAATGCCTTCTGGGTATATTCTGTTACTGCCAGACAATGAGGCTGTATTTGAATCAGTAGTAAAACAAAGCCTCTTATAGGTATCACCATGTGTCATGCTACTTGTGATATACAATATTGCTATCTTTAACAACAAAAAAAAGTCCATATCTACAGATTCATGTAATAGCAGATTTAAAACTGTCTTTGCAAGTGTTCACAAACTAGAATAGTTATCTGGATGTGCTACTTGTAACATGTGTGCTACTGTTTTCAATAAGGTATCTATTACAGCCTTATAACATGAGTATTATTATTAAAATGCAGTCAGCACACTCCTATCAGCCTCTTCTGTTACTCCACATATGCGATGCTGGAGGATATTCTGACCAAGCTGCACAAAAAGGTGGATAAAAATACAGCAAAAAAGTAATAAAGTAAGCTACTTTCCCTTTACAAGTCATTTGGATATAGAAGGAATGTTATTTTCCATAAACTCTTTGAGCTTAGTGGGGAAGTCCGTCATCACGCCAGTGGCCCCAAGGTCAAATGCGCGTTTAAAGTCTTCCTCATCATTCAGGACCCACAGATAGACCTGAGTTTAAATGCACAACAAATACATGATATCAGTTAAGTTCATGCCTGCATAACATCTCTTTGAACAAAATAGTTGTTTATAATCTCTTCTTCATCACAGAATTCTCACCTGCATTCCACGAGCTGTTAGATGTTCAAACAGAGCTTTTCTCATGAGGAGGCTGAGGAAATACAACCAGGCATAAGAACAATGACTTATATGTGTGTGTGTGTGTGTGTGTGTGTGTGCGAGAGAGAGAGACCTAAAATGAGATCAGCTTAAATAAGTTTCAGGTCATTAACCTAACGCAACAGACAGGCTCTGTAAATATTTTAATAAACTTGAACGTACGTGTCTGCCAGCCAGGTGATGCAGCGTTCACTCCGGGTCATCTTCCTCTCATCTCTAAGTCTAAAGAGAAACATGGCCATTAACAGCAGTTCTAATCTTCATGTTAGACAAAAAAAACAACAACAACAAAAAAAAACAAGCAGTTCATTACTTGTTGGTTGTAACAAAAAACACTGTGCACATTTCAACCACAGGCCAACCTAGGCCAAAAGTCACACTCTGGATTTAAAGAAAATAATTTAGAGCTGATGCAGTGAGTTGCTTCTCATTTCTTAAACAAGAAAGTTGGAGGGAAATACTGTGCTCAAGGAAAAAAGATTTTCAGAAAGGTCAAATGATTGGCCTTTATCTAGCAATGAAAACAAAAAGGACAATACTGAAATTACTGGGATTGTGTTAAAAATTATGCCTTGTCAAAACCTGGACGGATGGTGCTGAAATGTCAACCAATGGAAGAAGTGCGGTTGGAAAAAAACGATGAAACGATTCCTCGAGTAACTCGAGTAATTCGATTACAAAAAATGATTGAGGCAAAATGTTCTGCCTTGAAGCTTCTTTTAATTAATTTTAAAAGCCTGCGTTATCTTTTTGCGCAATTATTTGTTTGGAGTGACGCAGCGTGCTTCCGGATGCAAGCCTCCAGTAAACACTGACGAAGAAGAAGCGCTTACGTCACCAAACAAAGCGGAAGGAGACGCAAACAGTTAGCTGTGGACTGATCTGAGGGAGCGTTCTGTTGTGGGCTGCAAAATGGAAGGGAGCGATAAAAATATATAAAAATTTATTTGCCTTTGTTTTTTTGATATTTAAAGTCATTTGAAATTAATTTTTTTTGCTTTTGCATCTGAGAAAACGCTTTAAAATAAGAATGAATGGCACTGTAATGCCATCTCAGTCAACTTTAAGCTATTCCTTGTATTGTGAATAATGATAATGTTTATTTTTTATAAATTGCTGTATGCATTTAAAAAATAAAAGTAAATTTTTCTTAAAAGAAAACCAATTAATCTTTGTTTCTCTTATATATTTTACGTTGCTGTTTCATTAAGCAAAAGTACGTTTTATCCGATTACTCGATTAATCAATAAAATTTTTGGTAGAATACTCGATTACTAAAATATTCAATAGCTACAGCCCTAGTTTAAATAGTGAAATTAAGAGCATTTCCACACACACAATGCATGCAGAACCACAGTTTGCATAAAGACTGGACTTTGGAGCAATGGGAAATAGGGAGTCCAGATTTCACATCACTGTTAGAAGATGCACCCATCATGCGTAGTGGCCACTGTACAAGCATCTGGAGGCAGTGTTATGATCTGGGGTTGCTTCAGTTGGTCAGGTCTAGACTCAAACTCAGAAACAGCTGACTGAACGATCCCATCAACATTTTTTTTCAACGTCTTCTGTAAGTGGCCTCTAGAGGTCACTAGAGGTAATTATTTCAGTCAGGTTATTCATGTGACAGGGTTTGTGTTTGTAAGCCCGGGGACCTGTACAACCCATCAACAGTTGCCGTGTTCAGATTTCCTTTGTTCAAGAAGCTCAGCACATATGTAAGTAAATTCTGTTTGTGTAATTCTAGTGCTGGGCACTGTAAAATTTTAAGTTGCTTCATTTCATGTTCACACTTGTTTGCTGTTTAGCCCAGAGACTTCAGAAAGCAGCAAGTAAAAGTTTGCACCCTTGGAGAGCGGAACGAGGTGTGTATTTTGGTTCCATGTTTGAGAGATGCAAAATTTCTACATTGACTGTTTCTGGAATTTAGTTTTGTGTATCCTTTATGAGGAAATTTAAATTTTTGTATATCAAATTATTGTTTGTGTTTATTTTGTAGTTTTCACGGTGCTTATGCTGCTTGCGGAACAATAAAATCAATTGCACTCGTTAGAGACTCTCTGCCTTGTATTCAGAAGCCAAGGGCTGTGACATCATCTTTTATGTCTATTTGTTCATAAGTTGTTTCCAGCCAAAAAATCGTCTTAAACAATGTGTCCATTATACCCCATACTTCCCTAAAGGTAAAATGGGACTGCCCCTTTTTGGGACAGCTATTCATTTTACCCAACCACCAAAAATAATAAAAATTACATGACTAAAAATACATAGTGTAAATGCTTGACATGTTCCTTACTTGAAAAGAATAGAAGGCATGGGGATCTCCAAGAACTGCTCCTTTAGGGGTACAAAGGGCAGAAGGCCAGTGTAGAAAAGCCCCATGAGGATCAGCACTCTGGATAAACTGAACAGCAGTGGAATCTGAGGGTTCTAATCACACAAGGCGAAAACTAATCATCTAATGCTGTTAAACTACATTACTGAATTATAAAATACAGTATAAACTGTAAACATAATATAATGTACAGTCATGATGAAAACAAAGTACAACCTCCTTCAATTTTTGGTTTTCATTTACAGTGAACCCTCAGCATACGAACGCCCCGCGCTTGCTTGCGAATTTGCGACTTACAAACCAAAATATGTACACAAAGTTTTGGCTTACAAGCAATCAAGCCAGGGCATGCATACTTCAATCACAACTTGCTTTGGAATGCCAGCAAAGTGAGTTTATATATTTTTTGTGTTTTTTTTTTTGTGCATTTTGTGCAAGATTTAGTGAAGACATACAGTACAGTAGCACCATGGGTCCCAAGTATGTTTATAATGCTCTTATTAATAAACTAACTGAGACAACGCAAAAAAGGAACTTGTATCTCGTCTGCTGGTGTTAACGACAGAACACAAAATAACACTCAATATACCAAACCCAAATGTGTATTATACAACACAGACAATGTCACAAAGTCCTGTACTGTGTGCATTGTGGAAGTATTGTATCGGCCCCACCGGTATTATGAGGCTGTAATGCACGATGATGAAAAAACTCTGTCCTGCTGACCTCCATGTGGGGCCACGTCTCGCAAGAGTAACGGGCCCAAAACACAACTGATAGGGCAATATATAATTTGGAAACAGATTTTAAAGTATACAACGCCATATAAAAAAAAATTATCGCCAGCTTTATAAAAACCCATTATGTGGCTTCATTTCATCAAGGAGGGCCATCAAGAGGAATCATAAATTAAAGTTAAGTGAGGTTTAATGTCTATTTAGTTCACATTTTACTTCATTTTACATGTCTTTTATAAGTGTTTAATGTTTTTTAAGCAAAAATATAGTTGTAGTGTTGAAAATAAGTAATGTTGGTAATATTGTTTGGGTAGCTTCCTATTGGAAAATGTGTCTCGGAATACAAATTCTCACCTTAAAAAATAAAAAATAAAAATAAATGAAAAATTTAATTTGTATGCAGAGGTACCACTGTACCTGACAGTTGCTGGGTTCTCACCACCTATAAACAAACTAACAACTCATGTGACAACAACAACAGTAAACCAAGCATCATTACCCAGATGTTCTACTTCCAGAATCATTAAGAACGTAATTATAAGTGTACAAGATTAGTTACTCATCAAGAACTAGGACTAGCTCTATAAAATCAGAACTTCTGGTAGTTTGGTGTTCAGGATCACTCAATTGGATGTGTCTATATCATGTTATGGAAAAGGATGCCAGCCGTCTTAGAGAGGAAATTACGGCTGCTTGTCACTCTGGGAAGGGTTATGAGGCCATCTCCAAACAATTTTAAAATTCACTAATTTTACAAATGGAGAGCCGAAGGATAACTTACTGTAAGAACAGTAAATGTTTATATCCATGACAGCACATGTCAGTGCCAAAGTAGCTACTTCTAAAGTTTATCTTGCTCCTCTAAGAATGTACTGTCTCGCTTCAAACTAAAGCAATTTAAAATGCAATTTATTCATATTTCTTTGAGTATTGATACTTATAGAAGCATATGACCTGTAAAATTTTTGCTTAAATAGTTGTTTTGGTAAAAGCTTAAAAAGTTAAAAATCTGTAGTGTTCGTAAACCATGTCAAATGTATGTTGCAATATCCTAACAATTTAGCATTTTAAAATAATACACTTTTTCAGGTTTATGTCTTTATGTCTTCAGATTCATGCGAAATTGAAATTACATTCTAAGTTACGGACACTACATAAAAAAGCATGGAATTGGAATTGTATTTAGCAAAGTTTATATATATATATATATATATATATATATATATATATATATACACACACACACACACACACATGAATCATGGTTCGGGTTAAAGCTTTAAGTAGCTTTAAGTAGATTTGGCCGACGGGTAGTTCACAGGTGTTCCTCACTTAATGTAACAGTTGGCAGTGTCATCATAAATTTTTATGTCATACTGTGGAGCAACAGAAGGCATCATCAATTTTAGTGCACAGCGCATATGACAGGAAGACTTAAGGCCTGACAAAACACTGGAGCAGTGTGAGGAGCAGCAGCACATTCCCTATTCGCAGGTAATGGTAGCATGTAATCATCAGGATCTGCACACGGGCAGAGGTAGGTATAACCTCTAGGGAAGATGTTTGAACAGCATGTGCAGTGCTATGTTTGACAAAACGAAGCGCATCACCTCAAACCCATTCTACGTGTCAAGCAAGGTCACAGTGGTAGAGAGGTGAGGATTTGGGTTTGTTGTGCTGCAACAAGACCAGGGACGCTTGCTGTCATTGAGGTAATGATCCCAGCTTTGTAAATATTTTTGAAACAGATGGCCATCTGTCCAGCAACTCTCATGCAACATGACAACGATCCCAAGCACCCAAATAAACTAACAAGATGCTGGAATGGCCAAGTCAAAGTCCAGTCCTCAACTTCATTGGGATCCTAAAATAGCTATGGTTTTATATACTGTATTACTGAAAATGGTTTGCTTTTAGGAAAATAAAAAATACACTTTGAAGAATTAGCTTTTCTGTGCTGTCACATGAAATTCTGAGTTTGTTTACAGAAGCTGGAAAATACCATACAGATATTAATTAGGCCCAGATAAATGAATGAATGAATAAATGAATGAATGAACGATTAAAAACATAAAATCAAAACAGGATGTACTTTCTATTTACATAACTGCATAAACATAATGTCAACCTTTTGGTCATGATTCTTACCTCTTTGTAGCATTTCTGAACGATCTTGTCACTGGAGTTACCCCATACAGTCAGCTGCTCCCTATCATATTTAACAACCAGCTCAGAGACCTTCACAAACAAGACAGAATTATCCATTCAGTACCTGTTATAAATAGCTGTTCATCATAAACAAGACAGAATTATCCATTCAGTACCTGTTATAAATAGCTGTTCATCATGTATGTTTTACCTTCTAGGAGTGGGTTGTGGAAATACAGACCTTCCTAATGAGTGTGTCATTATTGGCTTTGATGTCAATGTTAATGGGGGTCTTTGGGAAAGCCTCAAATACATCTCTCAGCAGAGGGATGTCTTTATCGTCACCTCCTTCGATAATGCACTCTGTATAGACACATAGCGCAAGAATTTATGTTATTTTTGGGCCCCCCTTTTCATAAAATAAGAGATTACAGATCATGCACAATAATTTAAGTTGTATATTTAAACAATATGGTAAACTATTTATCCCATGGGGAAAAACAATCCATATTAGTTCTATTGTTTAAATAGTACTTTATTTTCATCAAAAATGTGTGAGAGAAATATCAACTCCAATAAATAACCTTCCGCCATGAATGCTGTTACAATAAGGGGCAGCCCAAACTGTGTTATATAAGTGAAAAATAAAATGAGGAGTTAAAATTATCATTTATATATCACATTGGCAGCTAAAAAACAAAACAAAAAGAAAAAAACTCAGATCTGGATGAAGAAGAAACACAGCCCAAAGATCACAGATTTGGGATTGCACAGTTTAGCTGATTCTTGTGGTTACCGAGTAGATCATGGATGCTTTGGGGTTGTTTCATAGAATGTGGTTCAGGTTTGTAAAGATCATGGTATCATATATTCTATAAAGCACCAGAACATGTCTTAGTTGGCGATAGAGTTTTTGACTAGATGATAAGCCAAAAATACAGTGAGGTTCACAGATATTTCTAGAGAATTTTTTTTATTTGCAAGTTCTTTATTTTGGTGATAAGTATGGCTACCAGACTTCAGACACTGATTGACTGCAAAGGATTTGCAACTGAGTTGTTGTTGTTGGTCTTTCGGCTGCTCCCGGCAAGGGGTCACCACAGCAGACTATCCGGTCTGCACAACAACTTGGCACAGGTTTTACGCCGGACGCCCTTCTTGACACAATCCTACCATTTTATCTGGGCTTGGGACCGGCACTGCATCCAGTACTCATAATGTAATTAAATATATTAGCGATTATATTAGTTTGTTCAGTTGCGTTAAATTATTTTTGTTCTCTTAAAGAGGGCTACAAAATTCTTCACTACTACTAAAAACTCCCACACTATTCCCCTGATTCAGACGTAATACCTTTTAAATTATAGCAGGACGTCAGATTCATTATTTCTTTTAAACTTCTATTTACAGTGCTGTGGTTGACAGCTAAAAAAAACAATACATCTGTAAATATCCAAAAATTTACTCAACTGAGTATACACAAACATACAACCTGTAAACAGAAACTCAAGGTTTCTGAAAAAAATGTACACCGATCAGCCATAACATTAAAACCATTAGAATTAAAACCTAGGTTTTGGGTTCCGCTTGGGCTCTGGCCCCTCGGGTCATGGCTCTGCAGGACCTCTGGGAGTGTGCTGTGGTGTCTGGCACCAGCATATTGGCAGCAGATCCTGTGAGTTGGGATGAGGGCCCTCAATTATCTGACTTTGTCTGGCACATTCTGTGGATGCTCAATCGTATTGGGATCTGGAGGTCAGGTCGGTGGCCTTGGGCCCTTTGCTTGATGGTCCATGTGCATGGTGAGCTGTGGGGACCATTAACTTCTTTTAGGCAAGACATGCCACATGCCCCATTTTCTGTGGGATTGGATGGAATAGGCTGGAATTTGGTCTCTACAGGCATGGGTGAGCTTTGGGTGCCCATGATCCTGTCACCAGTTTGTTAGTATATAGTTGGTGATCAAAGCTGTTCAGGTCACCTGGCAGTGGTGTTATGGCTGATCGGGGTATGCACCAAATTTGTTGCAGTGTCTAGAAGTAAAAGAAGAAAAAATAAATCTGATTTTCAAAGAGTCCAGATTGTTGAACAATCTGAGGGAGAATTTTCCCAAAGCTAGCTAGGAATCTTGAAATACACGTTTCTACAGTTATGAGAATCATAGTTCAATTGATTCTCATCAACATCAACGGAGTCATGACTTAAAGATGCATTTGTGCCAATGAGAATAATCCTCTCATTCCATGCACAGGAGAGTCATTTCTCTTAAAGCTGCTAAAGAAGATTTAACAAAGTATTAATAATGTATTAATAGCTCAATCTTGCTTGCTTAAAAAGTTTACGAATATTGGTGCACACATTTTTATCATAAAACTATATGGTAACTATTTACTTCCTGCATCTCTGGGTCTGAACTGAAGCAGAAAGTCCACATGCAAAAAGCTAAGAACATAAAGAAGCTTAAAATATTATGCACATTTTGTAAATCTCTCTAACCTCTTTGGACACCATCAGAAGACATAGGGGTCAAAAAATTCTGATCCTAAGGTCAGAGATGCATTTAAAACCAGTTCTTTGGAGTAATAATTTGCAGTATTTATTTATGAAAATTGGTAATCATCCTGGCTGCTGTAGTTTATTTTGTACAAGCAAAAGTCCTTATGAGGTCAATAGTACAGTGCTACCTACAATACAAAGGCATGTTTACATTAACATGCACTAAGCTGAGCCTACAGGAGGATTAAAACAGCTGCTGATGACCAGAGCACTCACTCACCTCGCTTGAAAGTCACACCAAGCTTGCACAAGTAGGGTGGAAGATCCTAAAGGAAAATTAGCACACACACACACACACACACACACACACACACACACACACACACACACACACACACACACAAACATACATCATAGTATTACACATGAGCAGAAATCTATTGACATTAAGTAAATACAAGACTGAACTCTTCCACTCACAGCATATGCAACATCCGAAATGTCAACGCTTACTCCGGTCGACCTCTTCAGGTTGGAGTCATGCAACACCACCACCTGCTCGTCCTTGGTCAAATGACAGTCTAGCTCCAGCATGTCTGTTCCAAGCTCTACAGCACTGTGGGGGAGGAAGAGGGGGAATACAAGAAGAATGGAAAAATGGGAATGCATGACTCAGCAAAAAAGGGAGCTATGATAGAAGACAGGAGCCTTGAAGATAACTAAAAAGCGTTATTAAATATGCATGCAAGCAGGGAACTGTGACCGGCAAGGAAACGCACTGTCTGAAGGCTGCCATGGTGTTCTCCAGGTTCTCACCTGCACCTGTGGGCGGGGACAAAAACACCAACACACAGTCATTACTCAGGAGCAGAGAAGCGAGCGGACGTTATCAGAAGGGAACTGCATGCAAACGGGTTAAAGGTCTTATGAACCTTGCGAGCTGATAACACATTAGTTTTCAAAGTGCCAGGGATTTTCTACCGACAGAGAAATGCTCCACAGGTCCATGAGTCAATAGTGCACGGTCATATAGTATTACGACACAACAGGGCGTTTTTATCCGGATATTATGGATCCTTTTGGTCGTGATTAAAAATACCAGGGTATGTGTACGGTATAGTCTTATACAAATCAAATTAGAGACCGAATAAAGTGGATAAGCATAATAATAATAATAATAATAATAATAATAATGAAACCGAATGACAGACTCACCCCCGCGGTGTGAGATGTGGCGGCTGCGGAATGTCTCGCGCTTCCTGCGATGCAGCAGTGAAGGACATTTCAGCAGCAAGGCGGATGTGAGCACATAGCCCGTGACCGTGGATAAAACATACACCGCGGCACTCATACCTACAATGACGTATGACCAGAAATAAAGAATATAACAGACAGAAGCGAACCAAAGGCTTCGGTTAGCTTAGCTAACAACTTCTTCCAGGTTTCTCGCTAGCTCCTCGGCTACACACCGGCCGGTACCCTGCCTCACTTCGAGCTGTCACCGAACACAACTCAGCCGATACAAATCGCCCAGTAGCACCTAATTGTTCAGAAAAGACACAAAATAACTTTATTTTGTTTTAACTTTATTCTGTAATTAATTCATTCAAACCTTCCCTATCTACACGCAGCAAAAACCTGTCATGTTACAATAAATCTCCGGGGTGTCGCAGGTCGCCACTGTTTCGCTGTTGTTTTATTCTACGCGCATTCGGATTGGTTGTGCTGAAAAGGAACGGGTGTCACTGATTGGTCGAAACGTTTCACGGCGCATCAACCAATCAGCAGCGCAGATTTTAAGCCTCTTACACACTCGCGCTCTCTTTCTCTCTCTCTCTTCTAACTAGATGAAGTACCCGTAGTTAACTTGGAAAGTGTTTAGAAATAGTTAAACATTTAAAGCTAACAATGAGCTGATCAGCTTTAATGTAATCAGTAAGATCATTTCAGGATGAAGCCCACATGTTTATTTACATTGAGAAAGTAATTTATTAGTAGCTTTTTAAAAGTAGATTGTTAAATCCAGCACATAATTGTTCATAACATCACTTTCACCTATAGTTGATTTCACTTATAGTGCAAGTTAAACTTCAGGCTGATAGCTACGTAATGCAAAAGATTAATTTAATTCCGTCCGGAGGTCAATTTAAGACCCGCTCAGAGCTAAAAAAAATAAATAAATAAATACAAGCTCATAGTTCCTGAAACCTTGGTGGAACACTGACATAACAAAAGGCAGCATCATCAAATATAACAGTAGGCAGTATCATCATCACCTTTCATGTCATACTGTGAGGTGATAATATATCTACAGAAACGTAATGGTAGCAAGCAGGATCTGCATCCTGGCAGAGCCTCGGGTAACCTTGTGGTCTGTCCTTAATGAACCAGCTGGTAATTTAGCAACTTCACTGCAGTGACATGCTACGAAGAAGAAGCCTTTATTTGTCACAAATACAGTATGTGAAATTCAGGGAAATCTTTTCTTCTTCTTCTTTTTGTAATTCCCAGCATGTTTTTGTAGAAAAATAGAGCCCAGTGTCATCAAGATACAGCACCCCAGGAGAGTGCTGGGGCCTATACCC
>JAAGKR010000012.1:494940-520451 GCA_011419295.1 Clarias macrocephalus | reverse complement strand
ACACACACACACACACACACGCATATATATATATATACACACACTCATATATACACACACACACACGCATATACACACACGCATATATACACACACGCATATATACACACACGCATATATACACACACGCATATATACACACACGCATATATACACACACACACGCATATACACACACGCATATACACACACGCATATACACACACGCATATACACACGCATATATACACACACACACACGCATATATACACACTATATACACACACACACGCATATATACACACACACACGCATATATACACACACACACGCATATATACACACACACACGCATATATACACACACACACGCATATATACACACACACACGCATATATCACACACACACGCACACACACACACACACACACACACACACACGCGCACACACTTCTTAACTCTTTTTAAGAACTCACACGCGCACACACACTTGTTCTTAACTCATTAGAGTTGAACAACACAATTGAATTGAGATCTGGGGAATTCCGAGGCCAAGTCACCACCGTGAACTCTTCAACAATGTTTAGTTAGGATGTACAGGTCAAATCCACTTCTACATGAAAGGCAAGACCCAAGGTTTATTAGCAGAACATTCCCCTGAATTCCACACTGAAGTACATCCTTCCTGGCACAACACTGCCTCCGTTGGTTTACCTTCATCCCGTCACACAACACTGGGCATGTCTTCACCATGTAAGTGACGCATGATTTGTCGGGTCACCTTTCTCTAGCGACTCCACAGACCAGTTTTAAATGAACAAATGGCCCTTGTAGGTACTTGCAGTAGTGAATAGGGGTCAACATGGGCAGCTACACTACATACCTACAGCTACACAGCCATATACACAGCAAGCTGTGATGCAATGTGTGTTCTGGCACCTTTTTTTTTTTTTTTTTTTTTTAATCCTAGCCAGCCTTAACTTCAGTCAGAAATGTGTGCTATAGTAGCTCTTCTGTATGATGCAGTCACACACCATATGACCTGCCGTTTTTGGAGATGCTCTAACCCAGTAATCACAACTTGTCTGTTGCTAAACTGCTAGGATCCCTAGCATGTTTTTTGACAGCTGGTACTATAAGGAGAGAGTCAATGTTTTTTTTTTACTTTTAATGTTATATATCTGGTGTATATACAAGTGGTATAAGTGTCTCAGATTCTTTTTTACAAGGTTTAAGACCTTAATCAACTCATTAGATCTGATGCATTAGATCATTAGTAAATACCAATTTCAAATTTTACAAATACTTTGACTTCAAACCTTGTGCACTCACTTGCGGACACTCAACAGCCATGGGTTCCTCTAGGCAGCGGTGTAAGACTCTGAAAATGAAAGTTATTGATGCCCACAATGCAGGAGAAGGCTACAAGAAGATAGCAAAGCGTTGTCAGCTTGCAGTTTCCACAGTGAGAATTGTAATTAAGAGATGGCAATTCAGAAGAACTGTGGAGGTCAAGATGAGATCTGGAAGACCAAGAAAACTCTGGGAGAGAACTGCTCGTATGCTGGTCAGAAAGACAAATCAAAACCCCCATTTGACTGCAAAAACCCTGCAGGAAGACTCAGGAATGGTGGTGCACCGTTTCACTGTGCAGCAATGCTTGCACAGACAAGACCTTTATGGAAGAGTCAGCAGAAGAAAACCTTACCTGCATCTCCATCATAAAATCCTACATCAGAAGTATGCAACAGAACATCTACAGAAGCCTGATGCAAAGGCATGTTTGGAGAAAAAAGAAGCAGCATTTCATGGAAAGAACACCTCGCCACTATTAAGCATGGGACAGCCCCCATGCTTTGGGGTTGTGTTGCAGCCAGTAGCACATGAAACACTGCACGAGTGGAGGGAAGAATGGATTCCACTAAATACCTGCAAAACCATCACACCATAAAAAAGTAAAAAAAAGCTGAAGCTGAAAAGAGGATGGCTTCTACAACAGGACAGTGATCCTAAACATGCCTCGAAATACCTCAAGAGACGCAAGCTGAAGGTTTTTGGAACGGCCATCACAGTCCCCTGATTTAAACATCATTGAAAATTTGTGGGTAGATCTTAAAAGAGCTGTGTATGCAAGACAACCAAAGAATATTACAGAACTAGAAGCCTTTTGCAACGAAGAATGAAAGAAAATCCCAAGTACAAGGGATAAAAAGTGTTTGCAAGCTGTGATATCCGTCAGCAGAGGTGTTACGAAGCACTGATTATGTAGGGTGCCCAAACTTTTGCACAGTGCCATATTTTATTTTTTTTCTTTGTTCGATTTATGACATAAAAAGTAACTATGCACTAATGTCTGGGGTGCCTAAACCTTTGCACAAGACTGTATAAAGTAACTGTGAATGTAATTAAAGACGGATTTACGTAACTGAGTAACTCCATGTGCGAGTTTAAAAGTGGAGTCCACAGTAAGCTACAGAGCATGCACTCTACAGGGAGTGTCCGATGTCAATATCTTGCGATTAGCCCAGAGAAATGTTTAACTAAAGAGAATTAAGCAAATGTTACAAGAACAATAAATGACTAACTGGAGCATTCGTAGCAAATCATGTGAGAGCAAGAGGTAGAGTTCACCTCTACACAAGCAGGAGGCCGTTTGAGAAAATTCTTGCACTGATAAGATAAGCGTGGTTTGTTGTGCAGGTTTTGGGAGGAGTTCATACGTATGGTTCTTTAAAGTGTTGCAGCTTTAGAGACTGACCTAGGAATGTAGAAATAATTAACGACCTCATAGATATAATTAGTGCATTAATATAATACAAAGTGATTCTATATAGTGGCACAAATATCAGTAACACTTTTATCTCAGAACATTTTACAGCACACAACACTCAATACTCGTGCAGCAAATAACATCATATTTACTTGATAATAAATGACTCATGGAAAATATGAACTGGTAGAGAAAGATGATGTAAAGTATATCAACCTGTGAAAGACACACCAAACCACCTCCTATGCTACGAGCTGATGTTACAGTAGTACTAAGTTACACACCCACACACCTGAGCTCCTCTGCCTCTTTCTGCGCCTGTAGTGCTGCCCTCTCAGCCATGATCTCATCACAGATCAGATCATAAGGTTTATCGTCATGATGCTCTCCCATCACCCACACCCACACGTCGCTGTCTGATGCCTTCAGCCATGATACATTCTTCTTGGAGACTGAGGAACAAAACAAGTTATTTGAAATTAGAAATGCTAATATTGTAGCATTGTTTTTTTTTTTTTTAGGAAAAGTAAACTAATTCCATAAGATCTGTATCTTATGTGATAATATATCCATAATTCCATAATATCGGATATTTTGCGATAATCAGTGTGATTATCTCAGATGAACATTGCAAAAGTTTTTTTAATGGAAAATTAATCAACAGCTTCTGACCAGTTATATTGAAGAATTCACACTAGATGCAGACAATCAAACCAATACACTGGACTAAAACACCTCTGCATTTTTTTGCACACACAGAACGGACAATTTGTCAAATGCACATTTGCACATATATGCACATTTGCACACCTCAAGGACTTTTTTTCACATTCCCCCTCATCTCACTTACTACCTCAATATTGTACAGACTTAAGTTTTTCACAGTTCACAGACCTTAAGTTTGTTATATTTTATATTTACGGATTTCTATTTTTCTTGTAGATAAAAATAGTAAATTTTAAATTTTAAATTCTAAGGTCACGGGGCGGTTGTTTAAGCATTTCACTGCATATCGTACTGTGTATGACTGTATGTGACAAATAAAATTTGAATTTGAAATTTAGTTTAAAGTGTTAGATTAAGTATTCAAATTTTACTGTTTGCATGCATAAGCATCAGTTATGCAGTATTTTTCGGTTAGTCTTGTTTTGTTTTTTTCTTTTTGCAATAACTCTATGACTTCAGTCATTTCCTCAAGTTCTTAAAACATTTCAACACATTTAAAAGGTGTGCTATTTGTGTACAAGGCTGAAAAGGTTGAAATTAAAAGAGAACTATTTGAACCTTCTGGTAGAGATCTGATATTACCAAGATTACCTTTTTTGGGCTTCACCACTTTAGTCCCCTGCTCGAGCCGTGCTTCCCTCTCTTTCCACCTGCGGACCTGTTCTTCTCTCATTTTGAAGAACAGAACCTGCTTCTGCTCTTCGTTCAGCTCGGCCAGCAGCTCCGGCTCGATGTACATGTCTTTGAGAATCTGCTGCAGCATGGTGGTAGTCCTGTATTCTTCGTCTTAGGAAGAAATATTCTTCACGTGTACCCTTCAGAAAATCCACAAAAAAAAGTCGCAGGCCAAAAAGTTCAGCAGTGGATCATTGATTCCTCACCATGATGTCCCATACAATTGCAATGGAAAAACAAACAACATAAGCTATGATGAGAATGTTAGAAAGTCAGATAAATAGATTGTTAGATTTATTCAGGGTTTTTTTCAGCAATGATCCGGCTGCACACACACCAGACCTGTTTCACCTGCACGAGGAAGGCAAGATATTTTGCTGGTCACACTATTATGCTGAAGTCAAGTCTTATCTGTAGGCTTACTTCCTCATTCCAAAGAACATGATGAGAGTGTGGTGAGGTGGTTTTTAACAGGAACAAAACCCTCCCAAAGACCCACAGGCAAAACAACAAAATAAAATAAAAAAAACCCAGGAACAGTGGTTATGCACTTCCACATCTGGGCTCGACAAAGATCTGCTCTTAAAATGGCATAATTAATTATTTAAATCTTTTTAAGCATTCCCTACTTGGTGTGATTTCGACATATACTCAGAATGAGACGTCAGTTTTTTACAGAACATACTAAATTTTAAGCCTGTTTTGCTTCAGTAGATATTACTGGGTGTTGCATTTTTGGTTTGATTAAATATTTAACCTTATCACAGCATTCAGTTTTTGAGATGGATTTATCTCATGGACGCATCCACACACAAATTCACACCTAGGGAGGTTTTAACAGAGGCAGTCCACCTTGCCAGCATGGGAAGAAACCCAAGAACCCACAAGGAGCAAGAAAACTCCAGGTAGTCGTGAAGCTAAGTTTAGGATTGAACTGGTGACTATATAAAAAAAATGCTTTATACTAAAAAAAAAAAAAAAAAACATTAAATCAATAAGGGATTTCCTAGAATTAATGTGTTTTAACATATGTTTTTGTTTTATTTGTCTAGACATGCAGTCTATCTATCTGTCTATCAACTAATGATGTGTTATTTGTTTTCCACAAAAACATCATAATATTTTTTCTAATATTAACAATAATTACTCCAACAACAACAAACAATAATAATAACAAACAATACCACTACTATTACTCCTCTTCCTCCTCCTACTACTACTACTACTACTAATAATAATAATGATGATGAATTATTATTTATTATTATTATTGTTGTTGTTGTTGTTGTTGTTGTTTTAGTGTTCTAAGTTACAAATAAAAATATGTTTTTGAAATCATCTTCAGCTCCATAAAGTGCTGTAACACAACACACACACACACACTTACTTACCTACTTGAAAGAGTGTTAGTATAGTCACAGCCTGTAAAGTTCCACACAGCACAATCCTGGTTTAAGACTGAAACTGCAGACTGTAACAGCATCCTGTAAGAGCAGAACTCTTCCCCCTGAGGATCTTCTCTAATGTCTTCCTGAATGTCAGTAATTCACAAAGTCAAGCAATAACAAACACAAGTTTGCTCAGTTCCTCAGAGGGAAGTTTCCACCCACATATAAACAGCCGTGTCACTGGATCACAGCGCCCCCTTCGGCTGTGCTGGGAAAGATCACTTCACCTGACTCGAATTCGTTTCACTTCTCTGTTTCCATTAACGACATCCGCCTCGAGCGTTCCGTTTATCGTTAATACAGTTACCTAACCTGATGACTTAGTATGACGTCATTTTATCCCAAGCTCTACATCTGTAGATTAAAATCAAATATATGAAATATATATATATATATTTCATATATTTGATTTTAATATATATGCCAAAAGATTATGACCACCTGCTTATTTTTGAGAAGCAAAACCAAAACAGTAATCCTGTGTGGAAAACTGTTCTGACACCTTCTCATGGGAAACAGCATTAAGCTTTTCAACAATTTGATCTGAATGGGACTCCACAAGCAACCCATGTGCATCAGTGAGCCTTGACCCTGTCACCGCTTCACTGGGTTTCATTACTTCTGCAGGTTCTGACCACTGCAGACCGAGGACATCTTACAAGAGCTGCAGTTCTGGAGTCGCTCTGACCCAGTCATCTAGCCATCACAATCTGGCCCTTGTCAAAGTTGACCAATCCTTACACTTGCCCATTTTATTGCTTCCAACACATCAACTTCTGGGGCAAAATGTTCACTTACTGCCTAATATACTGTATATCCCACCCACTTCCAGCCACCACTGTAATTAGATGTAATCTTGTACTATTGTGACAAGAGCCGATTTCTAATGTCTAGACGACTGTGGCAGAGCACCTGCAATGCTTTGATGTCAGAATACACACACACAGTTTATTGCTGTTTTGGTTGCAGAAGAGGAATCTACTCAATGTTAGGCACATGGACCTAATGTTGTGGCTGATCAGTGTATAATATAATATAATATAATATAATATAATATAATATAATATAATATATACAGTACATTATATTGTACTTCAGAGCATGTAAAGGATTTTTTTTCCTGAATAAAAGCAATAATAATAATAATAAGAAGAAGAAGACTACAATTCCATGATCCTGGGCTGAAGTTACTGTCTTTCACACATTTGAGTTACTGCAGGTATCTCTAGTTTCTCTGGTCTCCTCCCACCTGTTAAAAATATAAAACCATGCCAGTAAGTGAACTAAGATAAATTGCTGCAAGGTGTGAATGAGTGTGACAATGTGTGTGTGTGTGTGTGTGTGTGTGTGTGTGTGTGTGTGTGTGTGTGTGTGTGTGTGTGTGTGTGTGTGTGTGTGTGTGTGTGTGTGTGTGTGTGTGTGTGTGTGTGTGTGTGTGTGTGGTGCATGGTGTCCCGTGATGTATTTCCACTCCAAGCCCAGTGTTCCTGGGATAGACTCCAGATCCAAGGTATGTCCCTTATAAGGAAAATAAGTACATAAATAAATAAATACATAATGTAATAATATGAGGGCTGGAGGGTTGAACATCGCCATCAACCTGTGTATTGTGTCTCAATGAAATAATAATAATGCTGTTCTTCTTTTTTCGGTTGTTCCCATTAAGGGGTTGCCACAGTTTTTAATTCTGATGTCCTTTCTGACACAACCCTCCTATTTTACCCAGGCTTGGGACTGGCATTAGCGGTGCCCTTCAACACCAGTGATAGTATAAGAGGCCTATAAGTGCGACACCAATATGTTGAGCGAATAATAAAATAAATAAATAAATAAATAAATAAATAAATAAATAATTTATATGATATTTCTCAAACAAAGACAGTAAATGGTGATTAAACAAAAACTGTGCTTTTCCAAAAAATACATTCATCTAAATCAATCTAAAAATATCTTATTTATCATATTCTCAGTCTAAAATTGCTTAAATGATAAAAAAAAGCACTATATAACATTCATGCATATTATTTATCATGTTGTTCTGGATATAATCAGAGTGAACTGTTGCCTTTCATCTTATGCATAAATTAGTATTTATTTCCTTTTTTTTTTTTTAACCAGTAACATACATCTTAAAACACAGGCATACAGTATGTGCAGTACACGCCAGCTCTTGACATCACTATTAACACCACAAAAGTTTCAACATTCCAGGGAAGACTTAGTGAGACATTCCTGCAGCACAGCATAGAGGAGATTTCTTTCATTTCGTAATATGATTTGTTAAGTATCAGGTGTATGTGCGTGTGTGTATGCGTGTGTGTGTGTGTGTGTGTGTGTGTGTGTGTGTGTGTGTGTGTGTGTGTGCGTGTGTGTGTGTGTGTGTGTGAGTCAATCAGCACATATTTTACTCTTCCCCTTGGCTTACTGTATTTTTTAAAAACAGGTATAACAGGAATATCAGCAACAGCATTCCTGTACCCTTGTTGATGTTCACATGTGCACTAGGTGGCACTTGTATTACACATTCACAGGAACGGTAGAGGAAACAGTCTGTTATAGATTTCCTGCAGCTTTCATATGATGTTACATCACTAAACCCCAACAAGAATTTTTTTTTTTTCAAACATGATGCCTAACTGAAAGTAAAGGCTAAGAGCTTCAAAGTGACATCATTAATGTATTCTCGTAAAAGCTTTTATCCCAGTTTCCCAAAACGGTCATTGGTATTCCGTTAAAGCAAGAAAAGTTCCCAGAACTTGCTGTCCTACCTTTGTACCCCCCTGTTCCCACTTGTTTACACTTTGTGGACTTTGACTAGACTGGCTCGATGACTCTGTCTTCAGTAAATAATGCTTTAAAAATCACTTCATGACCGAAGCTTTATTTGCTTCTTTATTTATTGTGAGAGAGTCCAAATTTACAGATGCAGCACTTTAATGTATGTTTTATATTATACCCAATAAAACAGTGTGTACCAGCTTAGCGTTTAAGCCATGGACCCTGTTCAGAAACCCAAAATGGTTTTTTGTAAGTTGTTCCAAAAGTGGGAGAATAAAACGGTGCACCTGGTGCCATACATTACTTGTTCTTAGACATTTGTACAAGACACTTAGATGCCTGTTTTTTTTTTTTTTTGTTTGTTTGTTTGTTTGTTTGTTTGTTTGTTTGTTTGTTTTTGGTACAAAAAAAAACGAGCTTAGCCAAAAATGAAGAGAAGGTCTCATTGAACAGTGATCACATGAACTACATGACATGACATGCTTTTGCACTGTGCACTTACTGGCCACTGAACTGCAAACACATTCAGTGTTAAGCTTATTTATACCCAGCTTTTCTTATAATGACTTTTTTTAAATAACATTTTTTTTAATTATTGTTTATGTCCACTATTTTTTGCCATCACTAATTTGTCACATAAACATTAGAGCGAAATGAAATTCTTTTTCTTCACATATCCCAGCTTGTTATAAACCTGGGGTCAGAGTGAAGGGTACAGCACCCATAGAGACTGGGTTGAAGGACGTGTTACCATGTCCCAACAGTGTCAGCATGTACGGCAAACTTTCTGATCATTAACCTGAAGTCTTAACAACTCAGTCAATTCTATGCCTGATGCACAAATCGACGGTCCCCAAATGGTCCCCCCACCCAAGGTCGTATGGTGACTCTTTTTCACCATACTGTATGTGCACCTACAGTACAATGTGACTTATATTTGGTGGGCTTATCTGATCAAATAGAAAGCAAATGCAAATACTAGGTAGCTGCAACTAATAAACTGTGATTTAAGTGTGTAACAGGATGGAAAAATCCACTGATATCTCCTCCTACCTGTTGTGTCCTGTTCCGTCTGCGATACAGTTTGCCAGAGCTAGTGATGCTTGTGTATGCTTGTGATTCCATCAGGTGTGCTGCAGCATGTTTCATGAGTGTCCCAGAAGTGGATACGCCTTTAAGTCAAATATACACACCTAGTATATTTTTGATTGAAGCCGCTCCTGGTATGCATCTGAAAGCAGTTCAACCTGCCAATTATGTAGCGTATGAATATTTATACCAGGCCAAAGGTCAGACCAAATCAAGACAATAGACTCCTGAAATGCTCTCATTGGTATAAGAGGAAGGAAGAAAACCATATACATAAATGACATCATTCATCGTGTTAACATCTTTATTTATTCAGTCACTCACTTTTAGTAAATCTCAATCAGGGTCAGAGTAGATCCAAAGGCTATTGAGGGAACACTTCGTGTGAGGCAGGAACAGACCCTGAGTAGGTCACACAGTGCCAAATTCACACACTCGTTCACTGCAAGGGCCAATCTGTCTGAGTAAATACAACTTTGGTTGTATGAGGTGGGTGGCAACTAGAGAATCCAAAGCAGGACCACATGGACAAGGAGAAAATATGCACAGAAGCACTGCACAAACAGTAACCCGAGCTCCCGCTGGACTGTAAGGTAGCAATGCTAACCTACATCCACCACCATGCCACCCAAGTATGTTTTTATTTAGCTTCTCTTTCTAAACTTGACTTGCCTTTCCGGTGGAAACGATCTGTTTAGCTAAAGACGTCTAAAACCTTTAACTATATGAATCTGTTTTTTTTCCCCCCTTCTTCACACAGTGCATGCTAGGCTTGTTGGATACTTACTGTATGTGCCACAGTGTAATGCACAGCATAAAGCAAACGTACAGTATGAGCAGTCAGATTGAAGTTGTTCACCTGTTTAATTTCTCATTAAAAAAATTCATTGCTTATGCATAAATGATGCATTGTATATTTTACAATTTATAATATAATTTATTATTATTATTATTATTATTATTATTATTATTATTATTATTATTATGCATACTTTTATGTACACTACCAGTCAAAAGTGTGTCATGCCAAGAGTTAATAAGTGACATTTCTTGTCTTCTTCATTTTACTTTCATTTGTCTTGTGCAGAGGAAGAGTATAGAGTCAATAGCCATATTAGTGCAAATACAACTGCTGTACAGATCCATATTATGGCAAGAAACACTCTTGAGCGGGAATGTTAAGTCAAAAGAAAAGACAATAAATCAGTATAAATCAAGTAATAGTCAGTCAAGTGAAAGACATGGATATTTCAACATCCACTGTTCAGAGGAGATGCGTGAATCAGGCCTTCATGATCGAATTACAGTACTAGGAACTACAGTATGAACCAATTACTTGCAAGGGAACCAAGCAGAAGAGACTTGCTGAGTCCAAATTTGAGATTTCTGGCTCTAACCACCATGTTTTAAGTTCCTGAGTTTGAGTCTGAGCAAATCACATTGGATAGACACAAAAAGGAACTGGGACAATGTAGACTCAATAACATGGAACTGATGTACAGTACATTCATATATCAACATATTTAAATTAAGGGCAGAACAGAATTTGAACAGAAATAAATAATGGTAAAAATTGTCATCTTTAACTGATTAAATTGAATTTGTTACATTACAAACTTACAGTGGTGGCCAAAGGTATTGAGACAAAAGTGGTATTTCATGTTTTAATTCATTCATTCATTTTTATACCGCCTATCCTGTTATCCTGGTGACATCAGGGGTTATCAGGGGTCATGTTTAAAGTCACCCTAGGTGACTTTGGGCACAACACATGCCAGTCCATCACAGTAGACATACACAGACGCTCAAACACTCTTCCGCATACTAAGGACAAATAGAGTAATCTGCATGCCTTTGGGCTATAGGAGTAAACCAGAGCACCTGGAGGAACCAACTCCATGCATGCATACCCGCTAATAATAATAATAATAATAATAATAATAATTCATTTTATTTATGAAGCATTTACATTCGTCCTGCCACATATTTGTTTCATCCATTAACTAAACCAGCTGATTGTAATTAGCCCGACCCTCCAGCCAGATAGGCGAGAACTCATTAGTCCCATCACCTGTTTAGTGCATATCGAGAACTATAATACATAACACATGTCATATGTTGTCTTAATACTTTTGGCCACCAGTATAGTAGACATAATATCACTATGAAGCCAGAATCCTGCATTTGAGTGTACACGCCTAATCAGTTCAGTTTGCATTCAAAATGTCTGCAATGTTCATGTGCCTTCACATCACCATCAAACAGGGAAGCGTGCTTACAAATTCTGTACAGATGCGAGCTGACAGCATGTAAAAATCTTTTAATGGTCTAATAAAAAGGCATCAATAAGAGACAATTTGGAACAGAACAGAACAGAACGTGTTGCATTACTCAGTGATTATTTCACCACCGGTGTGAGCATGAGCCAAGGTCAGAGGAATGAAGAGACATCAGGGGTCATGTTTAAAGACGGATGTGGTAGTAATTAAGAGTTCTAATGCTTTTCCATAAGCTAGAGGTCTTTCAGTAGAGTTGAAATAAAAAAAAATTGCCTTTTTAAAATAATTTCAAAATGAAAACTTTTTATAGTCATTTAAAACCCAACAATTTAGAATAGCTTGTATTAAGAAAATGTCAAAATTTGACCATGTAAAGGGTTTTTCTCAGGCCTCCACATACATACAGTAGACAGAACAATTTTAAATATCTTAAGAACGGCGTTCAAGTCAAACCAGGACTCGGATACCATCAAGGTAGAAAGTTTTCAGTTGCTGCTTCATGTCTGAAATCCTGGCCTCCCAGGAACTCCCTTAATTGCCCAAACATGTAAATGTGGCTTGGAACATGGTCAGGACTATATGGGGATGTGTCAGCCGAGTCCCTGTAATGTGCAAGTGGTGTTCATGAATGATTGTGTGTACAGATCTATCTGTTCTGCAACAAGTCATATGTCAATTTTTCAAAGAACCAGGCGTTCACAGAAAAGGCTGCACTGGGGTCCGAGTCACCTCGCCCGGGAGTGTCATTCACGGATATATGACTGCCTTTAAAATGTTTGCACAGTTCAAGTGCAGTGCTTGGAGTCTTCTGTAAATATCCATCGGTTTTAAGCCTTCATTCCCGAGAAATGTCATCACAAGTGACGGTTTGACTCGACACCCCTTGTAGGATTGAGGTCAACTAATCTCAGGATAACTCACTGCTTTTGTCAGCTTCTTTTTTCTGTCGGAAGTGCCAGTCTTTTTGCCAGTCTTACAGACAACGGACCAAGATTCCAAAATCTGTTCAGTCAGGAAGAGGATCCACAGGCTGTCTTGTTAATTTGCTGCTTGTCTACAAAACATGAAGTTTGGGACGATACCGGGCATTAACTCAAAGGCAATAATTATTTCCTGCTCTGTGCTGCAAAGGAACTCTATAATTTGCTTGTGTTTACAGTATGTGACTGCATGATCGTATCTCTGTGGAGCTTCAGTTCATCGTGGTTGGTGTATCAGGGGTGTGACCCGAGATGGTTTGTGCATTGCTTTGCCCAAGAGACAAGTCATTTTATAAGTTCATACTGCAGATATACCTCACATGAAACACACACACACACACACATATATACAGTATATATACAATATACTGTACAGTATATATATATATAATATTATATAACAAATGATTCATATATAACATTATGAATCATTTGAGGTTTTTTATATATATTGATATATTGATAGATATGATAATATTATGATAAGCTTAATATTATATAGATCAAACAATTTTTTTAAGTGTGTATACATTTTTTGGGCTGACCTTGCATATGTGTGTGTACAGTTGTACAGTTGTTTGTATATTCCTCATCAATATATTAAATATATTAATATTAGTAAATAACTTGCATAAGTATGTCATGCAATCACATTTAATTAATATTTTACCAGGTTTCATCTACAGTAGATTTCAAAGCATTGGCTCTGCTCCATTTTATTTATTTATTTTTTTTAAATGCTTGAAGTTGACTTGAACCAGTAAAATTACTTAAAACTTAAAACGCAACAAAAATGGTCCATAACCATGTTAAACGCCTAGAGCCAGGTTTATTTTGGATGCGATGCAGAGCATTTGGTCAGGGTTTATGATTCACTCGTGGTGCAGGTGCAAGTCATTGAATGTGGTCTCAAAACGTCATATTACATCTCATTACAATGTTCCTGTTTTATAAATCAACATTTGTGCTCAAAGCCGTACTGGTGTATATATATATATATCAGAGAGTATTAGGGTGTATTAATGCCAGGGTCAAGCGGTTGGAGAGAAAGGTCGAGTCCATTGACATAACTCAGTGGTGTAAAGCTCGGCTGTGTGAAGCGCGAGGGTGGAGAATAAAGCCCTTCCTGTGTGTCATGCTTTCCCTCACACTGAGGGACAGTAAATGGGGCCTGTGTTCGTCTGCATGCTCGTGCACATGCCCGTACGTTTAATGTTTATGCTCTGGGAAACTTTAGTGTCACAGGAAGCTGCTGTTTCTGGTACTCGATCTAATATAGACAGTAAAAGCAACAGTTTGTTGGCTTTGACATAAGAAACTGTTCAGAAAGGGTTAGAGGATAATGTCCAGGGTGTCCAGGTTCAGAATATCTGTTTGAACTGTCTTTAGTGGCCACTTTCATATACTTGTGTTTATTTCAGCACATTTGAACGGAAAAGAAATGAGATAAGTAGTTAAATAAAACCTTCAACCGGAAAAAGACATATACAGTATATATAGTATATATAAACAATATATAAATATATGCAAATATATAAATATATATATAAATATACAGTTTCCTGGGATAGGCTCCAGGCCCCCCGCAACCTAAGGTAGGAGGCGGAGTACATCCTGGATGGGGTGCCAATCCGTCACAGGGCAATTATAGTTATGTCACTTAAGTTCATTAGTTGAACGTCTTATTGATGGAAATTAATAAGTGAAATAACCATAATCAATAATAAAAATAGTAACCATAACTGAACTTACATGACATAACATTGTTGGACACAACACAAACAACTCAACATAACATAACAGCATTGTTCTCCTTCCCTAAAGTTTGTTGAACTCCCTTTGGTTTCAAGCCCTCAGTATTTAATACAGATTAATAGAATGACTAACCTGGTGCAGTATAATGACATTTTTACTCTACTTTAGATTATACCTAAGAAACTCTTTCATTATCTAAAATTATTATTACTTTAATTGCCTGCATTGCTAATGGCATGCACTAATTAAAGTCAATAGAAGTGTGAAAACTATGAAAGGGAAGCAAAACCAATTTGACCTGAAGGACATAACATGCATGGTCACATGGATGCTTGTAAAAAGACATTATTTTATGCTGGTAAGGATATTTTCATATCATATCAGAACGTAATGTTTGAGACAAATCTGTCTAAGACACAGACGGCCTTTGCACAGTCGCTGAACAAAGCACCTTTCAGACCCCCCTCTGTTTTGACTGGATCGCAGCCACCAACCCACACGGCACTGTAATTAGGCTGACCTCAGGGGCCGCAGTCAACATCTGGCTCCTCCAGTGCCCATCAGCATGGCTTAATGCACTAACTGCGTATCTAATTCCAATCAACATTGGAGCTGGAGACATTGAGCAATTCCTTTCAATTTGTTTTTTGTACACAGAATTATTTAAATTGTTCTTTTTGTTTTTTTGTTGTGTTTAACAGCTTCAGGGTCCACAAGCTACTGACTGCCTTGTTTGTGTGTACGTAGCTCCCCTCCGGGTTCTACATGCTTGTGGATTGGTGACTTTTGCGTTGGTGTGAATATGATTGGATGCATGTCGCATGCACTGCTGAACTGCTGCCCCATCCACATTTCTACCATTATACTGTAGGTTCTACATTGACCATAAGCCTAACCCAGGATAAAACACTTACTGAAGACCAATGAATGATAATGTATCAATGAACTATTTAATCTTCAGTAGTCATTTAACCTCTAAATGTTCTAGCTCCTACTTTCTCCTTCTTCTTTTTCACTCATTTTCTTCTGTAACTGCTATGACCTGTTACTGTTTCCTGTGTGTTTAACATGCTTTTAAGTGAGTTAGCCTCTTAGATGAAGATCATCAGAGTATGTATTTTCAGTGGCGAGGAAATAAATGTTTCATGAGATCATCCAACATGAAATGATATTTATAAATGTTGAAAAACATTTCGGTCTTTCTCTGCCCTGGCACAAAAGCATCTTAGACCTTTCATGATCTACAGTAAGATGGGGGTAAAATTAAGACTAGGCACTTATTCTCCATATTCCTGCAAACAGGAAGCCTCTGGGATGATTGTGTTATTGCAGCACAATCGACTTTTAAATGCACATGTATCAGTTTTTACCTTTAGCAGTTCCAGTGAAAATGCTTCATATTGAGAAACAACCCATAATCTCCTGCCACTTGTTTAAATATGAATCATTTGACCTGTTTCTCTCTCTCTCTCTCTCTCTCTCTCTCTCTCTCTCGCTCTCTTTTTCTCTCTCTCATTTTTTTTGGTCAAAATTAGCATTGCCCTCAAATCTCCAGAACGGACAGGAAATTAGAATGTCCTCATTTTCTATTTTTTTTTTTTCAGGTCTATAGTCAGACAGTGTAAGGTTAAGAAAAAGTAGCTGAGATTCTATTCAGATGTATTACGTAATGCAAAAGGTAAAGCAATAATAGAATACAATGTCTGCTGATATGTAAAGCATCAATTTATTAATCTTAACCTTAACCCTAACCTTAACCTCAATAACCCGAACGAAACCTTTTGGTTATTTAAATTTGGTTTTCCAATGCAAGATCAAACCTGTCAGATATTAAATTATTGTGGAAATATTTAATCCCCAACCAAGATATTCAAACTCTCAAAAAGAGCACCATGTTATTACCCTGCTATAAGTATAAGTACTGTATATGTTTTGTCACTTGATGTCCTTGACATGTGTTTATTTGATCAGAAAGCTGTAGACACATTTAAAGCCTCGCTAAACAGAACCAGAAAGACACGCCGGCATGAACAAAATGTTTCTGTGGAGACGCAGGAACGAATTCTTTTCTAATTGGTCCAACCTGGGTGAGAGGATTGGGGGGGGGGGGGGGGGTTAACTGGATGTTGATTCATCAAGGGTCAGAAATGTTCCTTCAGTTTATTAAGTGTAAAATTTAGATGAATAAATGAGCTATGTAATGTGTTCCTTGAAGCAGGATATAGTTAAAGACCTCCGAATGGAGGATATGACATTATGAATCACATGAGGTTTATTGCAAGGGCGGCATGACGACTCACCTATTGAGACGGGGTTCAAATGTAGAGAAGGGGAGAAATATTGGCAGCGTTCTGATTCTTTGCAGACTGCAGACTGATCGCTGGCCTGTTCTGTATGTATAACTTTGCGCCAGATTAAACAAGCAGCTGGCTTTAACAATTAACCCACAGCCAGTCTAACTTTTCACAATCATTTGTCTCCAGTGGAAAAATCACAGATTATTGCCTTGGCGAGACACAACTTAAGCCATTTCGTGCACAAGGTAGCTCTGTGCCTTTTGTAAATGCAGAAATACGCCACTGGCCCAGCGCAAAGGCACTTCATAAAGACCAAACACTCATTTCCTTCGAGAACAATCCACACATTGTCCTAAACTAACACAAGTGCACACTTGCAGGATGAAAGGAGGTAAATGAGAGAAAAAAAAACTGTAATTGAAAACAGGCCTCAATGTATAATGTACAAGGCTTGGTAAAATGTTAGGAGGTTACTAGTGCTAAACTCAGCTCTGTAGTTCGGCTGTGCATCACTGACTAGATTATACATGTAAAAATATTCAATGCACTACTTTCACGATGAACAAAAAGAGTGTTAACGAGTGTTAATGTATATATTTCAGAGGAACACATTTCTTGTAGTCAAAGATTGAGAGCGTATTTGTGATAATACATCTTTCACAGATGTGTATGTGTGTGTTGGGGGTGGTGGGGCACTCGTGTGTATGGGTGTGTGTGTACGTGACCTTGTTTCCTGCTTGAACCTGCCAGACAAAGGCTTATATTCATCATCTGCTTCAGTGATGCAGTGAAAGCTTGTAAAATAAACATATGAATGAAATGTATTTCTGTGAAATGCCGTACTACAGCCTGGTCACACACACAGTATGAGCTCTAAAATTAACCCCAGTGCTACACCACTGTAGTGTTTGTAATCTCTTACTTCAGCAGTTTCTCCGCCAAGCAGTAGTAAGCAGGCCTACTCATCGGTTTTTTGTTTTTTTTTTGGTTTTGCACTGCCTTTATTCCTCCCTCTCACTCACTGCATGCTGAAATGTTTTTACTGAGAGGAATGAACCGTAAAAACATCAGTGGCGGGTGAGTCAATTAAGAATCGACTTTTTTTGAACAAATCTTTAAACATGTGGATAAATTCGCAGATACAAATCATTATGTTTGGCTTCTTTTTTGTGTCAATCTTTGGAATAACAACAAAAACAGATATTATTTTATAGCATTTATTTAAAATAAAGCTGAAGGGACTTATTTTGTTTTATATTTTCAAATAGATAAATAATAATAATAATAATAATAATAATAATAATAATTCTTGTTATTGCTTTATTTTACATTATATTATTATTATTATTATTATTATTATTGTTGTTGTTATTATTATTACATACGACCACCATCACCATTATAAATGATTTGTATTACACTTTTAATAAATTTTGATAAATTTAAAATAAAACATTGTTGTAAAATACCAAACAACAACAACAACAACAACAACGATAATGATGATGATAATAGTAATAATAATAATAATAATAATAATAATAATAATAATAATAATAATCATGTAATAAATTATATTATATTGTAATGTATATTATAAAATAAGAAAAAACAATAAAGGTATTGTCATTAAACTAATATAGAATATAATGTTAAAGAAACGTTAATAAAACGATGAATAATCATAAATATGCCTAGTTTAGGGTAATCACACTATCTGAAGTACTTCTTATAACATTCTACTTAAAAAAATAATAATAATAAAACCGCAATAAAATCGCTTGTGAGTTGGAGTCCACATTACTTCTGGAAGCAACACTCAGTGGTGAATCAAATGATTCAGAACTCGCGTAATTCGATTCACTGAAATGACTCTTCTTCAAAGAGTCGACTCAGGGAAGCGACTCGCCGCGTCCGGCGCTTCTGAATGGCCGTGAATGAGCGTGTAGATGGAGATGTAACGGAGCTTTAGTACTAAACCAGGCGAGCTGTTGCGGCAGGGAACAATGATCACAATGCGGGATTTTGCATTGCATAAATCTGAACACGGGCTCATCATTTCACTAAATCACAGCACGACTCAGCAGCAGCACAGGAGACATGCTGGGGTCTGAGCGGGGGCTGGAGCTGCACAGTAAGTAACAGGGACTAGATTTAAGATCTAGAAGAAAATCTGGAATTATAACATACACAATAATAATAATAATAATAATAATAATAATAATAATAATAATAATAATAAACAATATGCCACTGTAATAGTGTAAATCTGAGTGCACTGTCTCTGATGATTACTTAGTTGACCAGATTAGTTAATGACCAGATATCCAGTTACCTCACTGACTTTCTAATAAAACGTGTGTATGTAAGTAATTAATTTTATAAATCAATTATGTCTAGTATAATGTTGTTTTAAAAAGTCAACATCACTTACATTATTTACAGTCTTCATTAGGCACAAGAAAGCTCATGCCAATAGCTATATATAGCTTCTATATGGAGTGCTATAACTATACACACTGCCTCATGGTGCATTACAGAGTTCATTTATTAATCTTGGTTTAACACCCATAAAACTGCAGCCAAAGACTGACCTCTATTACCGTCAACATCCCAATACAATCTATCACCCACTTTAAAAGATTTCCATCTTTTGCACTATATGTTACTGTCGCTTTCAGGTGACTTAAACGTGTGCCTGGACTTTGCAACTGACCCACTGAATGATTTAAAAATTAATTAATTAATTAATTAAAGACTAAAATGGCTTTTTAGTACTTGCATAGAGCTTATATCATTTCAACAGCCAGATAGTACAGTATATGAGAAAAACAACTCATAATTTAATTTTATATCACAATTTGACGTCCTCAATCTTCCAAGAACGTGAAATATTTCTGTTTAAATACATAACATGTTACTGGTGGTGATTAAAAACTTAAAGATAGCTTACAGTATGAGTAGACTAATTATAAATATTAATTACAAAATATGTCACTCACCGGAACCTGAGATAATAATTACCATGTCTATTTACAAGTATAGTGCATGCGTGAGCAGTCTAGACTAGTGTTTTGTTTTGATGAGACAACTACAGTAGGCATGGACTGTATAAGGCTTTCTATTCGCCCTGGTGAATGTTTTCTTTGGTGCCCGTGCATTGCCTCAACAAGTCATCGGCTTTATCGTCACTCTACCACCAGCATTACAGTGATGTGGGAGATATGAGTTTTGATCTTTTCTCCACATGTCTGAACCCTTACTTGCTTTGTCTACACTGTCACAATGATGACGTACACTTTCTAAAATAAATAATTACCCATGGGCGGTCATCAGTGTTAGATTTGACATTAAAATGAACGTCAAATCTAAACATAAAATTAACTTTATGTTCTGCTAAATTTAGCCACCTATGTTTGCCGGTTTAACCATGAGAGCACTTTGATCATATGACTAGAAGATTAGGTCTAAACTGCTCGCCCAGCTGTTTTCCCTTGCCGGATTTAAGCCCACATCACTGGTTTGCCAAAACAATGCTTTCATTGCGATTGAAACCATCAGTATGCTTTGCATTCTCTTTCAGGCCCTCCCCAAAAAGAAAGTGTTTCCATGGAGCCCTTCAAATGACATAATTTCCTCTGTGTTTGGTTTCAATAACAGGGGGCCCCAGGCGACTTGACATTAGGAGTCCTCACACACGCCTGTCGATATGCAGTTATTCAGCATATTTACTCGTCTTCTTGACTTCAGGAAACAGTTCCAGGCTGCTATTCTGTCTCAGTACCGAGGTGATCTACAGGCATAATGTATAGTTATAATATTCAGCCTAGAATTATTTTTCATTTCAGATTTTACTTTCATATATTGTCAGTTGTATATATATATATATTTTAAAACAAATCAACATACTTTGAGGAGTCTCTTGTCATTCATGCAGACCCATTTCATTTAGTTGAACTCTCGATGGCTTTAAGTGGACTTGAAAGGCCACTAGAGTGTAACATTTATAGCTAAGATAAAAATAGGTCACCGATACTATTTTACAGTGCTCTTGATGGTGCGCAAGTATATTTCAGTCCTCATACCAAAGAAATGAAGGTAAAATAAGATAAAAGTTGCCCTTAGAATTTTAAGTATTTAAGATGACATGCCAATAGCCTACATGGGTTACATCATGCATGTTAAAAGTTTGACTCTACAAGACTAATAATTTCTCTCTTCCCGAAAGACCATAATACACTATACACTATTCTGGATGTTTACAATCAGTATGTTTTTATCTATTTATCTTTTTTTTTTTGCAGAATATAGCTTTAGAACTGATATACAATATATTTATACAACTTTATTTGATAAAACAATCTTACATAATCTAAGTCATATTTATACATAGCTATTTATTGTATATCTTTGTTTTATTATTATTCATCCTCTTCGTTCTTTTATCTACACATACTAATTTGTTAATCTAATACATAGATATAGTTACGCAAATGAACTTCCTTGCACAGTTGCACTTGAAAACAGTGCAGCAAGATTATGGATGATAACTTCGGACCTCTTGTTTGGGCAATGTTGGACAAAGGACACTGATTGGGCCTTAAATGAGAACTTTAAATATGATGCCTACTGAAAGTCTTTCTCCATAGTCTCTAATGTTTATACATTTTGGACATTGTTGTTAATAAGGTAAGGCTTAGTGGTTAGCACTGTGGCCTTGTACCTCCAGGGTCCCGGTTTGATTCATGGCCAGGTTCGATTCCTGCCTCTGTGTGCATGAGGGCATTCCCAAATTAAGGTCGGTAAATTAAAAAATAATAAATGGCTGGATTATTTGTTCAATAAGGTTTTTATTTTTATTTTTTTTAGAAATCTGTGTGTTTTTTACACAGTGTAAGTTAAAAAAGATATGGACGGCTGGCATCATGTGTCTTGGAGGAAGCACTTTAGCTTCATCATGATAGCCTTCTTCGCTAATGGTGGCTGTTGCTTTGATATGGGAGTACCATAAAGATGGGAGAAAATTGTTTATGACTACATTAAGGGAAAAAATCAGGGGGAAAATGTTTAAAAATGATTAAAATTGGGGTCTAATGCATGGAATTCTCCTTAATTGTTTGTTTGAGCTGTAAGCTTACTGTATGTATGATTTCTTTGTTTGTGAGCGGTTTTGAGTCAGAATACACTGACATAGAAAGACTGCCATAGGTTGAAGTCATGAGTTTGTACCTCAAAATATATTTAAAACAAATAATCTCAGACTGATGGCATATGTGTATTTTTGTGATTCTAGCCCGGCAGTAGTCGTGGTTAGTTTGGGAAAAACCTGTGTGCCTCTGCTCCCCTCCCCAGTGCACCAAGAGACCACACTCCCATTGAGGAAATGGGAGATCATCATCAGGTCAAGACTTCCTTCCTTTTCATCCAACTGCAGTCACCCTCCAGGGTTCAGCAGTGCCAACCTTCTGTTGACTCTCTCAGCTTGGTCACTCCAAAGGAAGTATCATCAGCCACAACAGCTTCAGACCTTCAAGACCTAGACAGCATCTACACTGGGGAGGAAGGACGTATAACTACTACCTGTGAGGATGCTGTAGATGGCACCACATTTCTGAGTGCGGATAGGAAGCCTATACCAGAGGAAGCATCTTCACCAGTATTTGATGCTGGGATTACAGAGAAGAGCTTTTCACCAGATTCAACAAGGATAGACATCAGGTCGGCGAATCAAGAATACACTGTACCGTCAGTCTGTGAAGTTTTAACAGGAAATGTGTTTCTAAGGGGATCAGATTCTCAAGAGTGCTTAAGCTGTGAACTCGAAACCAAGGACAACCCAAGTGAACGTGCACAGTACTCAGTTTGGCTCTTGAATCAGGACCCTCTTGAAATCATGAGTGAAGTGTTTCAATCTCCGTCACTGGGAAACTTTCCCAAAACGTCTTTAAGTCCAAGAGTGAGTTTCATCTACCCACCAACTGAATCTGACTCCCAGAACAGGGCTACAGCACGTAGTCCAGATCTGAGCCCTACGTCCAGCGGAGTCCCTCCAGTTTGTGCGCCAACGTCTATTTTTCCAATCACAAATCGGTCTTCACGCGGTAGCTGGGTGCACAGCGCCAAGCACAAGGAGGAGGCTACTGCTCTAGAAAGAGGTCAGAAGGCGCTGAGCATGAATGCAGAGAGGACCACTTTCGCTTCAGTCGTCATCAGGAGATCCTCAAAGCTCTACGGAGATGTCTGTAAACCGGCATGTGGGTCTTCGGAAGTGACATCTGATATTCAAAGAAGCTCTTATGGAAACCTTTCTCTGGCTATGGAAGGTACAGGAAAACCAAACCAAGCTGCATTGACCACAGAATCTCTGCACACTAAAACTATGCATCAGTCTGCAGAACCTGAAAAGGTAAGACTGACTTTATTTCTTTTGATGTCTTCTCTGAATTAATTTTATCTTTAAAGCATAAAAAAACTGGTTTGCATTATGTTAGAGTCCAAGTATTTACAGTATCTATAAACCTGAGGTAATGAAGGATTTTTAGCTGATTCAAAACTGTTAATAATTTAACATATACTGCGAGCAAAAATGATGCTTTTAGATTCTTATTACAAGCAACTGAAAGAATGAGACTATAAGATTTGACTGTAAGATTTGAAAACAGCAGAGTGGATAATGGTTGAAGGATACCCACCCAGATGGACCGATTACAGCTGAGTCCCCAAGAGTAATTTCTGACATTCTTGCCATTAAATGGACCAGAAAGAATTTTCATCTTCTTCCTTTGCTCTTGCCATTTTTCCATTGGGTGTTTCTTTCAATTTGTTATATTTTTTCATTGATAAAAATAATCAGTCCTGATAACACAGATAAACGCTCTGCTCTGTTTAAAACTGGATGGTTTGTTGGTGTAGAAACTGACAACATGTTTTAGAAAGGAACCAGTTATTTGCCCTAGTTGAATTGCAGAAAAAACATACTGATGGAATAGCTACTGATATGGCAGCCTGATTAAATCTCTCAGTCTCCCTAAATTCTAAACTTCCACTTGAACAAGGCAGGTTGTTGCAGAGATTAAAACTGTTACACTACCTAATCCAAGGGGTAATATCTCATTTATAAAAGGTTAAAAAAAGCATGAAAATGTTTTTGTTTACATATTTGTTTAGTCATTTATGAACATTTCTACAGAAAAGTATCACTTTCATTACTGATGAAATGTGCCATTATTACTGAACACAGGTGTTTACATACAAACATGTGAGCATGTTTGTTCTGATTTGAAAATTTGTTGGGTGGTCATGATAGGTCCGAGACAATTGAATGTTTGTCTCAAATATGGAAGAAAATAAACTAGAAAATAACTAACAATAAATATAAAATAATAAATACATTATTTTGACATAAATTTAGTTTAAACAGATGTGCCAATTTGCATGTATGCAAATTGAGTCCTATGTAAAAACATATGCACACAACTACATAACTCTATTATTAACAGGAACTTTATTACTTACTTATATATTGGCAGACCTGGAGCTATGCAAGGATATACTGAATTAGCTTTCAAGAGCAATAAGGATCATATTACACCCAATAAATTAATTTCACTACATTTATTTTTGCGCTATTATTGTATATTAGGGTGTAGTGGCTAGCACCCTTCGAACTTCGATGCCCGCCTTGGGTCTGTCTATGTGAATGTCCTCCCCGTGCTTGGTGGGTATCCTCCCACAGTCCAAAGATATGTAGATTAGACTAATTGGTTCATGTGTGGGTGTGTCCTGTAATGGATTGACACCCTCTCCAGGCTGTACCCCCCCCCCCCTTTGTGCCCAACGTCTCGTGGGAGGGGATGGGATGAATAACTATTGTACATTTTTATAGTAGTATAATCAATCAAACAGTATATGCATTACAGTGATTTGACTGTAACCTACTTTATGTAAACCGTTGCCACATAGATGCTCCAATTTGTGGCTTTCCTCTACTTTAAGACTAACTGAAATCTACAGTAAATGCAATGTACCTGTGAAATTCAGTATATTAATGCCTTTGGCCATGGTGGTATGCTTAGAAATTGTTTTTGTAAGCTATTTTTACTTTTTTCATGCATTTCCATTGCAATGAGAAAAGAAAATATGAACCTTGGAGTATGAGTTATATAAAGGTCTGCTTTTGTAGGAGTTTCCTTACCACCAGCAGCCAACTACTGTAAAATTGAAAGATTACAGGTTCCTAAAATATACACAGTCACAGATGACTGTATGACTTTTCCCCCTGGCTTTAATATTTACATGCTCTGTCTGTAGTTCTGGTAAGACACATGTGGGTCATTGTACAGAAAAGGTGGAATTGGAAAATCTCCTGAAATGTGAAATTCTACTATCACAGCTAGAAATTCTTTAATAGCAATAAATGACTTTTAAACCGTATGCATCTACAAAAAGTAGAGCTAAATGCATTTTTAAAAAGAATAAATACATTTAATAACTGGTGTTACTTGTCCTCCTGGGAAAAATCATAATTATTTAAATATTCAATTTTTGACAGCTTACACTGTAGGTGGTGTAATGGTTAGCACTGTCGCCTTGCACCTCCAGGATCCCGGTTTGATTCCCACCTTGGGGTCTGTGTGCATAGAGTCTGCATGTTCTACCTGTGCTTGGTGGGTTTCCTTCCATAGTCCAAAAATTGTCATTCCCAAATTTACCATAATGTGTCCATCCATCAAA
>JAAGKR010000012.1:240446-494920 GCA_011419295.1 Clarias macrocephalus | reverse complement strand
ATTGACCACAGAATCTCTGCACACTAAAACTATGCATCAGTCTGCAGAACCTGAAAAGGTAAGACTGACTTTATTTCTTTTGATGTCTTCTCTGAATTCATTTTATCTTTAAAGCATAAAAAAACTGGTTTGCATTATGTTAGAGTCCAAGTATTTACAGTATCTATAAACCGTAGGTAATGAAGGATTTTTAGCTGATTTAAAACTGTTAATAATTTAACATGTACTGCGAGCAAAAATGATGCTTTTAGATTCTTATTACAAGCAACTGAAAGAATGAGACTATAAGATTTGACTGTAAGATTTGAAAACAGCAGAGTGGATAATGGTTGAAGGATACCCACCCAGATGGACCGATTACAGCTGAGTCCCCAAGAGTAATTTCTGACATTCTTGCCATTAAATGGACCAGAAAGAATTTTCATCTTCTTCCTTTGCTCTTGCCATTTTTCCATTGGGTGTTTCTTTCAATTTGTTATATTTTTTCATTGATAAAAATAATCAGTCCTGATAACACAGATAAACGCTCTGCTCTGTTTAAAACTGGATGGTTTGTTGGTGTAGAAACTGACAACATGTTTTAGAAAGGAACCAGTTATTTGCCCTAGTTGAATTGCAGAAAAAACATACTGATGGAATAGCTACTGATATGGCAGCCTGATTAAATCTCTCAGTCTCCCTAAATTCTAAACCTCCACTTGAACAAGGCAGGTTGTTGCAGAGGTTAAAACTGTTACACTACCTAATCCAAGGGGTAATATCTCATTTATAAAAGGTTAAAAAAAAGCATGAAAATGTTTTTCATGTATGCAAATTGAGTCCTATATATAAAACATATGCACACAACTACATAACTCTATTATTAACAGGAACTTTATCACTTACTTATATATTGGCAGACCTGGAGCTATGTAAGGATATACTGAATTAGCTTTCAAGAGCAATAAGGATCATATTACACCCAATAAATTAATTTCACTACATTTATTTTTGTGCTATTATTGTATATTAGGGTGTAGTGGCTAGCACCCTTCGAACTTCGATGCCTGCCTTGGGTCTGTCTGTGTGCATGTCCTCCCCGTGCTTGGTGGGTATCCTCCCACAGTCCAAAGACATGTAGATTAGACTAATTGGTTCATGTGTGGGTGTGTCCTGTAATGGATTGGCACCCTCTCCAGGCTGTACCCCCCCCCCCTTTGTGCCCAAAGTCTCGTGGGAGGGGATGGGATGAATAACTATTGTACATTTTTATAGTAGTATAATCAATCAAACAGTATATGCATTACAGTGATTTGACTGTAACCTACTTTATGTAAACCGTTGCCACATAGATGCTCCAATTTGTGGCTTTCCTCTACTTTAAGACTAACTGCAATCTACAGTAAATGCAATGTACCTGTGAAATTCAGTATATTAATGCCTTTGGCCATGGTGGTATGCTTAGAAATTGTTTTTGTAAGCTATTTTTACTTTTTTCATGCATTTCCATTGCAATGAGAAAAGAAAATATGAACCTTGGAGTATGAGTTATATAAAGGTCTGCTTTTGTAGGAGTTTCCTTACCACCAGCAGCCAACTACTGTAAAATTGAAAGATTACAGGTTCCTAAAATATACACAGTCACAGATGACTGTATGACTTTTCCCCCTGGCTTTAATATTTACATGCTCTGTCTGTAGTTCTGGTAAGACACATGTGGGTCATTGTACAGAAAAGGTGGAATTGGAAAATCTCCTGAAATGTGAAATTCTACTATCACAGCTAGAAATTCTTTAATAGCAATAAATGACTTTTAAACCGTATGCATCTACAAAAAGTAGAGCTAAATGCATTTTTAAAAAGAATAAATACATTTAATAACTGGTGTTACTTGTCCTCCTGGGAAAAATCATAATTATTTAAATATTCAATTTTAGTTTATTTGGTGTAATGGTTAGCACTGTCGCCTTGCACCTCCAGGATCCCGGTTTGATTCCTACCTTGGGGTCTGTGAGCATAGAGTCTGCATGTTCTACCTGTGCTTGGTGGGTTTCCTTCCATAGTCCAAAAATTGTCATTCCCAAATTTACCATAATGTGTCCATCCATCAAATTTTATTGGTGCCATACACAGTATGATATGATTTATACAAGTGCCTGTGACCTACAAAGAAGGAAGGGGTTCCCTGCGAGAAATAAATTGCACTAGAGTATAGTAAAAAAAAAAAAAGAGAGAGAGAGAGAGAAATAAGAATATGAAATAAAAGAAAAATATACAAGTAAAAAGAACTTAAAGCTGAAAAATGTGCAATATGTACAAGATAAAATACTATAGCATTAAACTAGGAGTGTATAAGAAGTTAAGTATCTATCTATCGATCTATCTATCCGTCTATCCGTCTATCTATCTATGCATACACTAGATGTGCCTGCGTGGAATTTAATTTCCCGCTCATAAGCGCGTTTTAAAAAATGTACAACGCCATCTGTTGGATTATCGAATTAACTAAAATTTTGCAAAGTAACCATGAAGTGTGTGGAACGAAGGTGTGAGATCGTGTTAAAAAAGTAGTCTTCAAATGGACTCTCATAAAATGGAAAAAAAAAAGAAAAAAGTTCAGCGCCATCTGTTGAATTTTGAGATGAACGAATGTTTTTTTTAAAGGTCGATTTTTTAAAAAATATATAAGGATGTTATATTAAATAAGGGTGTTTTAAGGGTGTGAGACAGGGCGTGTATGTTAGCTTAAGCTCGTAGCTCACATACATCTGTGAAAACCCCCATTAAAATGAGTAGTTTTTACGTGACGTGTGCACAAACACGAATTTGTGAACAAATTCGATAAACCGTCTAGATGGGTTCTATTACTCATGTTACATCCTCCCAAATATTTATTTTTTCGCAAATATCTTCAATGTACAAACACGCCAAATTTATGTATATTAGCTCCAGCCACCTTTCTCTTTCTCTTCAAACGTGCGAAATCTTTTCCTCGCTTTTAACTTTCATTTAGCCCCCCCTCCCCCCCACCCCTCTTCTCATGGATCCTACCACGTCCGCGTCTGAGCACGAGACGCGCTCGCGGGAACGTACCATGTGTCTCTGAGACAGGGGGGGAGGGAAGGGATGGCATATGGACAACAAAACACAAGCCCAGGCGCGCGGCTCGGAGCCTGACAGATGAGGTGTAGGGATGATGAATTCGCGGGCATTTGTAATACACGAGCTTCACGCAGTATAGGTGAGTCATTTCTGAAACGCACGCGCTTTTCTGGCACGCGCTTTTTTTTTTGCTGCGGCAGGGTTTTCACTTCTCTCCTATTTCTTAGGGAGCGCCGTGTGTCTGTGCGTGCGTGCGAGTCTGTGTCTCTCTTTCTGTGTGTGTGTGTGTGTCACGCCTTCAGTCTGAAAGTACTGCTGTAACAACTGCAAATGCGTCCGAGCTCTCAGTGTCCGCTTGTAGGAAGAGACTTGGGACATTTATTCAGCCTGTGTGTATGTGTGTGTGTGCGCTGAACAGCAGTCCTATGAACACACGGCAGTTACACCGATATGGAACAGAGGGATGGGGTGAGATGCTCAAGCTAACCTTTTGTGTCTATTTTTATTTTAAAACTATTATTGCTGTTTAATTAACCAGTTGTACATGTGTGTATATGTGTGTGTGTGTGTGTGTGTTTGTGTACCTGTGAGGTCCATGGAGGTAGTCCTGTGAGCCAGCAGCGGCTTTTTAGTTTCATTCTAAAACTGGTTAGTCAGCAACATTGTTACGTGATACTGTGTTCTGGTAACATAACAGTGACAGGCTAAAGCTAGCAGCAGCACAGAGCAAGGAGTGTGTGTTTGCGCGCGCGCGCGAGAGAGAGACTCTTTTTTTCCAGCCCACAAGTACACGTGGCTAGATAAAGTCCTAATTCAAGTTGTATTTCTTGATTTTTTTTTCTCTCTATGTGCGTAAATGTCGGAGAGACCCAGCTGCTCTTCCCCAGATGCGCATCCGTAGAACCTAGTCATATAGATAAGATGCGCGCGACCCCCTCTCAAGCACCCCCCCCCTCTATATATACATGTGTGTGTGTGATGTGTACATCTTGATTGGAACCTTATTGAGACGTTAATGATCAAAACTTATGTTTCGTTAAAACAAAGAAACAAAGGACCAAACAAAAAACAAACAAACCTAGGCTATTTATATATAAATAATAAACACCATTTTCCTCCCTACTGTCTCTCTACTGTATGTGTGTGATGTGGAAATATTGATGGGAATCCTATTGAGACGTTTAGTTTGTCCCCATGATCAAAAGCCGTGTTTCCTATGAAGAAAAGAAACAAGGAAACAAAAATAAAATACCTGCATCTTTTATGTTTATAAAAAGCAAATTTTTATAAAACGTTACACATTAAAAGTAAAAAGAACATGTCAGTGTAAGGTACTTATGATAGGTAGTAAGGGCTGATTTCACTTTGCATGCAAAAGTGGCCCAAATCGGATATGAATTTTTGTTTTTGTTTTCGGCTGCTCCCGTCAAGGGGTCGCCACAGTGTACCATCTGGTCCGCACTCACACTTGGCACAGGTTTTATGCTGGATGCCCTTCCTGATACAACACCCATTTTCTAACCGGGTTTAGGATCGGCGCTGCATGCGGTGACTGGGTAGTATGGGACAATTTGGGAACACCAATTAGCTTAATCTTTGGACTGTGGGAGGAAACCGGTGCACCCAGATGAAACCCTTGAAAATCACAGAAGTCTGTAAGCATAAATGTTCCAGCTGATGGTTGACTTTATGATTGATTTCTTAATGATTCTTGATAGGCGATTAGGATGTTTTCATTCCATACGCTGCCATTTACTCTCAGGCTCCTAGTGATGAATCCATGTCTCAGCACCAGTAATGATTCTCTTTAAGAAACTTTCACCTCCCTTAGAGTATCTGTCTAAATTTTGTTTGCAACAGAAGTTCTAATATAATCGGAGTGCGGATAATTTTTGACACACTCTCGTACAAATGTTGGTATATTTCTATCATGCACTGTAAACCCGAATAAGTTGGCAAAACTTAAAACATTTTAGGTAATCAATTACATCAATTTTTTTAAGCAATGATATTTCCAATTTTAAGTAAACTATCAGTTTTTGTGTTTGTTGTACTCATTCATATTAATCGTTCTTTACTTGCATTATTGGGTAGCATAACTCATACTATTTAATAGCAATTATCATTATTTTTAGTTGTTGCAAATCAAATAAATTGTTATTGGTCTTTCGGCTGCCGGTCCGCACACAAGCTTGGCACAGGTTTTTTACGCCAGATGCCCTTCCTGATGCAACCCTCTCATTTTATCTGGGCTTGGGACAGACACTTCATCCAGTTGTTGGGACACGAACTCGGGCCTTTTGCATGGCAGGCGAAACACCTACCACTGAGCCACCGGTGCCCTACTGTCCTGATGATGACACAAAATCGCTAGTCTGAAAGATTTTAAGTGGTGGAACTTTAAGGTGACAGTTACTGTTACTTAAGTATTTATAGTTGCTTAAAATATCACATTTGTTCAGCTGTAACTTGTGTCATGTCTACAAACTCATAAATACCAAAAAGTTCTAAATACTCATCAAGGTCTTCTAATTTGAACTAATTGAACTAATTGAACTAATTGAATTATTTAAGTTAACAGTACTCAATATATTTACTTTGAGCATTAGGGTTTACAGTGTGTCTGTATTATAATGTACAAAACCATTTAATGTAGGCTCCTGGGTTTTGCATGAAAATAGAATGGTGTAAGTGTGACAAAGTTACCAGAAGAACTCATATTCTCCAGCATGCTCAGTAAAACCTAGACAGATTTGACAGTATCTAACGCAACAAAGTTATTCAAGAAAAGAGGTTTCTTGCCAGATATTGACTATTTTTATCTTATTACTCTTTAATGACATTTATAGATTTTTCCTTTTTTGTAGAAATATTTCAAAAGCAACATTGCTCATGTTATTTTTATTTTAGTGTTTCCAAGACGTTTGTACAGTACTATAAGTAAAACAGTTGTTTGGTTTTACTGAGTGTGCTGGAGAATATGAGTTCTTCTGGTAACTTTGTCATATTTGGACCTTTCGATCATGGATGTCATGTAATACTGTACATTTCTTTCTTTACAGGCATGCAATATTCTTCTGTAAGGTTTTTTATTTATTAATTTTTAAGGTAGGTTAGGAAATAGTGAATGGTTTTGTTCATAGTAATACAGACATGATAGACACATACGTATAGCAACATTCGTACTAAATGTAATATGATGCATAAGACTTTTGCTCAGATTCATCCAGATTTTTTTTAACTTGACGTTTGTTATAATTTTGTGCTAGGAAAGATGGAAAGATATTGAGGTACCGTCCCTCATAAACATTTTGGATGATGTTGCTGTACAAGCCGAATTAGAAAGCAGGTATTGCAGCTGCTCTGTGTTTAAAGAAATGGTCGAACTCAGCCATAGTGCCGAAGGCAATCCCTTACAAGGAAAATGTAAAGAAATTAAGCAAATGAAGAAGTTGCAGAATAGACTGTTCTTTTTATAGCATGAGCATGAACTTTGTACCTTTGTGCATGAGGGTCAGTTTTGGAGCATGAGCTGTTCAGACTAACATCAAATATAGATTGCATTGAAAACATAAAATATGACCAGACTAACAAAAATGTCAGATTTAGTGAGAACATCGAATATGATCCACATTTGCCTGCAGTGTAAATCTAGCCCAAGAGAACTCTGCGTATGTGTGTGTGCGTGCATCTCCACAGTGATACAAAACTCAGCATTCAGCATTATGCCTATTGTTGCGAAAATGTATTGCACAAATTCTGAGTCATAGATGAAGTGGGAGTCGTACCATAACCACAGTTTTATTTCATATAGAAAGAATAAAACTCTTGCTTTGTTGTGTATTGATATTTGAAATCAAAGTCAAACACACCTTTCCTTTCTGTTCTCAGTCTGAAGCTCCGCCGTCCAAACTCATGGATGTGAATTGCCAAGGCAGTGAAACTACAGTAAGAACTAGGCTAGATGACCAATATTAGTATAAAACAGTATCGAGTGCTGAGTGGCGCGGTCTGCACCACTTTGTTTGTTTCCCACTGACAGAGTCAGGGCTGTGTACAAACACTGGACATTTGTTCATCTCATACACATGACGGACCGTGAAGACATTTTCGCCAAATTTGTCGAAAAAAATCGTATTAGAATAGCTGATTTCTTCTTGAATTTTTAAAAAATTAATTAATGATTAATAAATGACACACATCATGCTTTTTGAAGTTAATAAGATGAAAAAAATGCAGCTTGATATATGAATGATTAAACATTGTTCTTTGCCAAAAAAAAAAAAAAAAATTAACTCCATTTATTTTAAGCCTTAGGTTATGTGAAAGAGTTGTTACCATAGAAACAGTACTGTACTAAAAAGGGCGCAACCTGTGATTTGAAATACAGCCGACATGACTGTCAGAGCATGGAAATTAATCAACCTCTTCTGACTAATCAGATTAGTCACAGATTTAACAGCACCGTGGTATAAATAGACATAAATAAGGAGTGGCGTTTATGAATTTCCGTCCCTTTAGTTAGTTTTAGTTCATTTAAGTTAGTTGTCCCCCCCCCCCGAAGTGACAGCCTATGTTATCATTATGACACATGCTATCAAAAACAAGCATAGCAACACGAGTCCCTCTGTGTTTGAGTGTGAGAAAAAAGGCACGCGTATGTGTGTGAACACCACAATCTGGTCTTGGTTTGTGCGTAAATTAAAACTGCATGATGTTCAGTTCTTTTTACTACACACCACGTACTTGATGTAGTTGCTATCAGATGATGACTGATTTATCGTTTACAGTTTCAGTTCTGAACCCTGGCGCAGGATCAGTAAACAGGATGAATCCCTCTGCAAATATTTCCAGCTCAGTTTTTTTTTCTCCTTCTTTCCCGATTTTTCCCTCTTTAATTATAGTTTACATAGTCCTGCAGATCTGACTTGTGACTGGATGAAAAAACAGCAGACTCTCTCTCTCTCTGTCTCTCTCTCTTTTTTTTAAAATAATAAATCTTCAAGCTTGGGGAACTATAAGGAGATTTAAACTGAATAAAACCACTTGAATCCTTTGTGTAAATCTATAGATTGACTTCTTTGTTCCTGTTTAAAGGCTATGCAGCTTATCACTAGTCACTAATGGCTTTGGTCCCAGTAGGACTCCTGGAGGAGGGGAGCTCATTATAATTCAGCATTAATATGTCTGTTCTTCATGCTTTAGTGACCGGCTCTGGATTTGACATAGGGAATATTTACATGTAAATACCTTCCTGTTTAAATTATGCTTCTACCTACAGTTGGAAATAAGGGTTGAGGGTTGAGTTAATTTTGAAAGAAAAAAATCTATCTATTTATCTATGTAATAAAATTGTGTTATATATGTCTGCATTGTTATTTACAGTATAGCATCATTCAATATTTCACAAAATAATTGAAAAGTTTATAATCAAAATATGGATGAAAGGGAAATAAAATAAGAGAGCGAGAGAGAGACAGAGAGGTCAACCAACCAAGGCAGTTGGCTTTAAACTCCAAGTAAAAATTGTGAGTTATTTTTTTTATATCTATCTATCTATCTATCTATCTATCTATCTATCTATCTATCTATCTATCTATCTATCTATCTGTCTGTCTGTCTGTCTGTCTGCCTATACATTCTGTTATGTATGTGCATTGTTATATAGAATAGTGAAAATAATGAAAATCATAAATAGTGGAAATAATTCACCATTCTCAAACATAAATTAAAAATAAATAAATAAAAAAGAGATATACTGTAATAAGTGAGAGAGAGAGAGATAAGTTTACCCCTAAGGCAGTTCGTTTTAAACTCCAAGTAAGAACCCACACTCACCCATATCATGTGAGTTTTTCATTTTTTCTTTATTTTTTTATTTTAGTATTTAACATGTCTGCTCTGTAATGGAATAGTGTCTCTTTCAAGTTGTATTCTCTCCTCAACTCGACCTGGATAAATCACTTACTGAAGAATTTGACTTGTTCAGTGACCTTATGTATGACCTCTGTGGCAGAGCTGCTGCCATGAACAAGTCAGTGTTGCCATTGTACTATAAGACAACATATACACCTTGTAGTATCTAAGTGTCCGAGAAGATGTTTAACCTGCATATTTATTAGGGATGGGAATAACCGGTGAGCACCCGATACGATATTATCACGTCACCCAGATGTCGATTCGATCTGCTTTGCGATTATAAATCACGATTCGATGTTTTATTTTCTAGATTATATTGCAATTCTAAACAAACTCAGCAAATAATTGGCCACACATGAACCTACCACACATGACCTTGTCTAAAACAAGGCACGCTACCTGTAGGATTATAGAGGAACAACAACATTTTACCACGTCAAATGCAAACATATATAAGTAAAAAAAAAAAATTGATTTTGGGAATCAGTGTTTTGGGAATCACACAAAAGAGTCGCGATATAAGACTGAATCGATTTCTACCGTCTCAATTTATTCCATCATGTTAGTGATTACATTTATGGACATTCTGCTACAGAAACATTCGCCAGCATCATGATGTTTATATCACCCAGACAACCATGTCATGTTTATTCTCTTGTGTTTAGAAAGCTTTTCACAAACGGTACAGTCCGTGTCTGATAGTAGGCATTACAGTGGCAAAACAGGTGCATGGCTTGATTCTTGAATTCTTGAATTCTTCCTGGAATGAGGAAGTATGAAGTTTCACAGTTTCGCAATATGATTTTTCGTAAGTCCCCCCCCGTTTGTGCTACAGTATATATCAAGGTCACTTTAGTTTTTTAGTCAAGATAGAATGATTATTATTTTTTGGACGCTATAAAAACACATTTTTGTCTGTGCTGGAATAACAACTGGAATGAACGCTTCGCCTGTCACAGAAGACAGCTGTGTATCAAATATTTTTTTTTTTTGCTGTTTATTTGTCTTCCTGTAGTTGTAAGATGTATTATAGCACATTTTTTCCTGCTTTGCTCTTATAACAGCTTGTAGCTTCTTTTCTGAGAAGCCATCAGGAGAAGACCAGGCGTTCTCTTATTAAGTTAGTTCAGATGGGATGAACCATTTTCTCCCATGTCACGTGTAACATTGCTATGTCCTAAACGGATCATCTCTAATTCCCAGTCTGCACTCTTCATGTCTGTTTCCTCTTTGGCATGCCCTACATGCGAGCCCTATATTTCACCTCATTAACTTGTTTTATTACCGCCGCTCAAGTTGTCTTGCGCTGCAGGGCTCACATCCTGTCTCCACTGGCGCCCTACAATAGCAGGGTAATGTATTCATTAAGGCCAGGAAATGATAAATATTATATAGGCTACTGCACTGAAGACACTGATAACTGGTTCGCTGAATGGAATATATTTGGTTGCATTGTGCTGTTCCTGCATTCAGGTCTGACGAATATAAATTGTTCGACGCTCAAAGAGTATAAAATGATAGTGTTCTGGTACTGATTACTGCTGGGTTTACATTCTTCCAACATGTTGTAACATAGAGTAGAACCAGTGTTTAAGATAATTATTGTCTTAAAACAGCCTAGATAACAGTCCGACATGTTGCTCTGTCTTAAAATATGACAGAGTTCCAAAATCTTTAGCATAAACTTGATGATTTGGTCTCTACATGCACTTGCTTCTAAATGACTCTCTTTCCCCTAAAAGACTTTTTTTTCCCTTTGACTTCTGACCTAGATCGGATATTGTTGCACATTTTTAAACAGTTTTTTTTTTAACACATCCGCTCTGGGACACATTCAAATCAGGTTTTAAATCAGAATGACAGAGTTATTATTATTGTTATGCAAAGACGGCACTCAAGGGGTGTGTGAATCACGACAGAGTGTGGTCCAGAAGAAATAAATTGTCTTATCGGTCTGTGCGGGGAAACAGACTTTTATTAAAACTGCACAGTACAGAAACCGAGCAGTTCTCAGGCCATAGCAGAGCATGCGTACAGTCTGTCCTGGTTTCCAGTTCCAATTATAAAATTAAGGGTCTCATATCAAAGACCACAGTAATCACAAGGGGGGTAACAACTTGTTCTTTTTATAATCACAGTCCCAGCAGGAATTTTCGGTTGTGGTGATGTTAATTTGGCAACATTACAGACGCTGCGACCAAGCTGGCATTAGGTTGTTTTTGAACGTTTGATAAAATGATGTCAGAACAAAGTTGACTACGTGACGATGGGAGAAGGCTAAATGAATTCCCCTAACACAATATTGCAAAAAACATTTCAAGACAATATTGAAATCGAACTGACGGCGTGAATGGAATCCAAACTCAAGTTGCTACATCGAGAGCACTTTGTGCTTACCACTGGACCACTAGGGAACATGAAGTTTAGGTTAGGATAAAAAAAATAAATAAATAAATAAAAAAAAGGTAAAAAAGCTTAACGTCTGAGTGAAACCGTGAAAGCGGACATGATACGGTTTGGAAGCTGTGCGAACATCATATCACAGTACAGTGATCTGGGAGCTAAGATGCAGCTCACTGTAATATTTACGAAAGAATATGAAACCATCCCAATCTCTGATCAGAAATCTAAACCCCGTTAGAAGCATCAAGTTCCATGGATTGGTCGGACATGGTGCGAATGGATGTTAATCAACTTAAATGCTCCAAGGTTCAAATTTTGTTGTTTTGATCTTGTATTTGCAACATTGTGTTTGGGACGTTTATTTAACTTTATCTCAACGTCATTTCATCAAAGGCTTTCTAACTTTCAAAAACAGATTAGTCATCAGACCAATTAGTCATTCGTCGGTGAATGTCGTCGCAATGTTGTTACAACTACATTACAACGGTTATTCAACGTTAGGAATCATGCTGGGGTGATACCGCTAGTAAAGAGTTGCTGTTTTCAGCCTGGAGCATTTTTGCGAGGGAACGATTTAAACGATCAGATATGGGTCAGGTTTTACGTATATGTTCTCCCTGTGTTTGGCGGGTTTCCTCTGGGTAACCTGGTTTCCTCCAACACTCCAAAGACATGCAGGGTAGGCTAATTGGTGTTCCCAAAATGTCTGCGTGTGTGTGATATGTGTGTGTGGAGTTTGCATGCTGGGTGGGTTTCCTCCAGCAGGCCAAAGAAATGCAGATTAGGTTAACTGGCATTTCCAGTTTCCCCACAGTGTGTACTTGTGTGCCGTACCATGGATTAGCACTTTGTCTAGGGTATCCCGTATCCCTGTAAAGGATAAGCCATTTAATAAACCATCAGAAATCACCGTGGCTACATTTGAGATCTTTATCTTTAACCTCCACCCTAACCCCATACAACATAGTACAAACAAAACTACACAGTAAACAGCATGGAAAGCACGGAAAGACTTTGTTCATGTAGTCCAGTGGACTTTTTGTAGCAAACAGGTAAAAATCAAAGAAACCGGGTAGCTTCATTTATCCCCAAAAAACATTTCTTCAATTCGATCGAAAACATTGTAATTACTCAACTTAACTGTTTACGTGGACGCTGATCTGATAACATGTACATTTACATGCTCAAAGCATTTAATCAGAGCATAACCGTTCTTGATCTGTGTCACTGAGCGTGATTTCCTCACGCAGTCAATATCAGGCTTTGATGAAGTTGTTGAAGAGCTTCGTGCCAGAGTAAAATGGACCTCGGTTTGTTGATAGAACTTAACTTGTTTTTCAGATGCATGTCAAAACAGGACCTTTAATTGTGCAAAATAACAGAACACAGTTATTAGAGTAAAAACAACTTTTATTCCTGTATTAATCCCCTGCTGCAACTAATGCACTTGTCCCAGCGTTTCACTGGTGCTTGGATACCATCAAGGTAGAACATTTTCTCAGTATGCCGGAAGCCATGATCGGAATGTCTGAAACGCTGGCCTCCTAGGAGCTCCTTTAATGGCACACATGTATGGGAAAGGCCTGTACGGGGTATGTGGTAATAACTCCTAGCCGAGTTGCTGTAATGTGCAAGCTGTGCAGTGGGCAGTATGAGGTTGTGCATTGTCCTTCATAAACAAAATGCCTTTGGTGATCAGACCATTTTGTTTTTTGATTCTTTTAAGCCTTTATTCAGGAGAAATTTTATCACAAGTCTCTGTTGTACTTGAACGCCCTCGTAGCTTTGTATGATGAAGTGCACAAATATAATAAACAAACATAAAGGACTTTATATCACTTCATTCACTTCTTGTGTTATTTTTATGTAACACAAGAACGTTGTGGTGTAGAACACAGTGTTGCTCAATTCAGGATATAGATTTAGTGGTTAAAGCATGAGTTGCTTTGTAAGCTTTTTTTTTTTTTGTGTGAATTTGGCAAGATTTGGCTGCGAACCCAACTAGGGCTCGGGCACTGTTGAGCTCAGCTGTGGAAAAAGACTCAGAAAGGACCTGATTTTACATTAAGAGTTCTTTCTCTCTGGGTTTGGTGGATCATTTTCGATAGGACGTTAAACATATTTAACCACAGTGAAACTAACAGGCACTAATCAGTATGTCGTTTTTAAAACTGACATGTTTATTTTATTTTTTTTTATTCAAACACACAATCCAGGAGTCATGCCCATACATAGTCTCATTTTTCTTGACACTATAAAAAAGATCTATTGATTGCCAACAAGTCTGATTTCGTTTTCTTTTAAAGTCAGCAAGTACAGGCGCATGTTCAGTTCATTCATTCAGCTCAGACACTTTTCAAAGACCTTGAGCTGCTAGCCAGCACACAGAGACTTGGCGTATGCCAAGCAGTCTTCTGTGCTATACCAGGACCACAACAAACATTGAATTTCCCAAGAATTTTCCTGCTGAATTACATTTCAGCAGCTACTTTCTGATAATCTCGCATGATTATGCAGCTGCCTGGCAGAAAGGATTAAGTTCTTGGAAACGTTACTCGAAAATTTGTGGGTGGAGTCAACGCGAGGAAGGAGTGTGAGACACACTTTGAACCGCGTCACTCACTGGTCTTTAAAAGTGCAGGAAAAACTGGAGTTCAGATAGAGGAATAAATCTACTCCCCCCCCATCCCCTCCTTCTTTTTTTTTTAAAACAAATTTGCCTATTTAAGCACTCACATTAAATCAGATTTGTGTGATTTAATGTGAATTCAGTCACATTTTAGTTAATATAGTGATACCTCGGCATACGAATTGAATCCGTTTCGGCGGCGAGAAATGTAACAATGTAAATGCAGATAATTTCTCCACCCAAAAATATTACCACTGTTACCAGGTTCCAACACTATAATCATATTTTTTGCATATAATAAAAAACAATCAAAACATTTAGAGAAGACAAGTAAATGAATGCAGATATGAAATAGACATTAAAACGTACTTAACCTTGATTTACCAATCCTCTTCGCACCGCTGCTTTAAAAATGAAACTGAAAGTTGCTCCTTTTTCTTCTTGCTACCATGCCGTTTTTGGGATCCATGTCCTTACTAAATCGAACGGTTCGGCTCAGATCGGTTGCTTGAGATTTCGTAAGGCAAAAGCTCTTAAGGCGGGGCGTTCGTATGCAGAGTTACCTCTCTATGTATAGTAATGATGCAGGCTCATGCAAGAATGATGAAGGGCTGGGGAAGGTCTGTCTTCACTGCGATCTCCCCAATGATGAATAAATAAATAAAAATGCAATCAGTGATCTTTAACCCTGTGATAGAGTCTCCGCACTCCTGCGTCTTCCTGCCACATGAGCGTGCGATAGTAGAGCAGTGCTGCATTCAATAACGAGAGCCCCCAAAAACATGTGACATTTCATTAATCCAATCAACTGTTGTACGCTCATGAACGTTTCGCAAGCACTCTTGTCATTGAGCGCAGCCCCGGTGGGCTAACCCGTGCATTAGTGTGCTCTTGTGCACTGTCCATAGTGAATGTCCTTGGATGCTCTTTAAATTTAGCATCTTGCTCTTTAAGTTTTTCATTTATTCATGCTAATTAATGCGTGTGACATAGCTCGGACTGCTCCTCAGTCGCTGCACGTCCAATCCCTGCCTCTACACCGGATGTTACAGATACAGCGTGGACCAGTGAAAGTTCTCAGGAACAGTCATTATTATCAGATAATGCTAGCAAAGTAGATGTTGCTCGTTTACATATCTTTAGTCCATGGTGTGTTCTCATTTCAATCCAACCGCACGAGAGTTTGTTTGGAAGCGGTTCGAGACCCACCCTTGGTCCCGGTTTGAATGCTTGATGTGCAGCGAGGTTCGGATGGCAACGCTCACATTTTTAAAGTGAACCGCACTAAAAGCAACATTTTACCACCTCAAGGGCAAACATATTATTTAAAAAAATAATAAAATAAATAAAATAAAATAGACCTCGAGTATGTGGAAGAAATTTTGAAAAGGTGCAGCCGGCTAATGTCACACGTCTCAAAGAAAGCCTTCAGGGAGTGCTGGATGGTGAGATGAAATTGACATATGCCAAAAATGGGATTTGAGCAGCCAGTCTGAATAAGGCCGTTGTTGTTTTGCACGCACTGGCTGTTCTTTAACCCCATTTAAACCTGGTATTAGGATTATCACTGGATTATATGGATTTTTACCTATGTTATGTAAGACATAACACATTAGTGTGTGTAATTTATTGGAGAACCATTTCTAAGAACTTGTGTGACATTTCTCATTATAAACTGTTCATAATGAGAGCTATTTCTCATTATAAACAGACATAAAAAGTAAATTCCCTAACAAGATTGTCTTTTCCCGTTTCTTAAAGTTAATAAATGGATGTAAAATGGTTGGAAGTAGTAAAGTGTAATGCAGGAAAGTAAGGCAGGACAGATGTGCAGATGTGGCTATAATGTGGCTACAACCGCGTCACAGCCGTTCTGATATCCAGCATAACAGCACTCCCTCTCATGTGATATTGCTTAAATAATCAGCAGTTTTTATACAACTGTTCCACAATCACCATTTATTCTCAATAGATTTATTTAACCAGTTATTTTGTTCTGCTAACACATACTGTAGTATTAATACACGCGACTGGCAGAACTAACTAACTGCAACTGGCGGAGCTGGCGGCCGAGAGTTAGTGTAATTAACTTTAGTGAAAGTTTTAAATTCCTATTGGTACAACGTAGCCTCTTTATATTTCCACTTATTCCTCTTTAGACTAACAGCCCCGTTAATGTATGGGTTCCGGGGTTAAATCCCAAATAGCGTTAAACGGAAAGCTGTTATCAGAAGTGTTTTCTTGCTGAAAGTGCTTCCGTGTCTGGTTTTGAATGTAGGTTTTGGCAGGCAGCAGCTCTCTCCTCAGTACTGCAGGCTGTACAGACGTACTTTCACCAATGCTGCAACAGACAGTCAGTGTAATTAAAGGTTTTGACGCAGTGATACATATACGTAGGTAAACATCCCAGTGCTGTTATCATCACCACTCATGGACTACCTTTTATCCGATTAGATAACGCGCTCAGAACGAATTGTTGTATAATTAACAATAACCAAAATACAAAAAATAACGTAAACAAACTCGAGGAATAAACTCCTAAACAGGGAAATAACTAGTAAGATGAACAGATACAAGACAAAGTTAAACACTTATTGCCTTTTTTATTAAGGACTAACACAAGGACTAAGCACAGGAATGGAAACACTATTTTGAAACGCAAAATAAGTCAAAATTAAGTCCCACAACCAACGTCCCATGGCAGCTAGTGTCTGAAGACAACCATGACATCAAAAAGGAAAAACATCAACTCATCCTGTTACAGAGAAAGAATCCTAAAACTTTCTCAGAAGACTTTTTTCCTTCACCCGCTCACACGACTCACTCTTTTCCTAAATGGTCAATAAATCTTAACAGGTTAACCAACCATGCGTGTTTAGTCTCGAGCTCTCAGACGTCCACCAGGGAAGCCCTGTGCAAGTTCTTGCAACGGAAAAAAACAACATATTCGAATGAACACGACTGCCAGAGCCGAACTTTATAGAAAATGAATCAGTGTCTTCTAAACACTTAGATTTACGTTTGTAACAGCAGAACAATGTAAATGCATGCAAATACATCCTTCTTTTCATAACCCATTTAATAATCATTAAACAATCATTCGAATACATTGCAGTAAAATGTATGTGGTCATGGCCTCCCGTGTCCATGTACAGTAATCAAACAGAACAGCATAGTCGGCGTTCACGAGAAACTAATTAGAGCTCAGGACAGATACGACTGTCCAGAACAAACAGCAGACCGCTTACGGGAACAAAGACACCTCTGAATGAGCTGATTTGCATATTAGAGGCGATACAGCTATCAGATCTGACTAAACTGAGAGACATTTGAATACAAGTGGAAATTATGTTAATGTTCGGATTAGATACCAGAAACAAAGAGAGGAAACAGCATCAAGTGACAGTGTTTGGAGAACGAAGTGTAACATACTGAATGTGTTGCAGCGTTCTTGTGGTCGGCTTTACAAGTAGAAATTGTTCAGACCTTCTGTAACCTTTCTTATCAAGTACTTGGGTTTACATTTATGCATTTGACAGTCACCCTTATCCAGGGTTACATTTTGAACCCCTTTATACTGAGCAGTTGTGGGTTAAGGGCCTTGCTCAAGGTCCCAACAGTGGCACGAGGTTTGAATTTGGGACCTTCTGAACCGTAGTCCAATGCCATAACCACTGCGGTACCCCTGAGGTAACAAACTAAACGACAACGTAAAAATCTCTCCACATAATTTTTAGACTTAGTAAGTAACCTAGTGAATTGCCAAGGTTATTCAAGTCAAACTGGGACTTTTGACTGTGCAGAATAACAGAACACGGTTAAAAACTGTGTCAGTTTCTCTATATAATCCCCCCGCTACACTAATACACTTATCCCAGTGTTTCACTAGTGCTTGGATACCATCCTTCAAGTCTGAAACGCTGGCCTTCCAGGAACTCCTTTAATGGTTCCGACATGTGAAAACATGTGGCCATGTGGAGCGAGGTCAGGACTGTACGCGTAATGCGGCAATAACTTCCAGCCGAGTTCCTGCAATGTGCAAGCGGTGTTTCTCCGTACAGTTCCCACGGGTGGATGGGTCTCTTCTGCAACTAGTTATTTGTCACGTTCCAAGGATTATTCGCTAAATGTTCATCACCATACTGTGCTTGAAGTCTTCTACCAATGTCAATCTGTTTTACGCCTTCATTTGTGAGAAAGTTTTGACTTGGTTTGACTTGAATGCTGGTCATAGTGTCAGGGTACATTTATTGATCGAGGCTTTAAAGCACTTCTGGATGAGGGCGTCTGGCAAATTTCGTAAATGTAAATGTTGTGGTGTATTATGCAACAAACTGAGCATTCCTGTGTCCTGTGGTTTTGCTCATCACAGACAAAAGACAACGTGTGCAGGATGCAATTTTATTTTTTTTTTGGCATTTGGACTGACCTATGTAAGTTAGGGCTCAGATATTGTATTAAACGCCTTGATTTATTGATCAGTTGCAAACTGATAGGACGAGTCTTACATGAGGAACAAAAGGTGAGAAAGCCGTGTCCGAAAGCCGCGAGTGAATTTTAAACAGAGTGTTTAAAATAATAAACTGCATGGAATGTTATGAATGATGCGAGTGAGTCAGGACTGCGAGCTCTGTCTTGCTCAAAACGTGTGATGTATTACACATTAAAGAGTTATCAACACCGGGTTCTGCCCACGTGAGGCTTAAGAGTCGCTTTCGGCAGAAGATCAGAAGTGAGTAATTATTTAAGCAGCTGTTAACGTTGCTAGTTTCATTTATAACTTAGGGTGGACATGCTGTGCTTCTTGGCACCCTGCGTAGTGGACAGACGAAACGGAAGTGCAGCTTTTTCGCTTTAATTAAAACCGACGCAGACAAACCAGACTGGCAACACTCATAAATAAATAAGAGGCAGACAACTAGACAAATAGGCGATCTGGATTAAACTAGACAAGTCTAATTTAGCAAACAGGAAGCTGAATATTCAAACCAGGCAGATAACAAAGGCTTGGAATCTTTACAGATTCAGCGCTGGAACGAGACATTGCAAAGGACCACCAAGAGTCTGGCTGATTTACAGGGAGGCGTGTGTGTGTGTGTGTGTGTGCAAACTGGGATCATTAGCGGTGGTCTTGACGGGAGGTCATGTAATGAGCTGAGGATTATGGGTGTTGTACGGGAGACACGGTCATGACAATATGAATTACGTTATGTACTAACTAGCAGTCATTTTAAGGGCGTGCGCGTCTGTGGGCTGCAACATGTTCATATCGAATCCGCTCTGAAATGCAGACATTGTTTTTGCTAGCCAGGTAGTGTAGTTTAATTTTGGATATCACCAGCATAAACATGTACAAACTTTTAACTGATATGTCTTGCCCAATCTCACTTGCTTAATATGGCTCGAACAACTAAAAGCTTTTGCATTCATGTACAAAATGAACATCAATAAATAAACCAATGAGATATATAGTACTTTCTTAATTCATATCATATGTTAGAATATTTTATGAATGTTTTATTCCCATATTTTAGCCTGGTTAAAGCCTTGATCGATGTTCCTGATGAAGGCTGAGCTTTATGCAGTGTAGTTCAGTGGTGACTCTAATAGACAGCTTCTTGGACTTTGGGCTTGTTTTAGCAGCACACTACCTGATAAACGAGCAAGATCTGCAGCCCTGAAAGGACTTTACACTCCCCAAGGTCTGTTAGCATTAAAACTCATAAAGACTCGCAAAGTAGGTATAACAATGATGTCTAAGCTGCTTCCGTTGTACATGTAGGAAAAGGTGAAAAAAATGTAAGTTAGTATCATGAGGTCAGAATAACATTGACTACATGATGATTGGCCAGTGTTGCTCCTTTAATATTAATTCAAATAGTAGAACATTAATCCTTGAACGCAGCCAAAATTATGCTTAATTTTTTGTACGTTAAAGTTTATTGATTGAAGTTTATTTGTAGATAAATACCAGAATATCAGTGAACTTTTTTTTTTTTTTACTTTTCCCTAAATATTAAAAATATATACATTTTGTAAATCATGGGCCTTTCAGCAAAATATGCCATTTCTTACAAATTCACCATTTCCCTTTCTAATGTATCTTCCTGAAGCCTCCTGAAGAAAGTGATTTTTTTCAGTACAGACATTCCATAGATAATATCGCACACATCCTCAGAAGGCGGAGTATCCCGCTTACATCATTTCTTTGTTATCGGCTACAGTCAGCATTCCAAAGAGACGTTTTGATTTCATATTTAAAAATCTTTATTTTTTCACATCAGCCACGGTAGAATCAAGACCGAGACACATGAACAGAACGAGCTATACGTCCCAGCATGCACGCTCTGGATCACCGGAGTACTAATGACACGGCACACCTGATTCCCGTTTCCAAGGGAGTATTAGAGAAGCTACAGATCATTGCAGAGTGTACACACTCGTGAGTTACTCCGGACTATACCGAGCCGTGATTCCTTTTGTCTTCTAGTGCGTTAACCTCGCCTTGAACTCCCGACTTTGTTCTGTGTCTCTCCTTTGTTTGCTGATCGCCTGACCTGATTTAACCTTGAGATTCCCGTGTTTAATTTTATCTGTTTGTTGTTACAAAAAAAAACAACTAGTTTTTAACGGTATTTTTTTTGCTCCGCTGTAACTCCTGCCACTGTGCCAGACTGTGGAAACGCAAAGAAGAGTTCAAATCAATTAAAAGTTGTGTTTATCCCAAATATTGTAACTACTTCTTTGTGTATTTTTGACCCAAACTATTTCACTTTTGGACAGGACCAGAACAAATGATAGTGATTAGCCTCATGAGGGCCGCAGTTCCTCTAACAACTGCAAGAGCCTCAGTGATGAATCTTCTGGACAGATGTAATAAAGAATCCACTGAGGCTTTTCCAGACAAATGTTCTCCAAGTCACTGAGCTTGTTATCCTCCAGTGAAAATTCATAAAACTTTGTCCAGTCTATCCCTGATATATTACTGTCTGCGTCTCTTACACATTTTTTGTCTTATATATGTAGTGTATGTCTATTTTGCCTTTTGAAGTTCTCTATAAAGTCTTGAAATTACCTTAAAGCTCAGAGTCCACTTTATAGACGCTAATAAAAAATTCCAATAGATTGTTCTCAAATGCTTTTGGACTCGTTGTCATGGAATGATTTATATAATGGCATACCTGAAGAAATCTGAAGATTGTTCAAACCATATGTTTTTTCAATGTCTGGAAATCACTTACTGTCTATGGATTAAAGAAGGTAGAGTTTGAGACTGTGGTTGTGGTTGGACTTGGTGTAAATGGATGTTAATCAGCATAAAAGTTCTGCTGGTGTTTTTGCAATGTTGTGTTTATTACTAAGTTAATAAAGAGTGTTATTAGTACTATAGAGAAGTACTCACATTCTGACCAATCAAATTTAAGACTTCAACAATGCTGCCACGGTGGCCTTATACCTCCAGGTGCCGGGTTCGATTCTCGCATCGGGGCTTGGAGTTTGCATATATATATATATATATATATATATATATATATATATATATATATAAAGGCCCCAAAAAATTTAGACACACTTCAACAAACATGAAAAATATATGCCTCTTTTCCGATGATCACATGATGATAGAAAGAAAACATAGTACTATGCATTGCTGCCATAATTCAATTCGAGTTTTAAAAAAGGGCATGGATAACAACTGTTGAACTGTGTATACAGTTTTTTATCCCCCACTGTGTATTAAACTAAAAATCCCAAAAAGTTGCATCTATTATGTCCAAAATCTAATAGCATTAAGTATTTGACATGAGGCACTCTGGTTAGATATTTCTGGCTTCTGCAATAACCGAGTATGTGTGCAGCGCTGAGTCAATTACATGACACTAACAAAAGCCCTTGATTAAAACACAAGTGAGTGTACGAGCACGGTGCTGGGAAATAAAAGCCTGCGTTCCTGAAGCATCCAGAGGGAGCCGTAGCAACTGTCAGCACTTTAACCTTTCGCCGCGGTGGGAACTCCAAGCACAGCTTGTAGCCTGAAATTTACACTGGCTTTCTCAAAGGAAGCTTCAGCGGTCCATGCCGCATTGTAGGTTCAAAGAAGAATTGTGCGTTACATTTCAATTTAAATCCTCTGAAGTGAAAGTTCCTGCATATGAATAAGAACTTTTTATTTCACTGATCAGCGCATGAACTGTCAGCTTATTCATTATGTTATTATGACTTTTTACAAATACCGTCTGCTGAATGACGATTATGTTTGTTCTCACAGCGAAAGCGTCGAGTGATACGGTCATGCATGTTAAACAGTGATCTCTTTCTCTAGGCCGAAACGTTTGTTTGGGTCAACGGCTCCTCCTCGCATGCCCAGAGTGTCGCCAAGGCCAAGTACGAGTTTCTTTTTGGAAAGACCCACGACCCACCAGTTTCGCCAGGCACTGGTAGGAAATCTTTTTTCATTCGTTTGAAACATAGTGGTACTTTTTTAATGCAGAACTATTTACAGGACTCATTTTTAAGGGACTTATTAAATGCAACAAAGATTAGACGTGGAGGCGGAATTAGTGTAGAGCTTATTTATATAGAATTGAATGACTAATAACTAATACATCATTTTTTGTTTGAGTTTATGATATTTTAATCAGATTTCTTGTTTCGTTTAAAGAACTTTAAGCAAATTCATAAACTAAGAAGGTGTCTTTGAGGTCATGTTCAACATGTGGAACAGTGCAAATAGGACTTACACCACCTGACCAGAAAAAAGTCTCTGTTTCAGAAAGGTCAAAGTACTGGTCAGCAAACAAAACATTAGAATATTACTGGAACTGGGTTAAGAACTGGAGCTAAACAGCTTGTAGGTCCTTAAGAAATCCACTTGTTAGTGAAGCTGATATAAAAGGCTTCATTGTGCTAGGAGAGTAAAGATTGGAGCAACAGAAAAAGATCATGTGACCTCATGATCCCAGATTGACCCTATTCCAGAACTATGGGTCCGTCAGGGTAAGAAGGAAAGCGCATAAAGTGATGCACCCATCTTGCGTGGTGCCTCGTACAAGCCTCCGGAGGCAGTGTTATGATCCGGGATTGCTTCAGTCGGTCAGGTCTAGACTCAGCAACGTTATGTGGCAATAAAATGAAGTCAGCTGACGACCTGAATGTACTCAATGAGCCGGTCAGCGCATCAATGGGGTTTTTCTTCCCTTATAGCACAAGCGTATTCCAGGACGTCAATAGTGAAGGAGCTGTTCTGGGACCACGAGGCACACCCCAGGGTGCGCTCTAATCTAAATCTCTTCATTGTAGGCTAAAGGCTGACAAATGAAACATTACAGTATATATTGTCCAGTGATAAAACTTGAGCAGCAGTTTTTACCTCCTGATCAGTTAAGTTGCGATTCAGGTTAACAGACAAGAAAGAGAAACAAACTCGGGTAATTGTTTTGTTATTAAGGAGACTAACAACATGACTTTCATCTTTTTTTGATTTTCTTTCTTAATCCATCTTCCATCTATCATTATAATATCTTCCATTCTATCGATGATAATAATAATTCCAGGACTAGTCACGCCCATATTTAAGAAGATTAGTAATTGTGTTGTGGTTACATGAGCATTGGGCGTGAGCTAAAATTTTTTTTTTAAAGTAACACAAAAATATGTCTAGAACTTTTCTTATCTTATTTGACGTTAATATTGTGTGTGTGTGTGTGTGTGTGTGTGTGTGTGTGTGTGTGTGTGTGAGTGTGTGTGTGTGTGAGTGTGCGCATATCAGCATAGCACTGGCTACTCTCACTTCACAATAGCATAGCATAGGCTTGAACACAGGTGGCACAATGGCTTAGTGGTTGACCCTGTCGCCTTGCACCTCAAGGGACAGGATTTGATTCCCGCCTCTGTGTGCAAGTGTGCAGTTTGCATGTTCTCTCCGTGCTTGGTGGGTTTCCTCCGGGTACTCCGGTTTCCTCCCACTGTCTAAAGACAGGCAGGTTAAGCTAATTGGCGTCCCCAAATTTCAGTGTGTGAGTGTATACAGTCTGTGTGTTCCCTGCGATGGATTGACACCTGGCTGTACCCCCTCTTGTGCCTTAAGTTTCCTGGGATAGCCTCCAGACCCCCTGCGACCCTGTATACAGGATTAAACGGTATATAACTACATGAAGCAATACCAAAACAATCCTGATAAAAGTTATTAACTGAATTGAATGAAAGGAGAGGCGTCATGGTGGTTTAGTGGTTAGTACTGTCACCTAGCATCTCAAGGGGTTGGGTTTGATTCCTGCTACAGGTCTGTGTCCATGGAGCTTGCATATTCTCCCTGTGCTTGGTGGGTTTCCTCTAGGTTCTCAGGTTTCCTCTCACAGTCCAAAAACATGCAGGTTAGACTAATTGGTGTTTCCAAATTGCCCGTAGTGTGTGAATGCACATGTGAATGTTGACCGGAAGTCCTACCACAGTCGTAAAATAAATAAATAAATAAATACAATGGTCACTGTTGGTCTCCACGGTCTCTAGTTGGACTACAGAGGTTCCTGGGTGGGCTGGATGGATTGACTTAAAGGAGAACTACAGTATATACAGTCAGACATATATTTAATCTGACACGCAAGGAAAAGAACTGCAAAGTCATGTGACTCCAACACTTTTTATTTGTTCTGATCTGTTATAAAGCTGCATCACACCATCATATGGATTGCACATTGTGCTAGTAATATATTAGTGTAATCACAGGAAGTTGGTGTGGACAGAGTTTCAGGTTGCTAGTCGGAAGTGCAATACGTGTCCCGCACGTGAAATCCGAACATCTTGTTTGATGCTTTCTCTTCTCTACTGAGGGAACAAAACACTTTCTCGTCATTTTGTGAGAGGAACAAATAAATTTTTTGAAGGTTCTTTGTCTTATATGACAGCAACTTGCGAATGTTAACATTTTTTATTCACTAAAGGACAAGCCATAGTCGCTGTTTTTATCTGTTTATTTTACGTTTGTTGTGGGACGTCCTCGAAAGCCTTTATTTCTCACTTGCTCTATGGCAACTATAGAAATTGACGACTGGCCTGTGGTTGTTTCAGTTTCATCTTCAGCAATAACACATGCCGTGTCCGTCCCACGCGAACTAATGACAGTCGCGGAGCAGGTTTGCAACACTTTACAACACTTCGGAGCGTTCTTCTGCTGCTGCGTGACTTAATTTGTGTTTTCCGCTCTTGGTGATGATGGTCGACGTTTCCTGACCGACAGTTCAGGCTCTCTTTAAAAAGGCGCGCGCAAGAATGTCATGCCTCAGAGCTTCTGAAGAGAATCTGCCGATCTACATACTGTACATGCCATTTCTGCGACCGGATGGAGTCAGAGGCCCACATTCCCATAAAAGGCAGTTGAGTTTGTTACATAAAATTATCAGATAAGTAGATCATTAGTGTTTTTACTTGCTCACTTACGTACTGAGAGTTTGGTAACAAAGATTCTTTTGTTGTATTATTTGGAGAACTCAGAGATGAAATATAAATAAAATATCTGAGCAGAATATATGTATTTTGTTTTATATATTATATAATTTTAATGTTCCTGCCGTTCCCTGCTTGTATTTAATTCAGTGAAGCATAATGTAGGTTTAAACAGGCATTAAACCCTTTATAATCACGATAATAATGATGTAATGCACTTAATTAATGCTGTGCTATGCAATACCCATAAGCCTCTGCTTAATCTTAACTTCAATAAACAAAAAACAAAGTTTGGGCTTTTTTAGTTTTTAAAGTAGTTTGTAAAAAATGGTGGTGTAGTGGTTAGCACTGTCGCCTTGCTCCTCCAGGGTCCTGGTTCAATTCCCGTCTCTGTGTGCATGGAGTTTGCATGTTCTCTATGTCCTTGGTGGGTTTCCTCCCACAGTCCAAAGACATGTAGGTTAGGTTAATTGGCATTCCCAAATTGGCCGGACTGTGTGTGTAAGTCTCCTGGGGTAGGCTCCAGGCCCCCTGTGACCCTGAATACAGGATTAAACGGTATAGACGATGAGTGAGTGAGTGAGATCTTATTAGACATGGGAATCACTAGTCACCACCTGATTGGATGTTAATCCGATTCTTGGGTGTCGCTTCAATTAAAATTGCGATTCTATAAGTATCACGATTTTATAAATATCCCAATCCGATATAATTTTTTTCACCCAGATTTTGTTACAATTTTAAACCTTTAAAAAGGTTAAATGAGTAATTAAATGTGGCTTGTTTCTTATAGCTTTAGTTTTCTCACTTAAAAGCCAAGCGCAGCATTTAAACAATACAAACTAACCTTAAGTATAAGAGTTTAACATTTAACTTAGCAGCATGTATATCTGCGTAATAATTTTTTCTAAACAAACTTATAACAGATCATTCACTACACAGGATGAAAATGTGTAAATGTCGACGTTTTACCTCCTCAAATGCCTCCAAATACTCAAAACTCAGCAGTGAGTGCGCGGGTGGAGCGGCTGCGATCGTTGGGGTGCATGCGACATCTGTCACGGGCACATGAGGTTTTTAAAACTGTGTTTTGAGACTGGTGTAAGCGTGTGCACTGAGTAGGTTTGACACTAATTTGCTTACCGAGTTTGGAGAATAAGGCAGATTGGAGGCTTTTAACATGCGAGATTTTTGATAATGTAACGCCATAAAAGTGATATTTTATATCTGAGGCTGATCGTCGCCATGGCCAATCAAACTGAAAAGCAGCCAGTTCTGGTCACTGGCCGGCCGACCGGTTCATCTCTATTATAAATGTAAAAAAAAAAAAATATCCCCCCATATCTAGACCCTTTCCGATCCATGTAGGGGCAGGAATTACAAATTCATCATTTGCAGTTAAGTTTTAAGCACGTTTCAGTGATAAAAAAAATTTGAACAGCATTTTTAACGTTTGCAAAAATTTAATTCATACCTGCTTTTTGGTGCCTGTGGTTAGTGCTTATTGAAATAAGTTGCAATGTCACACTTCCTAATAGCGGTTAGTGGCTCGTGTGAATGTAGCCCATCAGGCCTTAACGAATAAGCAGTTTTTGTAACTTATTCATTTAAACATATTAATATTATTTATTTTACTAATCCTACTAGGTTCAAAAGAAAAGCTTTAGCTGTGCTGTTTGTTTTTATTGCTGTACTAATGTTACTGTACATGTTGCTCTATACACAGAAACCCAGCAGTATTCTGACTTATAACAGACTGAGAGTCAGGTTAATTAGAATCAGGTTTCACGTCAAGCTGATTGAAAATTTCAGATAAGATCATTTCCATTCTGCCAGTGAAATGGAGAAAGTGTTCCACATCAGTAACTATACAGCGCATGTTTATCCCAGACGCAGTTACTATGTTGTGTTTTTGTGGTTTCTGGTTATTATAAGGTGTTTTGGCGTGTAAATGTTGGCGGTAATAAGTGATGTGTTTAATGCTTTAAACATTTTAAAATATAAGAATATATACAATTTGATTATTATTATTTTTGTATAGATTTTTTTTCGGATTTTGTAACTGTGCACAGTGTTTTGTGTTTCTGCCAGTAAAGGCAGACAGATGCTGCCACCTGGTGACGCACATTGTTCTTCAGCGCCTCACAAATCGCCTCTGTGTTTTGGCCTGATATTAAAAAATGACTAATTTACGCTGACTTTAACACTATTGAATGCTGAGACATGAGCATGAGCCACAGCCGTCGCAGAGACCAGGCTCTTTTCCCCGTCAATATCTGTGTGTGTGTGTGTGTGTGTGTGTGTGTGTGTGTGTTTAGAGCATCTACACAGTCTGGCTCTGTGCTCTAACCACACTAGACTTATTCACGATAGGCTCAATCAGTAGACTCTACCACACACTCTGATACACTCTTATACTGACAGGAGGAACTGATAATAGAATAATGTTTATTAAGTTCTGATTGTTTAACGGTACACGCAGGAGAAGATGGTTTAACAGCGGGTCTAAGCAAGAACATTCTTGAGTGTAAGGCAAAACTTGCTCAAAACCCGAAACGTCAGCTGAGTGGGACTGAATGCGGTGATGTGCAGCTGTGCAAGCTGGCATCTCAGCTTTGGCTTAATGGACTGCTTGGTGTGTGGGTGTGTATGAGTGTGTGTGTTTTACTCAGTTAAGTTCTATAGTTTCATCTGTAAAAAAAAAAAAAACTTTGTGGATGAAAGAATTTTCAGAAGGTCTATTTTTCTGAGACTTTTATGTTATACTAATGTTTAAGGAAGAAATAAAAGACTGTGAAGACATTCCTGAAGTTTATTATTTTCCTATAACAAATGTGCCAAACGGTTTTAGTCCACATCCATCAAATCAATGTATTTAAATCAAATTTGTGTAATTATTTATCATATATTTATTTAAATAAATTAGTATGTCTATATTTGCATATCTTAAAATATCTTAATATTTAAACGTTTACCTTAATTTCAAAAAGTCACCATTTTTGTCCTTTCAAAACCAAACATTCCAAAATGTCACTATCTTCTATGAAGTAAGAAATTAAACACGATGGATGCTAGATTAATCGATTATGCAGTTTAATCCATTTTTGCTAGCAGATTCAATTAACTGCTCGTTAATTTGCGGGACATTTTTTTAACAACCTTACATTGTATAAAAGTATGAAATTTTTTTTTTATTGATATTATTATTATTTTTTCAGATTATGGGTAGTCACGTTGGCTTAGTTGTTAACACTGTCGCCCTGCACCTCCATGGTCTGCACAGGAAAAACCTTTGATAATCTTGAATGAACACCCAGAGTGTTGATTTAACACTTTCAGAGTACATTCGTGACCATTAGGTCATATATAAACACTTGGGGTGTTAAATCAACACTGGGAATTTTGCAGTGTGGGTTTGATTCCCGGCCAGGTTCGATTGTCATCGCTGTGTGTATGAAGTTTACATGTTCTCCCCGTGGTGGGTTTCCTCCAGATACTCTGGTTTACTCCCACAGTCCAAAAACATGCAGATTTGCAGTTGGCTAAGTGTGTGAGCGTGTGTGCCCTGTGGTGGATCGGCACCCTGTCTCCTGAGATCGGCTCCAGACCCCCCACGACCCTGAATACAGGATTAAGCCTGGTAGAAGACGAGTGAGTGAGGGTAGTCGCAGTATCGCCACTTGGGGTGTTAAATCAACACTGGGAATTTTGCAGTGTGGGTTTGATTCCCGGCCAGGTTCGATTGTCATCGCTGTGTGTATGAAGTTTACATGTTCTCCCCGTGGTGGGTTTCCTCCAGATACTCTGGTTTACTCCCGCAGTCCAAAAACATGCAGATTTGCAGTTGGCTAAGTGTGTGAGCGTGTGTGCCCTGTGGTGGATCGGCACATCACATTTATTGTTGTGTATTGTCTGACATTCATGTAAGAACGTCCTGTTCCTGTTCTTTAACGTTAAAGTAGTGTAGCAGCGTTGTCCTCTCTTCACCCTTCCCTTTTTGTCACTTTTAAAGTTACTGCATTGAGACAGAGACACATTACTAAAGACTTGCAAAATGATCCATCCTGGAGACTTTCCCATGCCTAAAAACCTGGTTACAGCTTAACCTCAAAGTGCTTCTGCTGCACATTTCTTCACAAAACTGCACACTGTCTCTACCCAGAGAACTTCGCCAGAATTTTGATACATGTTTGTTTAATTCGGTTTTGTGAAGCATCAGCCAGACAAGTGTCTGTGTAAGCTGATGGCACAGAAATGATAAATGTAATAGAGAGGTCAAGAGGGAGAACGTTAAAGCTTTCGTCCAGCCAGTTTTGCGAGGCCAATGAGTGTAAACAAATCTGCAGTGATTGTGTTGGTGATGTTGGTAACCAAAAAAATAAAAAAAAAAACATTAAAGTAGTAATAATAGTCATTTACATAGAAAGGAAACAAAGATTTTTTACAGAAATGTAGAAATTGTGAGTTTGATTGAAGTAAAGTTTTATATTTGAATTTTTTTTTACATCCATAATGGAGGAATCTGCGTCTATATGTTCTCTGTTCTCTCTGTTCAGCCTCTACATGTGACTTGAACCCCACCCTGGTGGAAAACATCGGCGGGACCCCCGAGTCCTTTGTCCAGGAGGATGAACTCGATGAGACGTCACTCTTTCAGGAGATCGACAGAGAACTCGCCGAGCTGTTGAGCGGCCTCACGGCCCGAGCCCGGGATGTTGCGGCGGCTGAGCATCACACCGCTTCAGACATGATCCCCTGCAACGGGACGCCTCCTTCTCTTCCGGGCAAAACCGATCAAGCCCCAGAGCTACAGAACGGCACCTCAGACCCGGCGCAGTCAGAAAAGCTGAATGACGTGACTTTCAACTCGTGGTGTGAGGCACTGATTCAGGACCCGGCCTCAGCGCAGGAGCTGAACCGTGCGAGCCCTGCTCTCGGCCTAGACACCAGGAATGCGCCCACGAGCCAACATAAACCTGCACCGGTGCCCGTTATGGAAAAGCAGGAGGGAGGTGAGAGCAGAGACTCGTCACCGAGGCCGCTCGATGCCGCTGCAGACGAATCTAGCAAAATCCTGGCGGAGATCCCCGGCATCTTTAGTGCCTTCCTAGACGGGGGCAAAGCACGAGAGAAACCTCAGAAGAAGCTGCGCTTTGTGGAGCAACAGGCTGACGGAGAGGTTTTTCTGAATGGAGAGGCTGAAGAGAAGGAACAGACGACTCAGGAGATGGAGAAACCTTCTCAGGACAACACACTCAAGGCCGCCGTGCCAGTGGTGTGTGTTTCTGAAGTGACTGAAACTAGCTCTGCCAGGTAAGAGCTTTACATTGTCACACACTCACACATACTGGATTAGTTATTAGCTAGCAGGGTCATATTCACCTTTTCCTGCTCATAGGGTTAGCAGAAATAATATCCGACTGCAGTACGCATGGACTGAAAGCTGGCGGCTATGGACGCAGCACTTCTTCTTTTTAGCCACCAAATATTTTGACAGATGTGTTCCCTAGCGCTGTCCTTACAACAGCAGTTCTTTGTACTGATTAGTGCCTCTGCAACATTTATACTTCTTCTTTCAACCAAAAAATAGGATGCAGCGATGCCATTTTTGTGTCGCTTACGCACGAAGCATCACCAACACACAGGGATCGCTAGCCGTCGACTTGCGTCGTTGTGGAATTTGACTAAACTTTTGAACAGTACTTTTTTTCAGAAAGCATAGGTGTTGGTCACCATTTCAAATATAACACGAACGTTGATACAGTACAGTCATGAATGACATCATCAAAGAAAATGACTCTATTTTACTATACCTTGTGGCCTTTGTAGGTAACATTTATCTTTTTTGAAAATGTTTTTTGTTATATCACTTTTCACTGTACAGCATTAAAAAAAAGCACATTCGGTGGGCAGGGGAAAGGGCTTCCCGAAAAGACTTGCATCAAAGTATTGCACAAGCCCAGACACTGATCCAGTACCTTTGATTGTTGTTAGCAGATGATGCTTAGGTACTTCACACTGACTGAAAGTACATAGAAGGTTATCAGAGCTGGCATTTCGTTACAGACAGCTAGATATTAATTCATTGATTTAAATATGCTTAATATCAGGAATAAACTAAATCTAGCTCAACACAAGTGGCTTGTTAAACAACAAAAATCAGCAAAATATGTCATTTATTATTGTCATTTAATATTGTCATTCAGCCAGATTTTGATAAATTACTTTACTTAATGTACAGTACTGTGCAAAAGCCTTAGGCACCTTGTGTGTGTGTGTGTGTGTGTGTGTGTGTGTGTGTGTGTGTGTGTGTTTGTACTTTGTTTTATATATATACATTTATTTTATGACTTCACTATTATGTCAGTACAAAAAAAACATAGTATTCCAGCAAAATGTCTTAAAATTAATTATTATAAAATAATCTTATTAATTAATATCATTAATTAAGCATATTATGTAAAAGACCATTTTTTAAGGAAAGTCAGTCATGCTCTTAGTCATGTCTATGCATTTTGCTGTTATTGTTGTATTTGACTGCCATCTAGTGGTACAATAATTTTAGTGTATTTTAAAAAGATGATAAATAATACATTTCCTGACTTGACTTAATCAAACTGTGACGGAATGGCCCGCCGTCCACGGTGTACCCCGCCTCATACCCTGGAATAGTCTCCTGGGATAGGCTCCAGGCCCCCCCCTGTATACAGGATAAAGCGGTATAGATAATGAGATGAAGATGACGACAAATAAATCAAAAGGTGAAAAATATTGCAAGATATATGAGATTTGTTTATCCCAGCTCTGGTCGGTTTAAATTTTATTTCTTCATTCACAGCAATTTAATAATGTTTTGTTTGTTAATTAAAAACATGGCATATTTTTCAACCAATACATTTGTTGTATGTTGTAGAACATCCACCAAACAAATTACAGTACTACCTGATATCACAATATAAACCTTTGTCTTCTTACCAGCCTTAATTTTTTAAATCTTTATTAGAGATTAGTATTTTCAAGAAAAATTCAGGTTTGTCATGTTAGAGAGAAACATGATTAGCGGAAAATCCCTGCTTGTTGAAAACATTGTCAGAAATAAAAGCACTATTTGAAAGGACTGACATTGGAGACTGCTTTGAAAAATGTTATGTAAACATCTTTTACCTAAACATAAACATCTTTTATGTTTAAGAACATGTTTTATTTTTGATAAATTGTATTTGGGATATCTGCTGTACATGTTTCTACAAACTAGTTATTACTGTAGAATTAATAAAATACTGTATTAGAAAAGGCACATTAATGTGAACCTGTTATTCAGCTGAAATAACTCATCAGCTTCCAGCCAAATAGATAAGAGAACAAATCAACAGCTTCTAGCCAATCAGATAGGAGGGTTAAGTGTTTTGGGATTTATGCCAGTATTCATAAAAGTAACCTCTAGTTTGTATATTTAGCACTAATTGAACGCTACGTTCTTCTTTGTAGGAGTGTAGAGAGAAAAGCCAGCGAGAGTGAGGAGGCCACCGACGTGTTCAGCAGTCAGTTTGAGAGCATCCTGGAGTCGGAGCGCCTGTGCGTTACCCTCTACAGCAGTCTGGACTCGCTGGACGCTCTCTCCTCCTCAGCTGATGAGACTGACACCCAGGCAGAGCCGGCGCAAACGCACCGGGTCGTAGAGATGCCCCTCACGCCCATGATCCAGCAGCGGCTGAAAGAAAGCGGCCTGTTTATGGACAGCAGTAGCAGACATGAGGAGGTGCTGAGCGTCAGTGCGATCAGGAAGAGCGGGAAAACCGCACTGGAGGTGACCTCCTGCTTCCTGAACACATCCACAGAGCAAGAGGACAAGACTGATGGACATGCAGATGGAGCTTTGGCCAATGGTATGATGGGGAAGGACACAAGCGACTGGCTGCAGTGCTGGACGAGGTAGGACATGAGGTTTAACTGCAGCGAGCTCTGCTTTGATGTTGGATCATTCGTTGTAGAGTCTGTTGCACATCTGTATTAGTTTCTACATTCATCTGCATTTTACAGAATGAGCTTTGGGGAAACAGAGGCTCAGAGCAATTACATATAAAATTATACACCTGCACACTTTTGCTCACACAAGACATTTAGAGACAGGGCCAACACTTTGGGGGGTGAAAGAAACAGGCTTCTATTAAAAATGCTTTCAGTTAGAATGTTCATGATATTTACTATTGGATTGCATTTAGATATAAGATTCCTATTATTGTGCGTCAACATAAACGTTATAAGTACAGCTACACTGTGCATTAATATCACAGAAACCACAGAACATAAAAATTGAGAATATTTAAAAGATTAAACTGTGCACTTTTTTTTGCATTTTGAAAACATAAATATTCTCAAAATTAGAATAATTTTTTAACACTATTTTTTTCATTCTGATAGAAGGATAGAATAATTTATTAATCCCAGAGGGAAATTGTATGATAGTTCTAAAACAAACATTGCATCTTAAAAAAATCCTAAATGTCTTTCACTTTAGATTTTTTAAACAATACTGTATATAACCGTAATTTATAATCATTCATATATCAACAATATAGAGTAAATTATATATTCCTTGTAATTTTAAGTATAATTTAATGTATAATATTTTTACATGCATAAGATGTTTACACGGCTATAAGATTTATTTATTTATTTATTTATTCATTCATATATTATAGCAAAATCATTGAATATATTTTTTCGCAATGTACAAATATTTCCTTCGATTTTGTTGTTAAACTGAAAGCTGAAATAAAATACACTTGGGAAGATTAGTGCTTAGACATAGGTTAAATAATCATCATTATGATGAGGTAAGAACAATTCAATTTAGGATTCCATTTTCCATGATCAGAAAGAACATCCGCACCTTCAGTTCTTTTTTCACGGCTTTTGATTCTTTTTGATGAAATTGCGCCATCTGCTGGTGGGAATTACTGTTAAGGAAACACAAATCTAAACAATTCTCTGAAAGGCTAGACATGCTTCTGTAAACATACAAATACACCTACAGCACACCTATAACACTTCTGCTTCTCCTTGCCCGCCAGTAGCCACATGCCACACTGTATTTAGTAGTCAGCTGTGAGTCTAGACGGCACAGACCGCATGTGACACTTTTATTTCAGAAGTAGTGGGTTTCAGATATCAGTTCTCTGAGAACTTAGACTCTTGTTGTTTTTATATTAATACAGTTTACTCTAAAACAATATCATAGTACAAATAGTCTTCTAATTTGAGTCCAACAAAAGAAATCGTATCCTGCAAAGACAGGTAAGTGATGGCTCATGTGGTTAAGGACAGTGGGTTTCTGATCAGAAGGTCGGGGGTTTGAGCCCCAGCACTGCTACTGTAAGTTGCCACTACTGAGCCCTTGAGCAAGGCCCTAAATCTACTTCAGGAGAGCTGTACTGACTGACCCGGAGCTCTGACCCAAGCTTCTTAGCTGGGATATATGAAAAATCATTTCACTGTCCTGTAAGGTACATGTGACAAATAATTAAATCTTATTAATGTCTTAGAAGTAAAAAATATTGTAGTTTTCTTTGTTTGATGCAGGCCAATATTTCCTTTTAAAATGACCTTTTTTTCAAATAGTGTATAAGCAAGATTGAAATGATTAAAGCATCATTTATCCCAAGCATTCTCAAACGTTGTGAATTTTCTGCCAAGCCTTGACCACGTTACTTTTTTTAAAAATGCAAAATTATAATAGAGGACAACATTTGAATACTTTACTTATGCATGTAAAATATGTCTGTGTAATATAAGTGACTAAAAACACTAGCACTCTATTGGAAAGTGTTTAATATGCAAGTCACATGACGTTGCGAGTATGGTGCAGAAGCAGCAGCATAGGAAGTGGCCCTATTCATACAAAACCTCCGTATCTTATGTGCAGCTGGAGAAACAAAAGCAGCATTAGTAGATGGCATATCCGAGCCAAAACATACCAGTTTTTCAGTTTTCCAGTTCAGAATGTAGATCATTTAACATTTTTATACACAAGGTCTGTCTCTCATAAAAGATTAGCATGTAGAAGTCTGGTGTGCAAAGGGACGCCTTCTTTAGGCTTGTACTGATTAATCATTAATAATTAACTACTGACAAGAGAATGCACATAGTTTCTTATTTCTCAGTGTTCTAGTGCAAACACATCAAAACAGTAAGGCTTTCCAAAATAATGCTTTTGCCTTTCTGTCCTCATTTAAAAACCGAGCCCACTAAAAATACAACATTCAATACTGTGCATCATCTGACCTGTGAGTGCACCCCCTAGTGGTGTACAAGTGAATATATGTGTAAACTACTGAGAAATAAATGCAAAACAAACATGATCAGTTTTTTTCTGATTTCTAACTTGTTTAATTTATTGAGGGCAATCTAAGCGGTTGACAATATCTTTAATAGATATTTATTAGAAATGATTAGTCTTAATACTCAATATCAGTATAGAAGAGAGCATATGTACACAATTTAAAACAAAGTGCTAGTTTGTTTTGCATAATGAGTTATAACTGCAGTATTTTGGGCTGATACTGCTCTGAGTGTGTGAGACTAAGCTGCAATTTGAGCAATATTCCAGCCTGATCTCTAACAGAAACAACACAGCTACTGTACTGTGCTCTCGATACCTGTGGCCTCGGCTCGCTGTGTTTCCTCATGTTTCGGCACAAAGGCCCCTTAAAGCCGACCGCTCAGCTCTGTTTGAACTACACATGATTCAGGAGCCGAAGGAAATTCCTCAGAGTTTTATGGATTAAAGGTCATTATGTCGGGCGAGGTCCTAGATTCCTCCCTCAGCTGAGTTGGCGTGTGTCCCTGGATGAGTGGAGTGGAGGAGAACGGGCTCGAGCAAAGGCTCAGCTGCCTTGTGTATTTATTGAAGCGGATTATTCAGAGGTAAAGCAGGAGCTTCTAATCACTTTGCTTTATATTAGCATGCACAAAAAAAACAATGACCACTTAACCATGCAGCCCACATACCTTTTATACGGGCTGAGTATGTATGGTGTAACATGTGACTAGGAAAACGAAATCAGAAATCAGAGGCATGCTGCAAGGGGAAATAAATTAATTAAGCAAATACAAATAAAACAAACAATATAGAGTTTAAAATCAGAAACATGAACTATGAACTTGAGGTAAAAGCGCATCATTAATTGATTGCCTTAAAGAATTTAACGGAGCAAAAAGTTATTAACTATTATATTTTAATACTACTCAATATAGAAATAATATATCAATAATATACCTCAGATATCTATTAATATGTACAACGCAAGAGGGCACACTTGCAGTCCAGAACTGGGCATTGTATTTTTAGCGGCCTTGTTTTTTGATAAAGACAAATTACTAGAAACGAACAATTTTTTCAAAAGCATTTTTGAAAATTATTTTGTTTGTTTAAATTATTTGGACTTCATTAATTTGTGTTAATAACAAATTTGTTCGCATTAGGCAATTAGACTTGTTTATAAAACAATGTGTCCTATTGGCTAAGAAAAATGTGCAAAATTTATACTTGTACAATGATAATAAAGGAATCAAATCTAATATAATCTAATCTAATAGTTAGTACACACGACAACAAACACTATACAAGAAACAAAGGGGAAAAAAATAGATCTTAAGTCATTATGAAGTTACTTATGAAGTTAAAAAGGACACAGGTGAGTGCAGGGGCTGATGGGAAGTGCAATCCCACGCCCAATTTCAGCACTGATACAATGATGCAGTGATGTAAGCTCAGAGTTGATTATTATGGTTTATTTCCCCCTTATAGAAGAGGATTTTCATGATTTTTTTCTCCTATCTCTATTAGCAAGGCAAAAATACCGCTTGATATGCTATCAGCCTGAAACGTTTCTTCTTTGGAAAATGTTCCAGCGTTGCCTCTGACACTGGAGACTCCTTCCTGAAATGACTTAACTTTTATCCAATTGTCCAAATGATGCTAAAGAAGTGTATAGAAATAGAGTATACTTACTGTCTATGTTCAGTTTTGATTAGTAATTAGGGATCTTCCGTTGCAACAGTAGAACACTGTTAATCATAATTATTTGTTTGTTAATTAAAAATGATACATTTCAAATGTTAAAATGTAATTGCGGTCCATAAGTGATTGTGAGACTGATGTTTTATTAAAGTCAGGTAACTGTTAAATTTTTTAATGGAATCAGAGACTATTCATATATACAGAGTCAGGCAAAAAATGTAGACACATTACAAGAAAAGAAAAACAGTAAGATGTATATTATATGAATATAATGTTAATAATAAATTATTATTATTATTATTATATATCAATATATAACTTAGTATTATGTATTTTTTTTTTTATATCTGTAGACCTTATAAGTGTTTATGTATTTTTTGGCTGACTGTTTTTGACTTTTTTAGTGCATTTTCAGCCTCACTGTACTTATATTCTCTCAATATGATCAGAACATTGCTTTATATTGTACAGTGTTGTTTTGTTTAAAAACAAATAATTCTCTAATGAGCTCATGAACTCATCTGAAGCGTCGCTTTATCGCTAATCCTGTCGTAGATGCTGTTAACAAGGCGAATATACCGTGTTAGTACCAAAGCATGCGTTCTCACCCGTGCGCTCTTGAAATGCTCAGATGTGATGTCCTCATTGTCAAGTCCACTGTGCTGAAAGGCGGTGCTGTGGCGTTATTTATAGCTCCGGCAGAGGAGCAGGAGCAGTCTGCACTCGCTGCACCCAGGCAGGCTGACTTCTTCTCCACAGCGTGTCGGGCGTAAATAAAGTCAGCGCTGACATCACAGCACTCCTGATGAGCACAAGCTACTCTCTCAGCCCTCCCTTCCTGTCTGTCTCCTTGCCACGAGGAGGGGCCATGTACCAGTCCACCACCCCCCCCCCCCAACCTCATCTCCACCCCCCCTCCCCCCTACCTTCCTTTCCATCCGGCCTGCAGATGGAGCGTAAGGCAGGAAGCGCGGCACTCATCCAGTCGTGCAGGAGCCACTCTATGGCCTTCCTAATGAATAAGCAAGAAAAAGGTACCCGTGTCCTAGCAGCCATGTAGGTCAGAGCCGGCACAGAGGGAGTGAGAGATCACATGGCGTGCAGGACCACAAGCTCAGGAGTTTATTGAGAGATCACATGGCGTGCAGGAGCGAGACTTTAGGAGTTTATTAGTGAGGACTGTCCTTGGCTCCTTGTCCTCCTCCTCTTCTCTGCTGCCAGGGGACTCTATGGGTTCCTTGGTGTCCGGATGCTTTGCCCAGCCAGACCTGGCCGATCCTGAACGCGTCTCCATCCAGTAAGTGGCTTTGCACGACGCTTTTGTTAATCACAGTGATGATGACGATTAGAGCGCACTCTGGATCAGGCTGGCAGCTGTGTGTGTGTGTGTGTGTGTGTGTGTGTGTGTGTGTGTGTGTGTGTCTGTGTGTGTGTATGTTTATGTGTGTGTGGTGTGTGCATGTGTGTCAGAGCATTTGCAAGTGTGCGTGCACACCGCAGTGACTCCTCAGAACTGTAGCTTGCAGCATCTCTCGCTCTCTCTCTCTCTGTCTCTCTCTCTCTCTCCCCCTCTGTTTCTCCCTCTCTTTTTTTCTAACGTCCTCTAAATGTGAAGGTTGAAACGGCTGCTCTGCTGCCTCTCTGTACTTCCCATTTTCACCCAGGACGTCAGATGTTCCTAATCCAATAGGAAGCTCAAAGCTTTCTTTGTGATAAAAATAATAAACAAAAGCAAAAAAATACATCTATGTATAAAATATAGGTAGAACTTCTACAGGGTGTCCTGAAAGTCTTCTCACATTAAGCAAGTACATGCACAACTACAGATGTAGTTCATCATCTACATCATCACTGTGTGTGAGGACCGGGACGTTCGGGACACCCCGTATTAGCCATCAGTCAGAAGTCTTCAGCTTCCCGTGCTAACCCATGAGAGGTCATCAATTTCTAGTTTATTACAGCGTGGTAAAAGCTTTCAGCTTGATCACTTCACGCAAACCTTTTCTCCGCCTTTCTCAGCGCATTCAATACAAATGATTTCGGGTACAAAACAAAGCGCTTTAACAATCAAATCTCACCGGTCGCAACAATAAGACGTCCTTTTAGGTGACAGCATCAGCAGAAATGGGTTTCTAGGATACTTCACCGAGTCCGTTAAAATGATAAAGAGAACAGGATGATTCATATTTGCTGGAGATTGATGGCTTTGCTGTGTCATATAGCGTTTCTCATCATCTCAGTTTGATGGCAGTGAATTGCCTGCCTCATTCCAGCAGATCTAATTAAATCTCACAGCTCGCTTCTCAGGAGATGCCGAAGCCTTCAGACTAATCTGAACAACTGCCCTGATCTCCGAACAGCCACAATCCTGCTGTGGGATCTAATGCCACATTATATCAGAGAAATTTCTTTAACAGGCTCTGGTGAAAAAATCTAAAGTATTTATTATTAGATGGCCCGATGGCTTAGGGGTTAGCCTTGCTGCCTAACCTGTTCACAATTCCCTTTGACCTAAGCAGTTCAGAATCTCACTTGATTTTGCAGAATACCCTGTGCAGGCCACTTCGCGGGCAACTACTGGCTGATCAGAACACAGCCTGACCCAGTTCAGTGTAACGTACAGTAGAATATAGTACAGTGCAATAGTCTACAGCCATCCTTCATATTTTATCAAATAAAATTCAATTATATTGATAACTTAGGGAAATGGGAACAAATGTTTTACGTTAACAGGCTGCAACGATAGAATTAAAAACAACCTCAGCAGCAACCTCATTTCCCCTCTCGTCTGCTCCAACCCCTCAGCATTCAGCATCACCAGTAGGCCTGATCATCTGTCATCATCTGCACCTGTTTCTCACTGGTTCATGGCTTAAGTTAGATGCTTTTAATGCTTGAACGTTCCTCTGAAACTGCTCAGGTTTCTCAGGTCAGACTGAAGTGAAAATGCGATGCAACAAAGTCCTTCAGGAAGCCTGGAGAACTGTTGCTTAAGACTACATTCAAATTCTAAGAACGTCTGACTCTGTGGAAGCACAATATGAAGAAATGAGGCGTGTCTGAAGCTACACAGCTGTTGTTTTTGCCCTCGTAGCTCTGATTTTGACTCTGATTGTTTCTGACCCTGGGTTCTATTTTTCGCCTGAGATATTCGGAACGCGCATCGCATGACCTAATGTCACACATTCTGGGTTTGACAGTTTTTTAGGTTAGAGATACAACAATTGTAATTCAGAAAGTCAAACAAAAAGACGTAACTGAAGACCCGCTATCGTCTAGTAACGATGAGTCAGGAGTCTTTCTTCGTCTGCGGTTTTGTTTATTAAATTAGACGTCAGCTTTAGTCCTGAGTGACTAGCGTGGCTTGCGTGCAGTAAACAGGTTTGTGCGTCGACGCGCGTGCCAGGTGGCCCGCCGATGTGTGCCGATGTCATGTGACGGACACCTGCATGTTGGGGCTCATGGCCTCTCAGCTTGTGCTGAGAAAACTGTCACTTCCTGGCTCCTAGGACTCTAACCAGAGCCAGGGATGTGAGTCAGCCAGGCAGGCACGCTGCCAAACGTCTGAGTCTGCCTACCTGAGTCTGCCTTCCCACCATGCCTGAGGCATGGTGAAGTCACTCTCAATAAAACAGGCAATGTGTGATTTTTTTTAGGACTTTTGAGTAGTGAGTTTATGTCATGTGATGGTCAATAAAAGAACTTCTGAAAGCACCTTCGTGCTTTTAAAATAGCCTGTTAGCGGTCAGGTTTGTTTTCAGTTCCATGACGACCAAGGGAAGTGGTTTTGGGTGTATAGTGTGGTTTTCTCTGTATCATGCATCAACGTTGCTCTTCAAGTGAACAGTTTGTGTGTGTGTTTGAGTTACTAGAGATCAGTACTGAGCCAAAAGAAGGTTGATGAAGGATCTGTTTGCATATCGTGAGCAGAGAGTGGACAGAATAGTGAAAAAGACAGTCACTCCTTTGCATGTGCAACACCAGGTCCAAACTGAGTCAGTAAAATTTTTCATACTGGTCTTGGTAATGTGCTCAGTCACTGGACTGCGATCAATTTCTATAGTCATTCAGGCTTTTATATTTGCCAGACGTGCAGGAGATTTAATGACTAACCTCTATTACTCATCTCTCCTTCCTGGCTACCCGTCTCTGCCTCGTACAAACTTCGTTATTGATTTTTGGTTTGCGCTCCGACGCAAAGTTCGCTATGTGTTCACAATTATACAGTCGCCGTGGTGTACAGACCCAGACCATAAGCTGTGCCCCAGCTCGCTAATTTGCTTGGATCTTGTGGATTAGAGAAAGATAGATTGTCCTGTTATTTATTCTTTTATCCTTTATAGAGTATATCACTCAGTAGCCTAGAAGCCTCCCAGAAGTCTTTAGGCACAAAGCAGGGTACTCCCAGAGCAGGATGCCAATCATAGCGAGCATACACACACTATAGGCAATTTGGGAACACTAATTAGCCTAATCTGCAAGGCTTTGGACTGTGGGAAGAAACCGGAGCACTCACTAAGCAACCCACCAAGAACGGGGAGATCATGCAAACTCCATGCACACAGACCCGAGGCGGGAATCAAACACTTAACTCGAGGTGTGAGGCCACAGAGCGAACCACTACGCCACCATGCCACCCCGATCCTGTTATTATCAATTTTGATATATGGGCGTGTTAAATTTCCAACGTGAGATTGGTGGATAGCAGCATAAATACTGGTCTGTGCCCTAGTAAAATGAGTCGAACAACGCCCATGTTCTCAATCCATGATGCAAACCATATATTTTTTTTTAGTTTATTTGTAGTGGTAAGAAATATATACAACAAAAACATAAAATCTACTACTGCATTGCTCCTGTGGGATTACACGGATGTCCGCCATACGCTTTGTGAATTAGTTGTAACTACTGAAATGCATTAGAAGGAATGGATTCAATTATATAGCTGTCATTTAGCTTGCAGTCAGACTCACTGTTGTTACAGGAAATTAATCAACAACTTCAGACCAGTCTCAAATTAATGAGAGGAATAATATCAAATGGGAGAAAATATCAAGTTGAAAGATCTGAAGAATCAGCTTGATATGAATCACATCTAATCAGTCATTTTTGTATGGATCAAGAGTGTATCCTGAGTACAGATTTACTCAGTGAAGAGTGTGAGCTGGAGCTCTGCGGCCTTTGTTGAGTAATCAGAGTAATCTGCAGGTCCCATGGTTATCTCCTGACATGAGGCTGATCCCACAGGGAACAGAGAGAGAGAGAGAGAGAGCGGTTTCCAAGCAGTACCAACCTGAGAGAGAGGGTAGTGTGTGTGTGTGTGTGTGTGTGTGTGTGTGTGTGTGTGTGTGTTGGGAAAATAACCTAACCCCAGATGTGCCATTATTCACGTCTAATTTTTGCAAAGTAAAGTAAATAGACTTTTTTTTGTAGGATTTAAAACATTAAAACAAATAAAGCAATTGGAAATTGTAAGTAATAGTTAATACAGATGGAGGAACCTAGGTATCATGATAATATAGTATCATCTGGTATCACATTAATCATGGCTCTACAGCCAATCAGGGGCGTTTGTGGGATCACGCAAGCGGAAGAAGTGGATAGCGCTGTCCTCCGAATGTGTTACTCCGCCCCCAGCGGTGTGTGAGTGAGCAGTTCGAAAAGAGGCGGTCGGATGGTTTGGAGGAAACAGGTGATAGTCTTTGGCCCTCTCGGCTGAGTGGTAGTTGTAGCTTTAATGTGAGAGCCCCCTAGTGACGGGGCTGAATTGGACACGACTAAATTAGGGAGAAAATCGTGGGGAAAAAAAGAGAGATGTTACTCAAGTTTATATGCATGTCAAGGCAGGTGAGCGAATACTTTTGGCAACATAGTGTATCTGACCAGCGTACCAAACAACCGGCCACAGTAGTCCATTCAGCAAATAAAATGATCACCACTGATTCATTCCAGCTTAACTTTTTAATCATATTTGTTTCACTTGCCCGCAGTTTCGAGGTTTGTTGTGTAATTACAGACTGCATAAAAGTGTTTACACATGGAGGTGCAGAGAGACGATTGCAGATGATTGTAGTATACAAGATTCTGAAGCTCATGGCCAAAATATATCATGGGCTGTGGGCAAAGAATCTGAGGCCGGGATTAGGATCTTGGCACGTCATCATCTCATGCTTCGTTCAAAGGGTGTCTCAGATTGTTTCCTTATGTGATGTTATATCATGCTGCTGCCTTCTAAGACACAGCGTTGGCTAACAGCGGAGGCAGCAAGGCATCAAGGTGGTTAAAAGGGCAAGTGGTCACAAATCTAGCTGTATTACCATGAATTAGATCCTCACTATGTGTTGAAATCTAATGCATATGCCATGCAAAGCGTATGTGTGTGTGGAGGTTCTCTTCTCTTTTCTTTCCTTCTGCTTCCTCTTAGCCGGGCCTCAGAGTTTGCTGTTCCTTTGGCCAGTACGTACTCCGCATCTGAGTCATGGCTCGGCATCCTCCCTCTAGCCATCGAAGCAGACTGATTCACGGCCTGCAGTTCATCTTCTGATGAATTATTGTCGAGAGCAGAATGGCTCTGGTTATCCTTGAGGAGCAAAAGATCCAGACACAAAGGCGTTCAGCTTCTCTATGGAATTCATTAAAGTGCTGTCAGAGTGTAGATGCTGCACATGCTGGTTCAGGCACAGTTGTTTTCTACCGTCGTTTGTTTCCCTCTGACCGCGCAGTGATGTGTGAGTATTCGTGCAATGCTTGAAACCAAGAGGGGGAAGTGGAGGAGTGTTCAGAATCAGTGGGGAGGATCGGACATGTCCAGTTCAGCCCACGCATTGTGTTCAAACATGGAACTGATACATCGGGAAACTCAGTATGCGTCGTATTTAGGTCTGGGACGCAAGAAGTTAATAACTCGTAGAAATGATCGATATACAAGTAGAAGATATACATAGGTAAGTGCTGTTTGGCGTTACCGTAAGGCGCTCATTTAAGGCACTAGCTTCTGCCGCGGTCAGTCCGATTTCCACATGTGTTCTGTGTGAAGAGGAACCATCAAGTTGTTATGAGGAACTCCCTGACGAGCTCACACAGTCTAGTTGTAATACCTCCTTCTCAGTTTGTGCAGCATTTTTAGCTCTCATCTATATTACGTTAAATTTTATCAAGCTTCTCTAATTAATCGTTTTAATTTCTCTTGTTAATTGAATGCTATATTGGATAAATATATTAAACCATGATTGACCACGATTGTTCATTTATGGAAATCCTTAATAAAAGTGGTTCTGAATGTAGTCTTGCTCTGAACAGCTTAGGTTTTGTTTACACTCGAGTGCTACTACCACGTCCAATGACAGCTGTCAAGACTTTGAAGTTTCGGCGAGCTGAAGCATCTGCACAATTATTTTATGATTCCTTGAGCTTGTTTTATTCCTTGCTGCTTGATATTGATACTGAAATATGATGAGCCTCTTGAGGAACATAGGTGGAAAAAATACATAGAAGAAAAAAAAACTAAATCTTTTTTGCCGAGTTACGTGAGAGTGTATCCGGGTGAATATTATAAGAAGAGTAAGTGCTAGACAAGTTATCCTTGTTTTTGTTTAATTCCTTGCAAAGTACATAAAAAAATACAGCACTGTGCAAAAATCTTGAGCAACCGCACATTTCTTCATATTTTGCTTTCGAGGAGTCAAAGCGACTTTCTTGTATTTTTAATGTAGTCTTGAGAAATGCTGTAGTTCTCCAGGCTTCCTGAAGCACTTTCTCTTCTCTCTGCTTTCTACTTTCTGCTTTTTGGCAAGTTTCTGGCTCCAGTCCATATATATGTTCAGTTTCAGAGAAATGTTTTTTGTTTCTTATGCGGTTGTTATGACTGGAGAAGAATTCTCATCTGTGATTGGTTAGAAAACTCGACAGCGAAGGCGAGAGTTCAGTTGTGTTTTTAGCCCAAAATGTGTTACCTTAATAAAACTCAGTGTCAGTCTAAAATACGTTTGTGTCTTTTTATTTGATTTATGAATGATAATTAATATTAATGAAATAACAAAACAGAACAATTGTAAAACTGTTAGCTAACCTCTGTTAGCACTTACGTGAGAAATCCTACCTTTTAAATTATGATTTGTTGCAAGAATTTGGTCCCGCCTGTGATTAGTTACACCAATCTCACCCATGCAGCGTCAGCACGGTGGTCATAAGCACGATTCATCATGATTCACCGCGAGTTTTTGCATAATGATTATGTTTCCGATCTTCCCGCGCAAAAATGAACATGTTTAATTTTTCTTTGAGGTCCTCGCGTAGGCTCACGGACCCTGCAGAACCTTGTGGAACGTCGGGTGGTCACTCGCGTTGGCATTGCGTCTCAGTGTGAGTCAAACCGCGTAGGTGAGATAGGGGTGTTGGAAACCTAGAGGCGGTACTTGAATCATATTTTTAGTACAGTTTTTGAAGAGTCAAATCCAGAAGTATATAAGACACTCTGGATTTTTTGAGATCTCAGAATACCTATTTTTTTCTTCCACAGTTTGTCCCTAGTGGTGTTCATCAGTCTAAAACAATATGAGACTTCATTTATCATGAGCAGTGACATGACACTGATAAATACAGGGAAAGGAAGTGCATGTTTCTCAGTGCTCAGTCCTTGCAGAAATGCACGGTTTTCACACTCTCAAAGGTTTCTCTGCAGTTTCACTGGCCTCACTTGCAGCTGAGCGCTTCAAGACAAACACATTTGCCCATTCATCGAGAGAAAAAAAAGGAATTGAAATTATTGTATAAAGAAATCTTACTTGTAAAAGATAAGATGATTATTAGATTACTAATATTATAGGATATTATATTTGTGTGCTATCTTTAATTGTGAAATGAGTGATATAATTCTGTTGAGTGAAATAATATGTTCTGAGTGATGTTGCTGTCACTTCATGCCATCTATTCATTAGTAAATGGCTCTAAGCTTATGTCACATACAGTATAGCATTATAGTTTCAGAGTATTTTTCATATCGAATATATCTAATAGTTTAGAAGCACATTATCAGGCTGTGTATAGATATCAATGCAAGACCACAAAAGTGCAAGGCTTGCACTGTTCACTTCTTCATCCTTAAAAGGAAACTGATATTACAGTAAAATATTAGCGTAAGACATGTCAGAAGCAGAACAATGGTGTTTTGTTACCGAAAGTTGTGTATTAATACCGATACCGTATTCAATCGATTTATATGTGCCATGTTAATAAAATTTAATCCTATATAAAAGTAAAATAAATCCTGCATCCATACTGCATCCTAATGTAATATTAGAAAAAAACTTACACAGTTACCCAGGTCATGCAATTTTCCATGCATTTCCATTTTCATTTATGATCCAATTCAGGTTTAAATGGGGGGAAAAATTTAAAAATATTTTTCTTTGTCCACATTTCTCTGTCCACTCTAGAGGAAGAAAGTATGCATTTTGTCCTTTGGTGTGTTTTTTTTTTAATGAAATATAGTAACAAGAAAAATGTCCCATTATTAAACCAGCTTTGCCTTAATTTAAAAGCTGCTGTGTTTAGGCGCTTGTCTTTTTAACCCACTTTATGACCAATATATTTCCATATTTCCCTTAAGGCCACCTTTTTTTTTTACTGTGGCCATCTCTTTGAGAGCTTTGTTCCTCTACTGTTGTTCACGACTCACTAAATTTTTTTCTGTGACTCATATTACAGCCTCAGTCAGAGTTTTTTCCTGCTACATCATGCAACAACGTCACTGCTCTCACCGTGGTGCTTAAAGACACAGAGTCCAATTAGCCAGATCATATAGACGTACACATAGAAATAGTATTGATTCTTTCTACATGCAGGCATATACAGTGGTATGTTTTCATCACTTTAGTACCACTATACTTTTTTAGTACTGGTATCCTGTAGTGTGCTTTAAGAGAGGTTGCATCTTATGAAAGATCTGATTTGCGATAAAAAATAATGTATATCAGTTGACTGGATAGGAAATTATGTCAATTCATATCCAGTACTGATCCACTGTTTCAGGTCAGCATGTGGTGTCAGATAAGTAGGTCCTTATCTGTCGATCTGATTGATTCACAAAAAAAGGGATTGAGACGGCTAAGTCAGCATTAATTAGATTGAAAAACACAGACCTCATTAAAGACTCTAGAGTGGAAGATCAAGCTTTCCCAATTAATAGCAAAAGACAACAATCAGTGAATAATGTTCAGGTAATTTTGACAGAACTCGTTGTAATAATGGCCTGTCCTGAAGAAGGTGTACTTCTGATTGATGTTGTGACTAATGGACGATTAAGGGCATTTTAACATTAGGGCCACAAGATGGGCTTCACCAACACTTGACACCAAAGTCTGGTTCTTTTTTATCAGTGAGAACACAATCATTCCATGCTCGGGAACCGTGCCCGAGTCCGCTGGGAAATGTGGTCTCGATAATGATACAGCATACTCGTGCTGACATTTTTTTCTGGGAATATCAATAATATTAGGCAGAGAGTAAATGTTTAAAAAAAAAACTTTATATTCCTTTCTTCTCTCATATGATGGCTGACAAACCACATTTGTGTATACTGCCACCTGCTGTATCGGTGAGTATACAGTAAATATGCAAGTGTACCCGAGTATAGAGAGCAAAAATAATGGCAGAGTGTGGAGGGGTAAACAATCAATCCTGGGCACAAATCAGTCGTGGTTACGTGAAAAATTCTCTGGATGCTGAGACTGGACAGACTTTTCTTTAAGGGTTTTTTAAAATTTTTTTTATTTCTGCTCAATCTAATTCAACCTGTTTCTGGTGATAAGACATATTGTTTTGCAGCCTTTACCACAAGCGTACGCACATTGTGTTCTTTTGTGGGCTTGCACGTGTGATTTAAAATCATTAAAGAAATGTGGTTTGGAATCTGGGCATTTTGATTCATTTCCTGAAGTGAGAAGAATCGCTCAGGGTTTGGGTTAGGGCAGTGGCTTATCATACTGAAAGAATAACTTCCTGGTTTTAGTCACTTCCCCTGAGATCCGTTTCAGAGCCCATAGAGGAAACGCAGGTCGATAAAAACTACGATAGAGCTAGACGAAGCAAAAATGTCACAGCGAAGTTATCAAGGGCTCGGCCGAAATGATTTCATTCTCACATTCTTTCAGAATGAGGCAGTCTGGTCTGAAGAGTTTTGTTTGTCCTTCCAGTCCATATGGAAGCCATCATGTGTGATTATCATTTATCATTCCAAAAAACTTTGAGAAATTATAACAAAAAACAAAGCACAATTGCGTACAGTTCAACTTTTTTGACAGAACACTTAAAAACAGGAATTACAGAGAAAAATGAGTCAGGCCACAAATGATGCCTTTGCAATGTTAATAAGATTTGGTTTCAGCTAAGTGGCAGATATTTAGTGCTGCCTGATCATATTATCCTCATTATACATGTATGTGTGATTTTTTTTTACAAATAAAAAAAAATTCTAGGTATGGGCATAAAGCAAATATTTATATGTTGCGATGCTGTTGGAATGTATCATGTATGTATACTGGCATTGGTATACTAAGGTTGAATACAAGGGTTCTTTATTTAAAATCAAGCTACATTCACATTACCAGCATGAAGTGACTCAATTCTCATATACTCAGTACTCAATTTTTTCTCCCTTAATGTGACAAGATTTTTTTTCGGGCTGTCTGAGCGCACAACTCATGTTTTTCAGATCGGATCTGAGTCACTTTCATATGTGTTTCTACATCAAATACATATCTGAAATGCGGCCATGTGACTTAAATAAGAACAAGTAAGAATTAATGTGCATGCATGGGGCACTTGCTAACATCCGTTAGCACCAACAGCACGGGGATTTCATAGCCGTGCCAGCAATAGCTACAAAGGTGTTAGACTTCCTTCCTTATTCTGGACTTCAAGAAATACAGCCAACTACCTGCTCGCCATCATCAAGACCAAATCCCAAGTATGTAGTTGCTAAAATCACCAGTGGTCACATAGTTATGGCATGTTTTTACCCCAATGGCACGAGCAAAGACGTTTCGCTGTGCGCTTGTGTGCAGTTTCAGAGGACACCTACGTCCACATCAGAGTCAGATAAAAGTCACTTGCAATTATGGCGGTAACATGCGAATCCAGTCTGACCAAAAACATCTGAATTGAGAAATGTGGCTTGCAGTGTGAATGTAGCCATAAACAGAGCTAACTACTGATTCCCGGTAATTCTGAGCATGAAAATGCTAGAGATGTTAATGCGTGGCCTCACACCTCCAGGGTCGAGGGTTTGATTCCAACCACAGGTCTTTGTGGAGTTTGCATCCCCTCGCGCTTGGTAGGTTTCCTCCCACAGTCCAAATACATGCAGATTAGGGTCATTGGTGTTCTCAAATTACCTGCCATGAATTGGCACTCTGTCACACAGTGTGTACTATGCATTGCGCCCAAATTCTCCAGGCCCTGCGATCCTGTAACAGAGTAAGTGGTATGGACGATGAATCAGTGAATGAATGTATTACCCGATAAGGTTTCTTTCGCATGTAGTGTCAACCTCTACAAGCCAGCTGTAATCTAATGCTAGCTTAGCACTTAGTATAAGCCAGACTTTTTGCCTACTTGTTGGTAACGTACTTGAAGAGTCAGGTCCACTTGCTGACAATCCACTTTCCCCTTTAACGTCTTTATTTTCACAGGGAGATTTGTCACAAAACCGATCGTTGTTGTCCTAAAACACTTTGGGTTAAACAACCGCTCAACAGCATGGGTTGCCTAGTGTTTACGAGCATTTCATGAGCGCTTCACGTGCACACGGTGTGATATGTGCACACAGATGGATCTGTGTGTTCATGTGTGTAAGAGAGAATGAGGCTGAGAGAATCAGTGCTCTGCACACAATTAAATAAGATTTTTTCTTCCATTTTAAATAATAGTTAGTACAGTATGTGGAGGGTCAGTGTTGATACTGAGCCAGGTCATGACAAATAAATCAGTGGAAACCAAGGATTGTGCTGCTTCAACTGTTTAAATACAACTTAAACCAAAGGGGAAATCTGCGTCTGTGATTTAGGAAAGTTTGGAAAATCATCAAAACAGGCCATAACTCAATTCACATTCCAGATGTGTACAGTATATAAGAAATCAAATGCAGCCGAGCATGTGCTGTGGGTGGTGTCATGTGACCAGTGCAAAGTGTTATCGCTGTGAAATTACTTATTTTTTTTATATCACACTAACTTCCCAACAAGCAGCGCAGTGATGTACTGGTTAGCACTGTGGCCTCACATCTTTAGAGCTGAGGGTTCGAGTCCCGTCTGCAGGGTGTAGCCCAGGCCTCCGGGGATAGTCTCCATGCCTCCTGCGACCATGTATAGGATAAGCGGTATAAAGAGTGAATAAATGAATCCATGTGCAATACTTTTTATTTACGAAATAATCATTTTCTTAATCATGTGGAGTGTCCGCTAAACAAAAGTTGTACAGAGCAGGTGGGACTCAGGACCAGGACTGAAAAAACAACACTCAGGAGAGGCCTCTGGCTCGCTCTCTAAAGCCATGCTGAGTTAAACGTGGACACTCCCTTCTTTAGGAAATCACAAATACACACGTTGCTGTGGTGTGTGTGGTGAATCATGATTGAAGGGAAAGGAAAGCAACATTTAGAGACATCGCACACGCAGTGAGTGATCTGTAGAACCACATGCTGGATGTCTCCTGCAGGCGCTACACTTTTCCTCTCTCCTTAATCCACCCAGGATTGAAATGCCTGCATATCACATGGTCTAGAGAAATATTCGTGGTATTTGGATGAAGGTGAAGGTAACCGCGCTGGACTTGTGAGTAGGTGCTGTTTTTGAACGCCGTTTTATTTTTATTCGAATAGAACGCCTGGTCATTTCATGTTTCTTGATTGTTTTGACAGAACTTGCATTTTTGCATGTTTTAAAAAAAAGCTGGGTTGAAATAAGGTGACCAGAGCTTGAAATGAACAGCATATAAGAACTAACTTGTACTAGATTGCAAATGCTTCTATAGTCTCTGTTAATGGCATGCAGATGTTACTTGCTTACTTTGGCGGTTCTATACTTGTCTTTTCTCGTTTTCTCACTTTGCATAAGATTAGCATGGTCAAATGTGGTGAAGAGAGATGGAAAGTAGATGTTGGGCTGTGAAAAGCTTTCTTGTGACCCAGCTATTAAATTACACTGGTGTTAATGAAACCTTTAATGAAGAAAAAACAAAAACAAAGGGGAGCTACATACAAAGCTAATCTTATGCCCAGACAATCCTTAAACCAATTCAGTTCAATTAACTTTTATTCCTATAATTGTTTTAATAGTGATTGTTATCACAAAGTGGCTTTACAGAATAAAAAAATGATGAAAATGAATTTGAATAGTTACATTAAATATGTATAAATTATAATTATTAGATTATCCCTTGATTGTATAGTGATGTAGTGGTTAGCACTGTAGACTGGCACCTCAAGGTTCTGGGTTTGATTCCCCCAGCTCCGCAAATCTTGGTTATCAAGACAGACAGACTAGCGAGAGGTGCACTGCAAGAGGGAACAGCAATCAGGTCAGCTCCAAGTTTACATTTCAGCATGTAAAAGTAAGATTCATTTGGTGTGTCGAGTTGCAGTGCATCTCTCAGGGCAGTCTGTATTAATAACCAAGCTTAACAGTGCAGCTCTCTAGTTTCACAGCGTCTCATTTACATGCCAGCCACATGCTGAAGACAACGGCGACAAAAGTGAGAACGCATTACAACAGTTCATTTTGTTTGACAAGTGTGTAAAGAGTACGGATATAACTGTCAGCTCGAAAAAGTTAACAGCATCTCAAGTGCAGCAAACGCATATGAACATTTGCGTGTGCGCTTGAATTTAAACTCGCGTCGTGTCATGACTCATGACATGACATGACATGACATGACATGACGGAAACAGTGCTGCCAAGACTGGCACTTTGTATAATATTTATACTTGCCTTTCAAATGTTGACAGTGTTGGCAAACAGATGTCCTCCTATATAGACATGCAGATTTTTTATTTTACAGGTATGTCACATGCACAGGGAGTGTGTTGTACAAGGAAAAGACACAACACAAAGATTTATTTAAAGGAACATGTTCGTAGTGCAGTTACACGCAAAACACCAAATGTTAATGATATTACTCTTTATGTGTTTAATAGGAAAAATGTTCTGTAAATGAAGGTAGGTATTTCCCCTGTGTATAAAGACATTTGGGACGCTCTGTATTCGGGAAATCATAAGGAAAAATCTACATTTCTTTTATCATATACGGTTTGAAATGCAAACGTTTTTGACGAATCAGTGAATATCATTCTCATCGCATGGAGGTCTCTGGCTAGCTGCTGAGGATGACCAGTGTGGTCTGCTTGGGATGCGTGTGTTGACTAGGGACGGTTCCATTCTTGTTAAGAAGGCTTCAGGGCATCCAAGAAAGTCCAGCAAGTGCCAGGATCGTCTCCTAAAGAGGATTCAGCTGCGGGATCGGAGTGCCACCAGTGCAGAGCTTGCTCAGGAATGGCAGCAGGCAGGTGTGAGCGCATCTGCACGCACAGTGAGGCGAAGAATTTTTGGAAGATGGCCTGGTGTCCAGAAGGGCAGCAAAGAAGCCACTTCTCTCCAAAAAAAACATCAGGGACAGATTGATCTTCTGCAAAAAGTATGGCGAATGGTCACGTTCTCGGATGAAGCCTCTTTCCGATTGTTTGGGGCATTTGGAAAAAGTCTTGTCCGGAGAAGAAAAGGTGAGCGCTACCATCGGTCCTGTGTCATGCCAACAGTAAAGCATCCGGAGAACATTCATGTGTGGAGTTGCTTCTCATCCAAGGGAGTGGGCTCACTCACAATTTTGCCCAAAAATACAGCCATGAATAAAGAATGGTACCAAAACACCCTCCAACAGCAACTTCATCCAACAATCCAACAACAGTTTGGTGAAGAACAATGCATTTTTCAGCACGATGGAGCACCTTGCCATAAGGCAAAAGTGATAACTAAGTGGCTCGGGGAACAAAACGGTGAAATTTTGGGTCCATGGCCTGGAAACTCCCCAGATCTTAATCCCATTGAGAACTTGTAGTCAATTCTCAAGACGCGGGTGGACAAACAAAAACCTACAAATTCTGACAAACTCCAGAAGTGATTATGAAAGAATGGGTTGCTATCAGTCAGGATTTCAGTCAGAAGTTGATTGAGAGCAGCCCAGTCGAATTGCAGAGGTCCTGAAAAAGAAGCCCAACACTGCAAATACTGACTCTTTGCATAAATGTCATGTAATTGTTGATAAAAGCCTTTGAAACGCATGAAGTGCTTGTAATTATATTTCAGTACATCACAGAAACAACTGAAACGAAGATCTAAAAGCAGTTTAGAAGCAAACTTTGTGAAAACTAATATTTGTGTCGTTCTCAAAACTTTTGGCCACGACTGTACATGTGCTTAGTGGGTTTCCTCTGGTTTTGTCCCACAGTGCGAAAACATGCAGATTATCCTATTTGTCGTTCCCAAATTGCCTGTGTGAGATGGATTGGCAACCAATCCAGGGTGTACACTGGCTTGTACCAAAGGCTCCTGGGATACGCTCCAGGCCACTGTATACAGGATAAGCTGTATAGAAGATGGATGAATGAAGAAACATATTTCTTGAGACATTTTGGACTCAATTAAAAAAAAAAGTGGAGCATGTGGTAGCAACTTTACCCTGGAACAAAAAAAAAAAAGTTAGAAACACTGTTGTGTCATAAATAAAAGTTAATACACAGTCAACATGTGGGTTTGTGAATGCAGGTGTTTTGTCAGACGTGTGTGTGTGTGTGTGTGTGTGTGTGCACACTATCAGGTCGCATTAATGTCTCCATAGCACAAAGCATGGTAGAGCAGAGAAGCCTCCAGATGCTGGTGCCATTTTTGCCCTGCTGAAGTGCTCTGTGGAAAACACCACCTCTTTTTCTTTCTTTTTTTTTCCCCTCTTAAGAGGATGAGCTCCGATTGAACACACACTCACACAAAGTTTTCTCGCCGTGATGTGATGTGTGTGCAGGATGTTAAGGAGATGTCGGAGTATAACGCGAAGTTTAGCCTTGGATTGCTTTTGCAGAGGGAAAGTTTTGAGCTCCTGGTAACGTGATATGTGCACCGGAGACTGCAGGTAAACAACATTTAAGTCGCTCTTGAACGCAGCACGGCAACATTTTTTATATATATTTTAACCGACTCGCGTGAAAGAAAAGCGGCGCGGAAAGTGTTTGTATTGTTTATGTAACCGTGCAGGATACAGCCTGTGCTCGTTGTGTCGGATATTAATGGTTTCTGAGTGCAAAAACAAATGTGAACGAGCTTGTAGCCGGAGAAACGTTTTCAAGCTTTTCACCGCCAGAAAAAAAAAAAAAGAAAAGAAAGAAATCCGCTGGAGTTTCTTTCCAGCTTCATACGGCAGCCACATGCTTTGTCTTCTCCTCAATCCTGTTTCTCACTCACTTTTACTCCATATCTTATCATATATCATGTTTATTCCGAAAGTTTCGCCGCGTGTTCATTTTAACGAGAACTGGATGATTGTTAGCCGAATCAGTCGGCGTTTGTATGGAACGTGACACGCGCCGTTTGTGCCTTTGTTTGATTACACACATAGAAACCAGCATTAAAATGGTTAAAATCTGTTTGTTGTCAAGGCTAAGTGTGTTTGAGTGTTTTTTCTTTTGTTTTTTGTTTCTTTTATGTCGGGAGTTTTTCCAGATGTGCGCCAGAAAACATTTACCTCAGTGTGTTTACTGACAGTTTTCACCACAGCACATCTCTCTCTCTCTCTCTCTCTCTCTCTCTTTTTCTCTCTCTCTCTCTCTCTCTTCCAAACTATCTGTTTTAGTAAATCAATACATTTCTACAAACAATGCTAATAAAAAGCACACACGTCATATTTTGACATTCCCTTTTTAAAATAGAATCGTACATACTGCATAAGCGTTTCCTCTTTCACATTTAGAACTTCTTTAATAGCAGTAAATTTTATACCTTTTATACTTTAAGAATCCACAAAGTACAGCTACGGCCAGAGGTTTTGAGAATGACACAAATATTATATATATATATTTTAAAAGTCTGCTGCTTCAGTGTTTTTAGATCTTTTTTGTAAGATGTTACTGAGGTATACTGAAGTATAATTACAGCATTTCATAAGTTTCAAAGAGTTTTATTGACCATTACATTAAGTTTCATTGACTTGGGCATGGCGGCCCGTTCCCGCATAATCAAGGCTTGGAGTTTGTCTGAATATGTGGGTTTTTGTTTGTCCACCCGCCTTTTGAGGATTTGACCGCAAGTTCTCAATGGGATTAAGGTCTGAGGAGTTTCCTAGCCAAGGACCCAAAATTTCGATGTTTTGTTCCCAGAGCCACTTAATTATCGCTTTTGTCTTATGGCAAGGTTCTCCATAATGCTGGAAAAGGCATTGTTCATCACCCAACTGTTCTTGGGTGGTTAGGAGAAATTGCTCTCGGAGGATGTTTTTGTATGTTTCTTTAATCATGGCAGTGTCTTTAGGAAAAATTGTGAGTGAGCCCACTTGGCATCCATTGACTGAGAAGCAACCCCGCACAAGAAATGGTCTCAGGATGCTTTACTGTTGGCATGATACGGGACTGATGGAAGCGATCACCTTCATACATTTCAAGAAGGGCGTCAAAGAAGCCACTGCTCTGTGGGAAGAACATCAGAGACGGACTCTATCCTATTCCCTGTTGAGTCTGGTTTTTTTCAAGGTTTCTTCCTATTGCCATGGCAGGGAGTTTTTCCTTGCCATCTTGTCCCTTTGCTTGCTCATCAGAGACAATCTGATAATTATAATCTATACATATTTCCTTATGCTTTTTTGATGGTCTGCAAAAGGTACAGGGTTTGGACTGCTGACGACTGTCGTTTCTTCTAATGAATCCAAAAAGCTTGTCCGGAGAAGAAAAGCTGACCGCTACCTTAAGTCCTGTGTCGTGCCAACAGTAAAGCGTCCTGAGACCATTCATTTGTGGGGTTGCTTCTCAGCCAAGGGAGTGATTTTGCCACACTCTCATCCTACTTTATTATCTATATGGCTGTGTAGGTCAGGCAATAAGATTGGCATGTGTTATGTGCACACACAGATTTCAGGGAGACTGATGGCATCGTGTCTAAATGGAGATATACTTTCCCTTCTCGAGTACGATTACCTTCCATATCCGATTCGTTCACTGGCGGATGTGGGCACAGTTCCCGAGCATGTGGCCCTAATGTTACAATGCCCTAAAGATGTGCAGCATCCGAGGGACTGGTTGGACATTACAAAAACAGCTACTTTGTGCTACAAGTCACGATGGTGCCGCATCAAATGATGACATGGAGTTTCATTTTTCTCATATGTCTCTCCATAGGAATCTGTATTGCATTGTAGAGCTAATTGTAAGCAGTTGTCATCATCTGTGGTCATACTGTACCAAATGGTCAGCTTTTGTGTTTTTATATAGCGCCACTGTGTTTCAACTTTGTGAGTACTGTAGCTAATGGAGCATGTTGGAGCCATGGCAAACAGAAATGTGGTTAATCCAGACCTGATCAGGGGATAGTAGGTGTCAAGCGGGAATACACCCTGGATGTGACATCGGGATATATCACCAGGCACCAGATGTGTGCATGCATTCACGCATAGGGATAATTTAGTATAGGCAGAAACCCATCCAGACATTTGGAGAACATGTGAGGCTTCCCACAGGCAAGTTATGGATTTAATGATGTTTTCACGTTGTGTTAAAGTGGAGTTGGAGGCTGGACGTTAGACGATATGTAAGGAATAACACATAACAGGAGCAAAGTAGTTTCATGGTCATTCCACAGCAATAAACTGAACTATAAACTGTTAAAATGTGCAACATGGCATTCTTTTATAAATGAATTCATTGTCAAATGATTGTTGGGTAACGTGCTCCAGATTGTGTGGTTGTCAAAAATATTCCATGTCTGGATGGTGTGATTCATTCATTTTTTTATACCGCATAACATGTACAGGGATTGCAGGAGACCTGGAGTTTATCCCAGGAGACTTCGTGTACAACATGGGGTACACCCTGGACTCGCTCACACGACCACACTCATGCACACACTACAGGCAATTTGGAAATGCCAGTTAACCAAATCATGTCTTTTAACTGTGGGTGAAAACCAGAGTACACAGAGGAAACCCACCAGGGTCGGTGAGGACATGCAGACTCCACACGCACACAGACTCGAGGAGAGACTCAAACCCTGAACCCTGTGCCACCTATTTGTGTGATTCCATGAAATGTATTTTTATATTTTATGTACAACAGCATGGTCTGGAGTGTGTTATTCCATTTTATATCACAGCGACTTGCCAAAAAACAAAAAATGTGAATTAATTTTGTGCAACAGTGCTTTATGCACGTGATTTTTTTTTTTAATAGGAATTTTAATAGTTTATGGTTGTAATTTAACTTTGTATAATATCCAAGAGAAAATTTAGTTCCGGTTAACATTTGTATTATGTGCATGATGATAAAAAGCACATTTTTTTCCCCCTCCTCCTCAAAATCCTCTCTCTCTTTTAAAAAGTGAAATTTTTGCATCGACCAAGTAACCAGAAAACAGAAACTCCTCTGTCTTGAAGACCTTCCTGTCCTGGAAAACACTGCATTGTACTATAATTGATCGTCTCCTAACAAGAACTTCACCACATCAATGAGTATACGTTAATCTTTGTTAAACAACACTTTTTTAAAATCCATGTACTATTTATCATTTATTATGCAGAGCGAATATGCAGTATAAATTTGTGATTTGTCTGTTACTATAGAAACAATAACAGGTTATAATGTGCACATTATTACAAATGTATCATTCATGCTGCAGCCGGAAGTACTGGCTGAGTCATGTGGTTGTACAAAAGTAATGCATAGCTTCTGGTTAAACTGCACTGTCGTATAAGATTAAATATTATCTTATTATGCCTATGTAGAGTAAGTCACTTCGATAACAATATTCATCACTTAGTTTTGCTGACCATTATTTTAAAACAATAGCACAGCAGGCTGTTTTGTGATTTACTAATTTGTATTTTGATGCAGCAGTGCATGGTTGTCATCTCTAGCACACCCAACTCTACATGTCGTATTGAGGTAGCTGGATGAAATGAAGCTTCTGCTGTTCATCTCACCCGAAAGTAGCTTTTCTTCTTTTTGCACTCGTCTCACTTGAGCCAAAGTTGAAGTTTATTTAGGCTAAAATGACAGGGTGTGTATGCGTGCTGGCTAAGCCCATTGTAATGTTCTATTTATATTCCCAGCTGACCTACTCTCTTTTTGCTTGTACACACATCCAGGCCGAGAGCTGCGTTATTGCAGAGAAATAAAGTCCAGCCTTGCGGTTTAGCGTATATACTCTTACTTCCATGTTTACTGTAGCAGTCAGTATGTCTGTACATGGGATTGACTAACTTTAGATCTGCAAAAACTGCACTGCAAAAGAATGCTGAAATATTCTTGAATCGATCCAAGCCTACCTATACTTACTCACTCAGCGTCTAGCCCGCTTTATCCTGGAGCCTATCCCAGGAGATTGAGAATAGGAGGCGGGGTACACCTCGAACGGGGTACCAGTCCATTGCAGGGCAAGCAAACACACACATACACACTCCTTCACACACTATGGACAATTCGAGAATGCCAGTTAGCTATTTAATGTGCATGTTATTGGACTGTGGGAGGAAACCGGAGTACCCCGAGGAAACCCACCAAGCACGGGAGAACATGCACACAGACCCGAGGCGGGAATCAAACCCGGACCCTGAAGGTGCAAGGCGACATGCTAACCACTATAATTTCTTTATAATATATTTGCAACAAAAATATGAGTTAATATAACAGATTATTAAGCTTATTTCTAGGCAACTGCAGTGCAGTCAAAAAGAATTTGCCCCTTTCCTGATTTTCTTAAAAATAGGTTTGCATATTTGTCACAATTAAATGATTCAGATCATCAAATAAATTTTATTATTACACAAAGATAACCCAAATAAATACGAAATGCAGTTTTTAAATTATGATTTCATTCCTCATGGGGGACAAAAAGTTGTGCAAACCTACAAGGCCCCATGTGGAACAAGGAATTGCCCTCCCTTGATGAATCATGAATGAACTGTGATTTTTGGAAAGTGGGGGTAAATTTCACTTGCCACACTGAGGCCTGATTACTGGCTGGCCTGTTGAATCAGGAAATTATTTGAATAGAACCTGTCTGACCCTGGTGAAATGCTCATTGCCAGTTATCGCAAATGCTTGAGTACAGTTAAAAACTGCATTTTTTGGGGGGGTGGGTCATCATCTTTGTTACATTGGAAATTTTGCTTCTTTAAAGTAATACATTAATACATTACCAAATTATCTGCCCAATAAACAAGAAATTTTCAGTTGTAAAAAAGTTGTACTATTTTGAGAAAGTATCAATAAATTGAAGTATATTCAAGATACTTTTACTTGCTAAGATGTTATAGATGTTACAGTATGCTCTCAGGTGATGATGATGAACTCCCTAAAGGATTCTCGGTAATGAAGAAGTTCTGATGATGTGAGTAATGTGGCCGTGTTATCAACCACACCATCATGTGTCCATCATTACAGTTGAGTCTTTAGTCAAGGCCAATACTTTCCCACAGAGGCCACGCCAGGGTCTTTTAAGGAAGACAAAACCTGCTGCATTGTTTGGCTTTTCTCAGGCTGATTAAGGTAGGTTTTTATGAGCCTGATGATAAATTCTCTGGTAAGCAATATACAGTATTATAACACAATGATGGACATTTCATTTGAACTTGGTGTGTGGACTTACTAGCTCTTGTTTTTTTATTTTGTTTAAATATAACGTGTAAAGACCTAAAGGTTTACTAGCTGTTGCTATAACTAAATGTGTAGTTCCTCATGACCCGGAGCATATACAAGTTGCACATCCTTTTTAATGAATGAAGAAGTGACTTATGTCAGGATTTTTCTTTCACCCACGTATTCACGAAGCAAAGGAGTGATGTAAGCGAGTAACAGTTTGAGTTGTGCATCGAACTGTTTAGTAAAATCCATCCTGAATATTTCATATTCAACTTTGTTATATTTGTCCTTGCATTGTTCAAGTGTTGTTTCACCTGTTTCTCCATTGTGATCTGGTTCCACTATCATGAAAATGAAATGTTGGAATATCTCTCTAACTCCATGTTGCCCCATTTTCTATCTCTATGCTTAATTTGACTCGTATGATTCAGATATGTGAGTGAAAACTAACAAGATGAATTTACATTTTATTGTGGAAGAAATCTGGTTTGCAAATATTAAATCAATTTTTGTAACAAATCATAACGCAGATGGCAGGATTTATCAGAAAAATATGAAGTCTAACTTAACCTAAATGTTTGAAAACAAAATACCACTTTTTCTGTTATATTTGTTATGTATAAAAATAAAAGTTAATTTGATATAATGTTTGCATCATCTACATTATTAAACAGACAAATCGAACCGTCTAATCAGAATGATTGCAATCGGATTGAAGAAGTATCGTCGATGGAAACATAGCTACGATTCTTTGTTTCATTTTTTTAGTATCATACATCACAAATTACCTGCTGACCATTAGAGCTGTGCGATTAAATCTTTTAACTCTTTTGAATTGATTAAAAACTTTTGTTAATCGATTCAAATAACTAAATCATCAGGAAAGTTGTCAGTTCTGAATCAATTCACACTTTTTTTTAAACATTATTTAGGTGGACTAACCAACGTTAAGTGGTCTAAATTAACACATTGCTTAATAATATAGCACAACTTTTGCCAAAGAAAAAAAGCTTTTATCTTTAAACAAATGCTCCCATTTTGTGAGAGTGTTGCTTCTTCTTCATCATTTGAGTTTATCCCCAATTACTGCCACCTACTGGACTGGAGTGTGGAGCAGAAAATTCTCTGGAAAAGGTGGTTATTGCTATTTAAGGGGAATTACAGTTTAGCAATCAACCACGCAAGTTAAACTTTTGGTCCTTTCAAAACCGGTAAGAAACATAGCTGGTTGAGACAAATCGGACAGCATATATATCATACATATTGTTAAATTTAATTGCGTTAAAAATCGACCACTGATTTATAGCTCTACCAGCATGACCTACTTTTTATCAGGTGTGTAATTACTCAGAGACTTGAATGTCCGTGTTTTGTGTAGTCTTCATTGGTTTTTATCCTTGTCCTAAGTTAAGTGTAACCTTAACATTATTATTTGCCGTATTCATAAAAAAAAAAAAACATTTCCACCTCTTTTAGAGCAGATATAGTATATTGTTAGTACTGTCATCTATAAAAATGTGGAAGTGGGTCCCCCCCCCACCAAAATTTGCATGCCGCATTACAACCTGTCTGTATTTCAGGAACTGAAAGTGATCTTAATTTCCCTTAATTTCCCTGTCTCTTTTATTTCCTTCAGTTTTTTGTTGTTGGATGGAGCAAGGTTTCCTTACCATGTAGTTATACAGGGAAAGAGAGGCGATGACGAAACATTTAGAAGCGACGTGAGCCTTATCCCTGTCCTCACGAGGGAGCCCTTGACTGCTGTCTCATTCCCCACCAGGCTTCACACTGTCATGCTGTGCCGCTCTGAGAGCCAGAAAGTGTAATTAGACATCCTTTTCTGATTCAGCGTTATGTGTAGCCAGGTTTCCTATTTCACTTCCACCTCTAAGATGCATATATGAGCTGATTATTGCTTTTCCATGCAGTAACTTGTTGATTTGAACACCACGGCTAATTATGCTGTGTGTGTGTGTGTGTGTGTGTGTGTGTGTGTGTGTGGAGAATGTTTGGGGGAACAGCTTGATTCACATCGATGCAAATCTAGTTCATGCAAAGTTTACTGGTCATTTCTACACTCTAAAACATTTTATAGTCACACTTAAATTGAATTAAAATGGCATTTTGTTAAAAATGCTTGATGCTTTATTGAAGTTTATTCAAACTCCAAGAAGTGCTTTTAATTTTTATTTTTGGATTTAGAATACAAAGAATCATGTATTACACACACACACACACACACACACACACACACACACACACACACAGTAGTCTGGCCTTAAATATTAATACTGTTTATTTTAATAAAATAAATAAAATTAATAAATAAATATAAATAATATAATTTATTCAATGTAATGAGTTTAACCTAAAAATGCCATGTTTTACTGTTATTTACCATCTGTTGTTTTTCACACATAGAGTATACTTGGGCGGGCCTTACATATTTCGCTTAAGTAGACATTTTTAATGTGTTGAGACGTGAAGGATTTTTTGTGTGTGTGTCCTTCCAGCAGAGTCGCACTTTAAAGTTTGGGTGTTATGTTCTTGGACAGTCACAAGGTGGCGCTGTTGTGTAACATTTTCTTCCAGGAATCCCTGCTTTCTCATAAGTACACTGTCAGAACAAAATGTTGCATTAAACATCAGAATGGGAGCGAGTGTGGTCTCTGTGACGTTAACCCTGGCGAGGATGGATGTCGGTTCCGGGTTGGTTTGGTTTGTAAATTTTAGAAACTCCTTAACTTCTGGGATGCTCACATGTACCTGTCTCTAGGGTTTACACAGAAAACTGCACCAAAAAAAAAAAAAAAAAAGAGAGAGAGAGACAGGTTTATACGTAGGCAGAAACACCTTGATAATATTAGAGCAGAATGACTAGACTGATTCAGGCTGACACAATGCGTGCGGTAACTTAAATAGCTACTCCTAACAACCTCTGTGAACGGAAAAGCATCTCAGAACAGCATAAGACCACCACACCCCACCGGGTTCTTGTCCTGCCAGTCATGAACATGAATTTGAAGCCGCATTAGGAACAGGCTCACCAAGACTGGGGGGAAAAAAAGATTTCCTGGTCCTTTTCCAAGTTTCATCCTTCCAGCCTGGGTGAGCCGTTTCCCAGTGGAGCTTCAGTTTCCTGTTTTTGGTTGACATTAGCTGAACTCGATGTTGCAGTCTTTCGCTGCTGTGCACCCTGGGACGCTTTTCTGCTCATTATTCGAGATACTGTAAGCTTCCTGTTAGCTTGAACCCGTCTGGCTATTCTCCTCAGACATCTCTCGACAGGACATTTCAGCTGCCCGTATGTTATATCGGATAAATTTGCTGAGTCATAGAAGAGGTTTGTCTTTCTCCTTTTGTTGCTTCCCAATCAAGCACACTTTCCTTGAACTTGACAGACGTATAGATGCAGCACTCATCTCTCGCTTTGAAACTAGTCATTCTTTCAGTTCGGGTGGAAACGATCATGTCAGCGTAATTATCATTTCTCACAAGCGCTGATCTTGATGAACGGCTCTGGCGCTTTTTCACCTGTTATTATCCGAAGCATGCTGAGTAATTCTGACCCACTGACAAGTAGCTCTGGTCGCTTTTGTACTCATGTCAGACACACATTGTCCTAGCCGCGCGCCACGTATCGTTAGGTCACGTCTTAATGTCCGAGTCAAAGGCTTTTTCAGAGCAGCTCCGTTCTTTCTTCCTGTTAGCGGGACGTCTGCGTACAGCCAGTGTTGCATCATTTTACTGTCCAGACACACACACACACACACACACACACACGTATCTGTAATCCACCCTTGGGTGGATTACAGATATGTGTGTGTGTGTGTCTGATCAGTGGGGTGGGGAAAGTGTTATGAGCTGATCGGCTGAATTTATTGAGACAGGCATAATTAAACCCCTCTCACTGCAGATTTGATATCAGATGTGAAGTACTGTCATGTACTTTACAACATATCTATTTAGTACAACCGGATGAGCTTCAATGAGTCAGTTATGATCGAGGAAACGAGAGCAGTTAATAAAAGTGAAGCTTAAACATCTGACTCACGTCCTAGCGGTTGGCTGCACTACAGGGTTTCTTAACCCCGTCCCAACACCATGATCAGAACTCAAAGTAAATAATCATTTCAAGCTTCATCAGACAGAAACGTCTGATAGCGATGAGATACCAGACAAGATGGATTAGGACTTAGTTGATGAGCAGACTGATCGCTGGAACCTTCGTACGCTTAGAAAAGAAGGATGGACCAATAGTTGTTAATCTTTTGCATTGGGCCTGTTTGTAATTTTGGTGCTGGAACACTGCAGGCTCTCTCTCAATGTCCTTCTTCACAACCTTCATATTGGAAGACATTTGTTTCTTTGGCCTTTGCTTCTATCCTGATGAAATCCACTATGTGGCCAAAAATATGTGGACACCTGACGATCACCGGTATAGGACATACCGGTATACTACAATAGGAGTGGTAGAACTTGAACGATTTTCACATAGGAATGAACTTGAATGCTGACTGCACTGCTGTAGCATGTAGCATGCTCACTGTTCTAGTGCTGAAAGTTTTGAGCTGCTGTTCAGCACGTTGAGAGTTAATACCCCAGCTTTGCCAAGTTCTTGGGCTTGTGACCGTGGAGACCTTGAATCTTCATCTGCTCAGTACAGTAATGAGTCGCTTTGAATAAATGCGTCTCAAAAACAAGGAGATACTAATATTAAATTATGAAGTTTCTTTTCCTTATATTGGCACTAAATTCTTTCAAAATTGGAGAACAGTTGGGTAGCAAAATCTATATTTATACAGTAAATGCAGATTCAAAAATGTATACTATCCTCATAGATTTATAGTTAACTTATTAATGACCGTATCGCAGAAGCTCAGGCGTTTGCCGTGCATGACATCAAGTCCTTAAATCCTGTGTTTTTATGCAAAGTGTGTAGGATCAATGAATAACGCTTCTTTCCCCTTTTTTCTGTCTCTTTGTTTAGCAGCGATGAGGGGTTAAAAGACGTGCTGTCAGACTGGGACTTGGACATGGGCAGCACTGAGCGACAGAAGGACAGCACGGACACGCTGAACAACGGGCACCGGGGCGACCAGGAGGCGGCACGACGCCTGGCGCGCCGCCTTTACCACCTGGAGGGCTTCCGGCGCTCTGACGTAGCCAAGCACCTGGGCAAGAAGTAAGGAGATGGAAAAATTAAAAAAACAAACACACACACTATCACACTACCCATCCTTCCCCTCCCCAATCAGGTTCACTGTGATGTTTAGTTTCGCCAGGCAGTGCATTCACCTTCAAGAGCAGGCAAATGCCAACATGTTGTGTCTCACCTGCTGGTGTGACACATCTTGACTCAGTCAAGATGTTCTCACATACAGCCAGCTTTCCTCAGGTGCAACACGCGACATGCAGGCACATACGCGCAGGCACAATGTATTAGCATTAGCATGGGCCGCAAACCTGCATCAATGGCAAAAATCAGTAGGCTCGGTGATGTCGTCCAGTTCACTACATTGCTTATGTATCCAGATGTCTTAAAAGGGGGCAAATCGTCACTAATCCACTTCACGTAACGCTGAAAAAGGCCAAACACTGTCAAAACGTTTAGAGTCTAAAGGCATGACTCCGCGAGAGGCCGTGAAGAATACATTCAAGGCCTTAGTCATCAAGGCCATACATTCAAGAATATATATTTTTTTCTTTTGCTCTTGATATGAGTCACTGCTGATCTTTATTTGCTTGAAGAAGAGTGTTAGCTTACAGATTTGCTGAAAGAAATTGAGCTTGGATTTGACTGATCCTATTGACCATGGGATTGTAGTCACCATTGTAAACACAAAGTCACCTGTAAGTTTCTTAGAGTTTTATAGTCCTAGGCTCCTGGGGCAAACAGATCATGTGCCTGGTGTAGCAGTTCGTTTTTTTTTTTTCTCTAGTTGATCAAAACATTACAACCATCCACATTCTGTATCTTGTCATCTAATAACTATTGGCACATTTTCTGTTCCCTTCGGTAAAAAAAACAACAAATATCGATAATTGCAAGCATTATAAATGCTGTAAGAATTTTTATTTTTAGTTTAGTATAACAGAAATCTAAAATCTATTTGAAACTTAAGGGATGTTAATGTCCATGTTGGCGGATGTGATGCGAATGGATGTCATTTGCATAAATGCGCCAAATTACGTTTGAAATAAAACAGCGTTGTGTTTGATATAATGACGTTGAGATAACGTTGAATAACAAAAACTTTCAAAGGCAACATTGTCGTGGCCTCCGAGCGGCGCAGTGGTAAAAGCGCTCGCCCTATCATCTGGAGATCGCTAGTTCGACCCCCGTTTGATGCTGTAACCTCTCGCAGCCGGAGGTCTAGAGAGAGCTGATTGGCCGAGCTCTCTCAGAGGGGAGGGATGAGAGATACTTGGTGCTCCCACATTAATCACGGCTCTACAGCCAATCAGGGGCGTCTGTGAGCTCACACAAGCGGAAGGAGTGGATAGCGCTGTCCTCCGAGTGGGTTACGCTGCCCCCAACGGTGCGTGAGCTTGCAGTCTGAAAAGAGGCAGTCGGCTGGCGTTGCATGGTTTGGAAGAAACGCGTGATAGTCTTCGGCCCTCCCGGCTGAGTCGTAGTAGTAGCCTTAATGTGGGAGCCCCCTAGTGACGGGGAGGAATTTGACACGACTAAATTAGGAAATCCCCCCCCCCCCACCCCCCCACCCAAAAAAAAAAAGCTGCATTGTCTGGATGGCAATGCCATCAACGTTGACCCAAAGTTAGGGTTCCTGCTGGTTTAAGTATTTGTAGGGAAAGAATATCGAGTTACAGTTATATAATTATATGCCATATGCATGACTACGGCTGGGTACTTGTGTGTCCTCGTCACAGTATTTTTTTTATGAAGTAATGTTTAATTATGAAGTTTATTTTGACATGGTAAAGCCGTCAGTGGTCGAGATGGAGAATTTCGACAGGCGAGAGTGATGTAAAACCCTTCAGGTTTCCGTAAGCAGACTGATTAATGATTTCAATCTTCTTTACCCGTTTTTCTAATATTGTTCCCAAAGTCATATTTCAGTAGGTTTCATCAAAAGATTTTCTCTGCATGCTGATTTACTGCCTCTGCCAGCCTGCAGTAAGAAAGCCTGACTGAAAAGCAAAGGGGTGAAAAAAAAAAAGTTGCTTATTTGATGACAAATGCTCAAGGACAAAACTCGAATTAAAGATGGAGTGATCTCTGATATCACAGCGGCAAAATCTGAGGAAGCGCTTTGTTGCAGCAGGTCGCTTATCTCAGATCTTCAGCACTCGGCTCAGGAGGAAATGATACCGTGTTCTCGTGTGAATTAATACAGCCGTGCGGTGTAAACAAGAACCTGGCACAGAGTACACTTGTATCGGTTATCCATCTCCAGTCTGGAAAAATAATATTATTATTAGTTTGAATGTATACAAAAGTTTTTGTATGCTGTAATCACCCTGTTTACTGAATGGACTATTTTATCAACCTCAATCCCAGGCAATTGGAAGTGGGGAAAAATGTGTTTATTTTCAGTAGCATAAGTGTTTACATAAAATAAAATAAATAAATAATAAATTTAGTACTTTAGTACTAAAGAAAACTATTGCACAGTATCGCTATTCCAAGGTTTCAGTATCAGTTTAGAAAAAATAAGTGGGATTATTCATGTCATCTTTTTCATGTTAAAGCACGCTGTTATAAAAACATTTAGCACTTTGATGTGGCCATGATTGCAGGTTATTTTTGAGTTTCTTTTTTCCTTTATATCCCAGCAATTTGACAGTGAGTACCATTTTAAGTGTAAACAAACAGCTCCTTGTATTTTTTTAACCCGTTTACAGTTGAATATACAGTATAATGCTGTGGATTGTTCACAAGGCAAGTTATTTCCTGTTCTTACTTTATGGTACAGCCATCGTTTTTTGTTCTTGTATCAGAACAGCTTTAGCTGATTTTAATAAAAAGGCTGAAACTAGAAATCCTTCCAAGAACAAGTCCTTTACAATCACATGGTCTAGCATAAGGATGGAAATCTCCAGTCACTACCTGATATATTATCACAATACTTGGGTTTCTGATTCGATATGACGAATTTTTCCACGATTAAAAAAAAAAAATTCAATGATTAATTAAATGTAGCCCATTCCTTATAAAATTAGTTTTCTCACTTAAAAATCAAGTAATTTAACCACTTAAACAATACAAACCAACTTCAAATACAAGAGTTTAACATTAAACTTAAATTAAGCAAAAATCTCCATTTTTAGTGAGCAATACAGTATATAACACTATATGTCATCTGCCATATTTATTTCCAAACAAACTTAGCAATTAAAAAAAATTTATTTAAAAATTATTTAAGGGATTTAAAGTTGTAAACACAGAAATCTATAAACAGGATCATTTATATCTGAGGCTGATCAGTTGAACACCAGTTAAGGCCAATCAAAATCTGAACGCTGGACATTCGACCGGTTCGTCGCTATCATAGATGTAAAATAGTTTTAAATGAAATCGTTTTTTGGAGTCACACAAAACGATCACAATTCATAACTGAATCGATTCTTTTCCCATCTCTAATATAGTAGCTATAAACAGCTGCTCCTCACCGGCCTCTGTTGTTTCTCTGCCTGTCAAAGTAAATAACGTTCAAACACAGCTTTCCGTCTTACTGAAAAACCCTAAACCATAAACTTATCTGTCTTTACTGCGGTGGAAAACTCTAAGTAATGACTTTACCTCTAAACTGAAATTGCGATAATTACCTGTGCAACAGTCTAACTGCAAAACCAACTGCGATTTCTTAAGATAATATACAGTACATGTAGTGAGGAATTTATGTGGAGCTTTGCCTGAAGTATGCTGAACACTGGTTATGCACATGCTAAAACTGTCCAATCAGCATTCATCAGAGCATTGCTTATTTGGAATTAGGGAGGTGTGTATGGATTTGGAAACCACAAAAGACTAATCTTCGTCTTTCTGAGTACTAATATGAATACAGCCAGGGAAATGGAAAATAGTAAAAAAAAAAAAAAAAATCCTTTTCTGCAATTTGGCAGTATTTTGGTTTGGTATTTTAAAAGCAGTCACAGTGAGTTGCTTAGATGGAGGTATTACGCACAATGTGCAAGGCTGAAGTGTATACATTGTGTAGAAACACAACTTACTTATATCAATGCATTAGAAATGACTTAGAAATTTACAGTGTCCTAGGGAAAAAAAAAGGCAAATAAAGTTACTAATGTTTTTGGAATGTTTTACTTAATGCATTTAATATGCATTAAATAAAACGTTTTTAATCATTATTAGAGCTAAGGAAAAATTGATTTGGTGAGGTATTGCCATTCTTTGTAAGGCAATTCATGTTTACATTATTTACAAATGTTTGCATCGGAGGTATAAAATGTTGTCGTTCCCCTATAATCCTACAGGTGGCACTCTACACTATTCAACACAGCATCCTGTGTGGTAGGAGTGAATTATTTGCTAAGTTCTATTAGAATTGTAACAAAATTTATATTGAAACAATATTGACGCAGGATATTTATAAAATTGCAAAATTAACCAAATCGGCACAAATCGGGTCATCCCTGGTGAGTCCAGGTCCTAATACTTACAGTACATATAGTTACAGTACATATCTGTAAATCACTGTGATTTATTGGATTTCGTTGTGTCGCCCTCCTGCAGGTGCACATCGAAATAAACCTGATATCTGGCTTGCAGCTGTCCGATCTGCCGTTCTAGGAAATGAATCAACACCACCTTACTAATCAGATTTGAGACCTGAAGAGCACCGTGGTGTAAATGATAGTAGTTTGTTCCGTGCGTTACATTTCCTACAGATCCTCACAATGAATTACCTGCATGTTCGGTCTCTCACATCTCCGGCGATGAAGGATCTTTGTACGCCAAAGCCTCGTACTGACTTCTCCTTCATATCCGAGTGGCCTTGCGCGTTAGAAAAAGCATTTCAGTCATGTTTTAAGAGAGAACACCAAACGGTTCAGTGCTGTCTGTTGCCATGGAGACGCATTTGTTTAATTTGTGAGCTTTTCACTAGTCATGTGTGGGTACATTTTATGTTATTTATTTATTTTTTAAATTCTTAGTATTTTTCTCAGAATCGGATTCACCAGTTTATGATTGAAAGGAATGGAATGACTGATCGGAGCTTTGATTACGAATGTAAACAAAATGCACACGCTAACATAATGAACCCACACTTGGTCTGAAATGCATGTTTTTTTTTTTTCCTTCATCCGCCTGCTGGTGTGAGTCAGCTGCTCTCTCTCTCACTCACTCACTCACTCACTCACTCACTCACTCACTCACTCACTCACTCACTCAGTCTCTGTAGAGGTCTGGAGGACAAAGCCAACCTCCTGTATAGCCATCAGTCCCTTCCCTCCATGCTTGATGTCACTGGTTTGATTTGGTGCAGTGGAAGTCTGTGTAGGCGTTTATATAAATCTCTCTCTCTCTCTCTCACTCGTTCTTACTCTCGCCTGTTGTCTTGTCTCGTGCAAACTCTCTTTCCTCCCTCCCATCCTTCTCCTCTTTCTCTCCATCTAATCCTGATTCCTCTCTTTTTATCTTTAATGAGCAGTAAATGTAAGTCATGACCCGATGCGCTCTTCATGCAGCCAGCATCGCCCTTGAAATAAACAGCAGCTTGTTTCATATAAATGTCATTTTTAGAGTGGTGCAAATAATAAAAAGCAACTGTTTTATACCTGATCCTGATGGAAATCTGTTTTGTTTGTCTGCCTGCAGCAATGACTTCAACAAGATGGTTGCTGAAGAGTACCTCACTTTCTTTGAATTTACAGGGATGACATTGGACCAGTCGCTCAGGTATACATTATACACTAGACCATGATGTAAATAAAGCAGTAAATTAAAGAATTGCAGCAAGACAAAAGTTGCTGTTTATATCGGGAAAAGTAAATTATTTACCTGTAACATCGCACCACAGCAGTGTGCCAATAGTTACTCATTTTAATAAAATTTGTTTATCAATGACCACCATGTTAACATTTATTATATACTGCCTGTCCAAGAAAGCTGCACACTCATAAAATTTCATTCAAGCACCCCTAGCTCTGATTATGGCATGCAGTGTGGTGCTCTTTCCCACTAGAATATCCCCATGCCATCAGGGACGAAATTTTTTTTTATTTAATAACCTGGTCATTCAGTACATTCAGGACATCAGCTGACTTAATTCTTTTGTCATGTAACGTTGCTGAGCCTAGAAACAATAACCTCAGATCTTAGCATTAAAGAGATTTCCCCACTATGAGATGAATAAAGGTACATCTTATCTTAACACTGCCTCCACAGGATTGTAGAGGGGTGCATCACTTCATGCACTTCTCTTCTTACCCTGACGCACCCATCGCTTTAGAATAAGGTCATTCTGGAAGAAATTGAAGATTTTTATTCCGATTTCTCCTATTAAGAAGTGTTTTTTTTTCTTATGGCCACGCAGCTGTTTAGTCCCAATTCCCAATTAAGCATAATTAATACATTTCTTCTACAAAGTTGACAGTCTATGAGCAGTATCCCAGCTTTCTTTGCTTGGTGCGGGCCAGTAATTTAGCCTTTCCGAAAAGCCAATGTTTTTTGGCCAGACAGTCTACTTCCATTAAATTTTTTAAGAGTGCTTCTGGTATACAATTTGGTAACAAGAAGGATTCTACTTGTTGGCCACAGAGGCATCCCTGCACCCTCTAATCATTGCAATGTACCTTTTTCTTTCCATTTTCCTAAAATGAAGGAGACAAAAACATTGCATCTTGAAATGTGACCAAATAAAGTTGAAGTCATCAGTAATGAATTTAAATCAACACTTACAGTACCATTGCAAAGCACTGACACTGGAGACTCCTTCCAGAAGTTTTATTTCATTAGTTTCTTCAGAGCAAATCAAAATTCAGCAATGGTTATTGGCATTCCAAAAATAATGGAACGATCACAAATTGGAACCGATGCTTAAATCCGGATTGCAAGTTGTGATTATTACATCATTCTCTTGTTCTTTGTTGTTTTTTTTCTCTCTCCTCCGTTTAGATCCTTTCTCAAAGCTTTTGCACTAATGGGTGAAACCCAGGAACGAGAGCGGGTTTTAATCCACTTTTCTAATAGGTACTACCAATGTAACCCCACCATCATCGCCTCACAAGGTACTTCACTGTTTAAAATCCTATTAAAATGTGATTTATGTAAATACAGTTTTGTCTAATGGATACACAAATCCCAGAGCATTTAAAAATCCATTCCGTTGTCTTTTTTTTTTTTTTTGGAGCTTGGACTAAATTGTGCCCTTATTAGTGATAACACTAATGATTAGTGTCTAGAGGATTCATCCGTGCCCGGGAAGCCAGGCTTTAGGATTAACACATGCGTTTCTTTCCTTTTTTATTTTATTTTTTACATTTTATATTTTATGTATTTTTGATTTCATTGAAAATTAGTAATCTGATCTTCACTTGTGATTCCAGTATAGATTAAATGAGTGGTGTTTTTCACTTTCTCCGTCTTTTCCTTTACACATAACGGCTTCCTCTCCTCCCACTCAGCCTATAGATTAGCTGCAGTTCTACTCAACTGTCCCTCAGGGTATTAGCCATTAACCGGGCATCATCAGGCTCACTCAGCTCAAGCTGATAAACGACAGCTGAAAGACGAGCAGAGGTTCAGGAGAAGGTCACACAGAGATAACCTTTCCAACAATTTGCCCTTTAAACAAGCGAGAAAAAAAGGAGGAGAGTTTTTAGTCTTTTTTTTTCTCTCTCTCTCTCTCTCTTAAAGAACATTTAATGAAATCAGGCTTTAACGTCGACGTCTTTGCCTCGTGTATCGTTCGTCTATGTTTGATGCTCGAGTGTCATGTCTCCCCCGTAGCAACCGTCTTGGTAACAACAAGCCTGTGTGACCAGTAGATGGTAAAAGCTAAAACGGTCTCCTTGTTGCTAAGAGTGTTGCCATGGAACTGGTGTTACACTTTGGCCCAAAGAGATGGATGAGATCTGCATGTTTAGAGGCTTTTTGTGTCACAATTTAAAATGCAGCATTTAAAAAATAAATAAATAAAAAAAAGGGGAGAAAATTACATTTTGACATACGCGCCCCAAGCTGTGTGTGTGTGTTGTAATTGTCCAGACCGTTCTTCTGACGTCTAATAAATCCATGGCTGAATAATTACTCATGAATCATTCTGGGTTTGCAGATGGAGTGCATTGCCTTACATGTGCTTTAATGCTGCTGAACACTGACCTTCATGGACAGGTATGTTCCTCATCACCACATGCTAATATTCACTTGCTCATGTGATTACAGTAGGGACAATCAATACCAAGACTGGATACCGCAAGTGGTACCCATTTGCTCGAATATATCTTCTTTTTGTTTTTTTGCATATTTGTCACACTTAAATGATATTTGCTGTTTTTAAATGATGATTTCATTTATTAAGAGGGGAAAAAAGCTGTCCAAGCTTACCTTATTGCCCCCAAACCTGTATACCTGCCCCTATAACTAGTTGTGGCACCCTTGGCGGCAACAAACTGCAATCAAGCGTTCGCGATAACTGGCAATAAGTCCTTCACATTGCGGCCGAGAAATTTTGGCCCAGTCTTCTTTGGAGAAGATTTTGAAATTTTTTTTTATTTATTATTATTATTTTTTTTATCATTCAACCAGATTTACATCCGGAGTTGACTAGGCCACTCCAAAAACAGTTCACAGCACTATAAAATACGAAGGCTGTCACGAAAGTTATGCAAATGTGGGCGTAACCCCCCTTTTTATTAACTGACATGGGTCGCTCAATCTCGTCCCCTTTGGTGCATTTAATAGTCTCCCACTGAGCTCCGGAATGTTTACGGAGATGGCGATATTAACATGAGCAATGCCCACAGATAGATGGAGATGTGTAAAGAAGGGGAAACCTTCCCATGCAGTGGGAGACCATCAACTGTGACAAAGGGGATCTTCAAAAAGAACTTGAGAGTTGGGTTCAACGATGATGCAAATGCATTCTCGTGATGGAGACTATGTTGAGTAGTAGCTTTGTTTCTCACTTGCTTTAAAGAATAGGCGACAGATAGGGATCGCTATCCTGTTTCATCCGTTGTCGTCAACATTCATTGGAATTTGCCCAAACCCTTATAAAATCTTTATTAGGAATCATGCATGTGCATTAATTATTTCCTAATTACATTTTTTTTTAAATATATACATGGCTAAGGCTAGTTAGGTGAGAGCTAGCGCTATGTGAGTAAAAATAACACAACAGGCACATATATAAACCCCCAATATTGATTTCTGATGCAATGAAATGAAAAACCTACTTTACTTACAGAACTGAAGTGGGGAAAAAAAAAATCTTTGCTCACTAATTTGGCTAGCTAATGTAGCTTAGCTAATGCACTTCAGCTAGCTAATGGGATGATGCATGAGCCTAATAGGTAAACCCAAACGGAGCCACATACTGTAAAATGTCCACCGACGCCTCTGATTGAGTAATACTAAGTACTTGCTTTGGGTTTGTTAAGGAGAAGCGCCATGAAAACACTGAGTTGTAGTGCTGTTCTGTGTTAAACACCGGGTGAAATATTCAGCTTATAGGATAGATGTAATGTTTACAAGCCAGCCTACATCAACACACCTGAGTGTTAAACATTTTACACGATTATGCCCCAGCCAGGGCTTGCACCCAAGCATCAAATCACACACGCACGCACGCACACGCATACACACAGGTTTGTGTACATTTCAGCCTGAGAATCAGAGATCACACAGCTCATGCTGTAAGTAACCAGCAGCGTTCTGTCCCATAGACACATTTTGTTACACCAATGAGAAAGGCGTCAGAATGTGTGAGGATGAATAGAGAGGAAGAATCCTTAACATTACACATCTTTAAATCAAGATTTATGAAGACAAAACTAAAAACTAAAAATTTCAGTCCATGCTGTACTCATTGTCTGAAAATAATCAGTTTGTGTTATTAATGTATATATATTTAAATTTATGAATTACTGTATTCATAATAAACCAGGCACATTTTTGTAGCACGGTTATGGTGCTGTTTTTATCCTAGGGGTAGTTCCAGCAACTCAAAACCCCTCCCTGCCACTACCCATTGTATCATTTATTGTTATTGGTGTCAATGAGAACCAAAAACACATTTAAACAGTATCGATGCGTCTCCATCAGTTCTTGCATGCATTTTTTTTTTCATTTGCTAATTCAGTATTTTATAAAGGAACTTGATTCTGTGAATCTGCTTGGTTGATTAAAAAAAAATTTTCACTTCTTAAATAAAAGCACTGGCTAGACAGCTTGACGCAAAACATTTTACACCAGGCTTTAACTTTCTGCCCGTCTTTATTCATTAAAGGGAGGCTTTGCATGAAAGCATCTGCTAAATTAAAAATATAATTTAAGTCATTTATAATTCCTTTGTGTGAATACAAGTGGACAATAGTTACAAGTCTATTTTTCTATCATTCTGTATGAAGGTGAGATTGGCAATTAAATTCAGTTTGCATATATAAAATATTCATATATTCTCATATTTAAGTTAGACAGGATCCTGGTATTGAAGGACTAATTCATGGTATTATTCTACATTTTCACCTTTTAACTACAAGTTTTGCAAGAGTTGACTTGTATACAAATGTTTAAATAAGCCGAACAATAGGATTTCCTAATCAATAACGGCTTCTTTCATTCTAAGAAGTAATCATTTTCAAATCGATCTTTCGGTTATTTTATCTGTGTAATCAACTCCGAGCTTGGACACGCTTCTCAGAATAGCTCCTCTCTTTGTCTCCATAGCGCTTGCTCATGTGTCCTTATACTCACGGGGTGGCGAATCTCGGTTTTGACGTTTTCTGGCTGCGTCTCAATAGCGCACATATGCGCCATGGAGACGCCAATATTTCACGCCCACATCTTGTTAGTTTGCTAGACGGTCGCTTTTGAAAGATGCACGGTAGCGGCCTTACACAGGTGCTAAATGTGCTGGGGAAAGTTGTGTGAAATTGGCAGAGGCATGACTCCTTTGTCAAGAAAATTTCCCTCTTCACACGTAGACAAAATTGAGGCGGTTTGTGGAAAAATAAAAGAAGTGTTCTGCTGGAGGCGACCGCTGCTGCTGTCACTCACCAAGATTGAAGCCAGTGTTGATAAAAAGCATGATGATGTTTTAATTACTTTTGCCTTTTGCCGTCGGAACGAGAATTCGATTCCTGGTAGTGCAGAAAGGACTCTGCGCACTGTGTCCCTTCTGTTCGGATAGTATATGTCCCTGACATTAAGAAAAGCCACAACAGCCTGCAGCTAGCACTTAGTCTGCTTGAATATCAGTGCATTGGCAGTATCTTCATTTTAGCACATACTCACCGAGTAAGAAATAAAACACAACAGTGTGTCTTGACTGTTGATTGATTTGAAAATCTTAAATAATGCATTGGTGTAGAAGTCAGTTTTCTGATTATAGCACTCCCTGTTGTGTTTCATTATACTCCTCTTATACTACATCATTTAGCCAGTTCTCACAATTGTGTATTAGCGTCTGTTTTTCATTTGAGCTGCAATACATAGGCAGAAGTATACGGACACCCGATTCATGTGGATCTTCCCCACGCTGTTGCCACCAAAGTCGGAAGATTGTAAAGATTGTCTTTGTATGCTGTAACATGAGAATTTCCCTTCCCTGGAACCTCACAGTGGCCCTGTGCACAAAACCAACTCCGTGAAGATATGCATTGCCAAGGTTGAATGGCTCGCAAACACCTAGGGAACGAATTAGAGTCTCCTCACCTGACTTCAGTGTCTGATCTCACTAATGCTTTTCTAGGTCAATCAGCACAAATCCCAACAGCCACACACTGAAATTTAGTTGAAAGCTTTTCCAGAAGAATAAAGGTTATTAAAAGAATAAAGCGGACTGAAATCTGGTGTGAGATATTGAAAAAACAGAATTGGCCTTATTTTTCATGTTGTGATCTTTTTATATATTTATAGTTGCATTTCATGGAATGTATCTTATTTAGTTTTGACATCTTCTTTTGGCTATCTGCCTGCATCTAACCCTATCCTCTGCATCCTCTTCCCTCACCCAAACTAACTGCATGTCCTCGCTCACTGCATCTGTAAATCTCCTCTTCGGTCTTCCTTTAGACCCTTTCACTGGCAGCTCCAACCTCAGCATCCTTCTACCAATATATCCACAATCTCTCAAACATCTAACATGGGTTGTCCCTCTGATGAACTCAGTCTTGATCCTATTCATCCTTGTCGCTCTCAAAGAGAACCTCAACAACATCATCTCTGCTACCTTCAACTCTGCTTCCTGTCTTTTCTTCAGCGCCATTGTCTCTTGTACATCTTTCCTTTCATTCTCGCTGATATTCTTTTGTCACATAACATCCCTGACCTTTTTCTCCACCCATTCCAACCTGCCTGCACATGCCGCTTCACCTAATTTCCACACTCTCCAGGACACTGGAGACTCCTTCCAAATTATAATGTATATAGAGCTTCACCCTTTTATTTATATTACTGTATGCAGTTCTTTGCTAATTCACATTTTAAGAAAGAATTGTTTATTGTAAATGTGAATTGTCCAATAAAGGTCTCTGTGAATGAGACATCAGCTAAATCAAGTGCATTAATGTGAATTCAGGATTTGCCTTGCAGCAGCCTTCCCGTCAAAAAAAAAAAAAAAAAAAAACCACTAGACCACATCAGAATCTAGAATTCCTCCATTCTAGGATATAAAACGAATAATAATTGAAAGAGCAGAAATAAATGATATGCTTGTTTCCCCCACACACAACGTTCTGGTTGTTAATGAAGTCATTTGACCTTTCTAGAATCATTTACATAAGTGCAGAATTGAAGGCAAACTTGCATGCAGAGAGCACAGAGACTTCCAGGTGGACAAGAATCACAGCATTTACACCAGCAAAGAGATTTTTGTAAAACAGTGATTAATGCCCAGCTTCTGTCAGAACACGAGCCTCAGTACGCGACATGCTTTTGAAGATGCGCCTCCGGTCACTTAGCCGACTTCAGTGCCTCCTTTTTATTCATTCGGGTTACAACAGAATCCGAAGTTCTGGAGGAATGTCTCTCTCACTTGTCTGCATCAGAAACAGGCCCTGTGTCACTCCGATATCGTGTGCCAGTCTGAACATTTGTCAGTGCTGTCCACCTACAAACTCGGCTGGTGCTGGCAGAAACTGTAAAGTCACTGGAACAAACACCTTCTGCTCATTATTTTAGTATTCACAGCGACCCGCTCTCTCTAGCCTTTGTCTCTGATGTTAGGAGAAAACATGTAAAAGCACTCAAACTGGGATCCTATATTTGGACGCTGCATTGGGTTTTATTATTAGTAATAAATGTCCAGGCCAACTCTGTCTGCGTATTGGTTGGAGAGGATGAACCTTAAACCGAGCTTTTACTGTCCTTTTTCTTGTCCATAATTAACTCCACTAACTGCTCTCATCAATTTGAAGCCTAATTGTCTTTTTAAAGCTGTGCGTGGCTGAAAGAATAATGAGTACTGTAAGGGTCTCACACTGTAAAGTGTATTTATAATACATTTGCGATCAGGGCTTTCCTGCTGCTATCAGATTGGAGATTTTTTTCAATTTAATCAGATTAAATTTTATATATATATATATATATATATATATATATATATATATATATATATATACACACACACACACACACACACACACACACACACACACACACACACACACACACACGTGTGTGTATGAAGCAGTCAAGAGGAGATAGAACTATAGTTCTTCATCTTCAAATCAAGGGATTTAACAAAAATATGCATTAAAAAGTGTTTAGTTATTGCAACCATTTTTCCCTCCATTTTAACAAGCTCAAAGGTAATTGAACAACTGACTGATAAGCAGGTTGATGGTCATTGCAGCCTGTTTGGTTTTTATTTCATGAAAAATCAAGGAGATAAACAGTATGGACGTGATTCCAAGTGATTAAATTACATTTGTGGGCTGTTTTTGGGAACTGTCAATATGCAGTCTAAATAGATGTTAATTGCAGAACTCTTTCCTTGGTGAAGAAAAATGTATCATCAAGTCTAGAACACTCAAGAAGAAGAAAGTATATCATTGTCAGAGTCTACAAACAAGACCTCACTTTTGTAAATACAGAAGGTTTACTACAAGATGCAAACCACTGTTAATGCTTAAGAAAAGTAAGATCAAGAAAACACGTAACAAGAAACAATGTTCAGTCTCGGAACAGGAATTTTTGGACAAATGATTGAAAGAAGAATATGGAGAAGGAATGGAAGGGCTCATGATCCAAACGATGCCACGTCATCTGTCTAACATGCTGGAGGCAGGGTCATGGCATGGGCATTTATAGCAGGAAAACATGCCATAAATGGGTCACGTGTTTATTGATGATCTGACTGCTGATAGCAGTAGCAGCAATTCCTAAGTTCTTAACTCTTAAATGGGTTGAATTTAAGGTCAACGTCTACACTCTTTTTCAAACCCATTGTAGAGGTGTAAATAAAATAAAAACTTATGAAGCCTACTGTATATGCAGTATTTGACAAGATTAATGTTACTAGGTTTTGCATTTTTTTATTCATAATTAGACACTGTTTTTTTTTTTCGATGTTAATATTATTTGTTAGTTCTGTGACAAGAGTTTTTCACAAGCACACTTATCAGTCATCTCAAAAATGAAACTTCTTTTGATATCATAAGCCATATAAGCTTGTAGCAGGAATTAGTTTATGATCAATCAAGGAATTCATAGTCACAGTTATTAAAACATTCTGCCTGGCTGAGTTAAAAAAAAAATATTGTTGCAGGTTTAACATGCATAGATGTAGGTAAGCTTAAACCCAATATCCGCTCAGTGTTTTGTAATCTTCCTCATTATTGGTCAAAACCATATGATGTTTATAGAAGACTTTTATTCTGTGCAATATCAAGGCCTAAATGTTAATTTGAGCTTCAAGTTTAATGAGTACTAATTGTGCTCTCATAGACCCCAAATTCACTCCTTTTATCTAAGAATATTTTTCGAAAATATCAATAAAATTTTTTTTTTAATTTCCAAATCAAACTGGTACACAGATGTACGTCTTCCACACGTGGGCGACAAGTTATCCGTTGCTTTTTCGAGGTTCAGGAGTTCCACTCACTGAATATTTAGTGGAACGACCGCATCGGCCTCCGAGCCACCTCGGCCGGGATCATCATTCACGGATGTACGACCTTCTTTAAAACGTTCGCACCATTTAAATGTTTTATTGCGGCTAGGAGTGTCGTCGCCGTACTGTGCTTGGAGTCTTTTACAAAAGTCAATCAGTTTTATGACCCACATTCACAAGAAACTCCATAACAAGTCCCAGTTTGACTTTAACGCTCCTCGTACATTATAAATGGATGGTTGCTTTTGCTGTCCACTTGATCTCCACTGATGCTAGTTGAACAAAAAGGTCTTTATAGAAATATAGTAATCCACTAGACAGATATGATGTAGTAATATCTGTACTGCACTTTCTTTGTTGGTAGAACATATCAAAATGTCAAGTAATTCGGTTCTACATGTACTGGTTTCACATTTTCTTTTTTTTTAAATTTTTATTAATATCATTTCCATCCAGCTTTTTCTGAACAAACAAAACAAGTCCTTTCGTAGTGTAGTATGTTTTAAATATAAAAAATGCATTGCCTCAGCATAAAATTCAGCAATGACTAATGCTTTGTATTTCAAAGCGGTATGTGTAACAGTTTTTTGAAAGATAGAGACCTGTCCAGAATAAAAATGTCTTGGCTGCAGACACAAATTGTTCCCAGATGAAAGCAAGAGTCTTGTAGCTTTGCAGTACAGAGACATCATTTATGATGAACGGAGCTGGTAGGCGAACATACTTTCATTGGTGAGCGTACAGCACTGTCACATAATGTGTCACACTATGGTAATTGATACCTCGGGCAGTTAGGCAAGCTAAGGATCCTACCTGATGTTCCAACAAGTCGGCACATTTCATTGTATACAAGTTTGAATTTTATTTGTCAGAAACACAACCACACACAGTACGGCATGAAGTGAAATGACCTTTTTAGACTATAATATTATCAGTAATTTATGATTTATTATATACTCTAACCGAGTAATCAGATGTGACAAGAGGCATTCCACAACAGAGGCATAACGCAACAGCACCGGGACGTTTAAATACTGTACTGTATATGCGTCCCAGGTGATCTAATAATCACTAGTTTCAATCGCCACCGTGGATGAAAGAAGGCTGGTACTGAGGAGACGTGACAAAACCCAAACCCAGGGACAGAAGCACTTTAAGCACAAAAACACGTCTGATCGTGTCATCTTAAACAACACTTTGTCTCCTTAGTCATTCTGAATTGACTGTGTGAACCATTCAGGTTTTTTTTTTCTTCTTTTTTGAATTAAAGCTGCAAAGATAACTAGCTCTTAACACAAGGCTGAATCCCAAATCGCTCTCCAACCAATGATCAAGGGCACATATCGACAAGCTTTACATTTAACACTATTCAGGATTCAACCCTGGAGCCGGCAAGACAACAACGCAACAGAGCTGATATTCTAAAGTGGAAATATAAAGAAAAAAGTTTAAGAGATTTGCAGTGGTGTCCACCACCTTCATGGTTTCTTCTCTTCAACTTTTGGGTATGAGTAAGAATTTAAAACTACTTTCATCCCTGTTACTGTTGCCGTTATGGTTACTCTTTCGGCTGCTCATGTCGAGGGGCACAGGTTTTACACCGGATGCCCTTCCTGATGCAACCCTCCCATTTAATCAGTCGCCAGCTCCATCAGTTCCTCCAGTTGCAGAAGGGTATGTGTTTCCAGAGCGAAATAAGTGTTAAATAAACAAACCAATCATAATCTGATGTACTGTAAATAAATGGTGTTTGTGGAACTGTTGTATGAAAGCAATATCACTCGTGGTTGTGCTGTTGTGCTGAATATCAGCACGGCTATGATGCAGTCATAGGTCGAAGGCATCACAATGTTTATGTAAACTTTCCTGTGGATATTGTACTTTTATAATGTGAACATAAAGATATAAATAAGGGATAAGTCATGAAAGTGTATGTATCCCCATGTGTTTTATTTCTCCCATGCCACAGCTATGTTTACTGTGATTATTTATTTGCTAGTGAAGGATACATTGTAGTATTTAACCATTTAGGGTAACATTTAATGTTATCCAATGTCTTTGAGACAAGTTTTCGTTAATACGTTTTATATAATGGCTGTAAATTGATCTTGCAACGGTTTTCTTTGCACGTGGATTAAAAACAAAAATCTAATTCTCCCAAATAATTGCTAATAACTAATCGAGTAATCATGGCTCTGGTCAGCTTGCACTGATATCGATGCAATGTTAATATACAGCTACTGCGAATGTAGACAGCCACTGCAGTGCAATGAGACACAAAATTGGCAGTCCGACGTTGCACACAGCAAGTCATTAATTACGTTTTCTCAGCTGTCAATAGCCATAAGAAGCGTGCAGGTTATATAAGGGCGAGCTGAGTGACAGACTGCCATTGCACTACGTTATCAAGGTAGTAAAAGTGTCCTATAACTTGCAGAATATTGGGAAGAAGATGACATGTCAGGAATTCATCAACAACCTGGACGGCATGAACGCAGGACAAGATTTCCCCCGGGATCTCCTCAAGGTAAGAGCGGCCTACTTATCCACCTGAGCAAATCCATAAGCGTGTGTAAAACAACCCGGGTCTCGATGGTACTGTATGTCCGAATAAGGACGCACGCCGCTTTAATCTCCTAGCGTAGCTGTTTGAAACGAGAGCTCGTGGACCCGGTAATCCAAACCACTATTTTGGTCCACCTGATCTCTCTGGCTTTACTGTAGAACTCTCCTTGGCTTTTCATTCAGCAGCCACCTGATATTTGTTCACCTGATATATCTCATGACTTATAACCTAAGCACAAAACCATCCTTGGCCTGGATTAATTAGCGCTGCTTAGAGGTTGTCATTATGGACAAAAGCGAAGGTCCCAGGGCAGTGGCTTGAAATGACTTGTCAGATTACTGATGAGGGGTGAGATCGATTACATGTTAAAGCAGCTGTGTGTGTGTGTGTGTGTGTGTGTGTGTGTGTGTGTGTGTGTGTGTGTGTGTGTGTGTTTGATGAAAAGAAAGTAATAGTAAAAAGTGAAAATGGCTAGCGCTGTGTCTGGTAATGAGTGCTTGATGGGACAATCATCAGGTATTTGTCGATTACCTGCGCATTTCAAGCAATTGATTAAAAAATACATTTTAATCGTTAGGTCCGATCTGAGGAACTCGTATACTTGTAATAGCTATAACTGTGTATTGTTGTGTAAAATGGCAGACGATGTATCTCAAGGTGAACCGTTATAAAACTTTCCTGGAAAAACAGGCCACTTTTGGATGTGGTTTGTCGGCGTATGCTGGTTTCCGGAAAATTCATACAAGTAAACCACCAACGAAGGAAAATATTAACATTTAAGAGCGTGATATGCAAAACCGGTCACAAGGAGTGTGTGTACGACCGTTAATACTAGTTGGCCTGCAATGACGGTGTACTTCTGCTTTGACAGCTGTGTCATGTTTGTAATGTAAATATATTCAGTAATAGATGCTTATGCGAGTGATTATAGTTGATGAACGTATGTGTAATGTAGAATTAGTGAACGGTGGTGGGATTGAATTTTTCAACAAACACAACACGTTAAATCGATTATTAATCGATCTTCGATTGGTTTATTCAGACCGAAGCTGGATTATGGAATAGTTACCGACTCCCATCACTGTATTTCACCATATAGTGCTTAATTACTCTCGGGTTTAAAAAATATTGGTGCTTTCCTGCATGCCTGTGATTTTGCTTTTTTTTTCTTTTTTTTTTAAAAGAACTTGAATAAAATAATAAATTTTCCTACATGCTTACAGGTGAGAAATGCACTTATCCTCCCTGCCAAGATGAAAAAAAAAAACCTGACTTGTTCCTTTATTTTGTTCGTATCAGTGGACCTCTGTGCATGTGCAGCCCTCCTGCCAGAAAATCCTTTCACATGGTCACTCCGACACGTCCAGTGCTGGCACATTAGCCGCAGCGAAAGCTTAGTCGTGCACTGGCAGACCGGAACACCGGCGTATTGGGCATAAGCTCTGCAACCTGAGGAAAGCAGGAAATGAATTTGCTCTGCCAAGAAGCACTTCACAGCAGAATTAAATAACCCCCCCCCCCCTTCATCCCTTACCTCCTCCTCCTCTTTCTCGCCTCCTTCACTTTTAATAAAACGAACACACCTTATCCCTGCAGCAAATGCAGCTCCTGGACTCCTCAGCAGGGTGATAACTTGGCCTTGATCCGGACATGGCCAAGTGGAAGAGATGATGACGCCATCCAACTAAGTGGCATGCCATCGCTGTGCTTGTCACGGTGCAGCTACACTGCCAGCTTGGCTTGGCTTGGCTTGACTCGACTCGTTTTTTTAAGCTTTTCATTAGCTGCTCCCTGGAGGTCTTGCTGGACCCGCTCGCCTCGTAGGCTTACTCTTTTAATTAGAGCGGAGTGCTGCTTTTAGTATCCTTTTAATTAAATCAGATGTCAGAATGTCTCTTTAAGTCAAAGTTTCTGCCACTTCGGAATTTAATGGCTAGTGTAAATCCATTTAAGTCGATCATGACGGATATTTACGTGTCCGTCAAGTCTAGCAGCGTCGTATTTATTACTAGCCAGCTGAACAATAATGACGGGATCAGAGTTTGCTTTGTGCCATGACGAAAGCATTTTGTGTATGAACTTGGATTTGTTTTCGCTAACTCGAGATTACATTATTTGGACCTCGAGTAATCATGACTGATTTCGCCAGTGTACAGTAAACTCGTAATGTGTTGTGACTGACGACGTTTTCCTTTCAGGCTTTATGGTTTAGACTGCGGAGACTTCGGTGTCTGATTAACTGACTAAATGTTTAAAGCGACACCAGTGTGAAGCTGTTTTTAACCGATTACATCAATTCTGTTTCTCAGTTTTGTTTCATCGTTGCCTGTCTTTACAGCAAAATTATTTAAAAACACTGCCGTTTTCCTACGTATTTTATTTTAAATATCATTCCAGATGATCTACTTGATGGAGAATCATGTAGTTTATGTTTTTCCATTTGGCTGCTGATGTTTTAAGTAAGCACATTGGTATACAGGTATTAATTCTTCACTTAGGCCAAGAAGATTCATCTAACCATTACAGAGCAGTGCATAATGCAGAGTGTGTCTGTATCTTATTTGTCTGTTCACTCCTGCTATGATGATATCTGCAAGCATGGCCATGAGGTTTTTATTTTGCTAGCACCAGTTGATCTTGCCAGAGATTAGGCGCTGAGCCTAATAGAGAGAATCTCGAAGCTCTACGTAACTCAGGGTCCCAAAGGTCTAAACGATGCTCAGTTGTTAAGGTGTTGGACTATTGATCAGAAGGTCCCAGGCTCAAACCCAGCACCATTTAAAACGCCTAGGTTTTGGGTTCACCTTATGCCACCTGCGGTGGTTCTGGTCCTTCAGGGCATGGCTCTATGGAACTTTTTGGGTTTTGATGCATTCTATGGGTGCACGATTGGATTGGGATCTGGGGAGTTTGTAGTCCTGGTCAGTGGCCTTGAGCATTTTGCCTCACTGGATGTCATGCACATGGTGTTGTGATGCCGTTCTATTGTCGCCAATATTATTTTTTTCAGCAATTTGTGCTGCATTGGCTTTTTTATGGGATCGGACTGGACGCATTGGCCTTAGGATCATAGACACTCAAGGCTCACCCATGCCTGAGCGGACCAGTCACCCTTTTTGTCACATCCTGTCACGTATGAACACTTTTGGGACGCCCTGTATACAGTCATGAGGCCAAAAATATCCGTAAAGGTTTTTTTTTTTTTCCCCGATCTACTTACAGTATCAAGATCAATTACAACATGTATAATCCCATATAAACGTCTCTTAGCTATGATCAGGTAATCTCTGTTTGCCATGACGTCTGTGTATTAATTATTAAAGTTCACTTCCTATGTCAGTTTCAGACCCTCAGAGCAGCCGGTCTGCGTTACAGTACAAATTGCCTTTTTATGACATGTACCGCTTTGCTGTACACGTCACAGGTGCTTTAATCGTGTTGCTCGTCATGTGAGCTCACCGCGTGATCGCTGCCATTTTGAGGCCTGAACAGGGGATTGACTGCTTCAGGTGTTTTATCATTTACTGTGGCTGTGATCTCTTCTTTACTTTAGTTAATTAATCAGTCGCCCATGTTAATTTACTCTGAGGCCTCTAAAAGGACATTGAAGAAAAACAAAAAAAAATTTTTTATTCATATGTATATTTTGCTTTTATGTATTATTTTTTTCTCTTATGTCTCTTTTTCTCCTGTGTCCATTGAGGAAAAAGGAAATATTGTCACCATTTTTCTCCTCCTTATAAAACACCCTTGAGTACGTATTTAGTTTACCCTCTGATCAGCAATGCGTTGCCGCCTTACGACTGCGTCACTGGTTGTTTTTCCTCCCGCACCATTCTGTGTAAAGTCTGGAGCCTATAGCGCCATCTGGCCCTGAGCTCCTGTTTTTCCCCCATTATGACTTCAGTTGTGAACATTAACTGATGCCACGTGATTGGCTGATAGTTGAACGAATTGACTTGTTAACAGGAAAACATCCCAATTGATAATTCAACCCCAGGAGAATCAGAATCGGCGTAAAGACCACGGTGTGTTTTATGGAGTTTGTAGGATTACCAACAAAAACAAATGTGGTCACTGTAAGTCTGTGAGACAGATATGCTCTCTAATGTTGCACAGCTGAAATCTTTATATCTTAATGAAATCGGCCAAAGACTTTTATGTTCGTGGGGTTTTTTGACCTTTGGCAGCAAAGGATTTTCTGTTTGATGAGTGTCCGGGCTAAGTGAGTCACTGAAAATGGCAGCTTTTAAGTTCGACTCTTGGTCCATTTTAACCTGCTTTTATCTCTGGATATGCTTCACTTGCTCTCAGCTCTTCATCCAAACTCAAGTGTGTGTGTGCGTGTGTGCTCTTAAAATAATTAGCCTGGCTCTGCTCCATTTAAGTCTTCAGGCATAGTCAGGCAAGTAGAGGAGTCTGGCGTTTCTGATCCTCCGTAACCAGCTTGTTGCATGACACAGCAGACTTGTGTGGTGTGAAACTGAACCACAGTGTGAGGACTGGAGAGGTGAGGAGAATGCTTTGTGACTGTGTGTCCTCTGTAAGAGCTGTCAGCCTGCGACTCCTTTCCCCTTAACATCCAGAGGCGATTCCAGAGTCTGTCGGGACCCAAGGCATCCACCATTATCTTATAAATAATAAATAAGTGTGTCAGCCCTGCGCGGGCCCCCTACTGGCCTGGGGCCCCGGGCAGTTGCCTGCCTCGCCTGTTGACAAACAGAAGCTCTGTTAATGTCCCTCGGATTTCTCTTGACAGCTAACAGCCAATCGAGCCCAGGCAGTTTTAGTTTGTTTAACTTTTAAAGCGTACTTGTGAATATTTGTATTGTTTTCAACTGTTAATTATTACAGATTATTTGTGACATATCTGTGCAATAAATGTGGATACTGTTTTTTTTGTCACTAGATCCCCAAAGAAGCAAAACGGCGCTCCTTTTCCAAGATGGAGAATCCAGCAGGCTATAAACGGGTTTTTTTTATATGTTATAGCTTTATTGTCGCTGTAAACCAGACCGAGACCAACAGTGTTGTCCAGATAAGATGAACTAACGCTGTTGCTCAGTCTATATTACTTGGTGTGTCAGCATTTTTTTATTTTTTTATTTTTTATTTGTGTGTGGCTAATGTTGCCGAACTGCACCGCCTGGATAAAAAACTATTTGTACACACATTTGTAATATTTTGTGGTGACCAGTTCATGCTCCCAGAACAACTTTTTCACAATTGAGTTCCTGGAATGTGCCTGTGCCATCAGGGAAGAAAAAGCTCCATAAGTGTGATAACCTGGTCGTTCAGGTCATTTTTTTGCCACACCACCAGAGGGCACTATACATGATGGGTGCATGCAGTTCCCTTCTTAGCCTGACGTGCCCATCACTCTGGAATAGGGTTAATCTGGACTCATCAGGGGTGCCACAATGGTGTAGTGGTTAGCACCGTGACCTCGCACCTCTACGGTCTGGGGTTCAAGTCCAGACTCTGGTCTGTGTGTGTGGAGTTTGCATGTTCTCCCTGTGGTTGGTTGGTTTCCTTCGGGTAATCCGGTTTTCTCCCACAGTTTAAAAACATGCAGATTAGACTAATTAGCCTTCCCAAATTGCCCATAGTGTGCTTGTGTGCACTGCGATGAATAGGAGCCTCGTCCAGCATGTCCCCTGCCTAGTGCCCTGGGATCGCTTCAGACATCCTGTACCCCTGTAAGCGGTATAGAAAATGAGTGAGTGAGTATATATAGTCATTGCTATACAGTCTCATCCATTACTCGAAAGCCTTTTTCTCTCCGATTAACTGACTGAATCAGATTCAGATGGATAAATCCCAAAGTCCTGCCGGTTAGTTCTTTGGAAATATGTCACATTTCAGCTTCGGAAACCTCCTGAGACCTTGTATACATTGCATTTCCTTTATTTTCTTTATTAGCACATGATATCTAATGTATGAATTTGAGCAATGTCCTCATACAGGAAGAGGTTTTGCAAAAGCATTATACGCAGCACTCATCATATGTTGATCATACAAGGTTATATAGACGGTGTGGTTGTGAAAAATGCATGAAAAACTGCTACAGACATTGTTGGCTTCTCTGGTAACCGCAGTGAAGCCAGTGCCTTTTAATGTCTTTCTATTCAGATATCACAGGGCATGCGAGCGACAGCAAGCCATTAGTCTGAGACCTTCAAGCAAAAATTGTATTACCTCGTGTACCTTTTAGAGAAAGCCCGAACTGAACTCTGACAGAACTGTTTTATTTGTTATTTATTTCTCTTTTCTTTTTTTTTTTTTTACAGAATATGTCTCCCTTAGTCATTTTCAAGCACATAGTGTGACTTGAAGAAGCCAAGTTCAAAAGGCTCAGTATGCATTCCCTTTAGCTTTTTTTTTTTTTTTTTTCCTTCTTTTCCTCCAGACAAAGTGTGACTATGACATTAGAAGGGCACAGAAATGTAAGAAAAGAGACCAGGCCCGTGCTTTTCTGTGAGAAATGTTCCGACAGTCTGTCTGTGTGAGTCCAGATGTGAGAAAATGCACAATGCCGTATATATGAGGAGTTGGAGAATGTAAAATTTAGCTAAGGTGGAACACATTTGGTATATTTTTTACGGAATGCAATCAGGGGGAGGCGATTCAATTAATATGCGCATCAGGTCATCAGAATGGGATCGGGGGAGGGGTGAACTTTGTAGACCTTTCTCAACCAGAAACCGTGCTATAAAGGCGATAAGATCACCTCAGTATTGCACTTGACATTTGCACTTATAATCCTTTGCGGTTTGTATTTCACAAAGAACCAGAGAATTCGGCGCTGAACCACCTCAGTGTTTGCTTTCAAGCAGTGTCGCCTTTTAGAGCGGGTGTAGCGATAGCCACAAGAGCGGCGGCGTCTAGTGTGATGTGCGCCTCATGTCCTGGAAATACCGCGCATACTATTTCTTTCAAAACATGAAGGGCGGGTGAACCGAGTGTTAAAGTGGGAAACCTGTGAGGTCGTGGTTTTCCTAATTAACTGCCAATGTTAACTGACGAGATGCTCAACTGAGGTGCCTTCAGTCCCACCTATAGACATCCATGATTTGTTCCTACCGTATCTCACAGCTGACCTCCATCTCGGCTGATCTTTTAGACTTCTTGATGCAAAACAGCATTAGCGCTAATTAAGTGTGGCGAGTAGGTCTGATCTAGTCTATATGATTTCTATGTGTTAGCTGCTAACTGTTAATTGTTGCACGGTTTCAAAATGTCTGATTCCAGGAATAAGGGGCTCTCCCATTTCATACAGATCTCATCTTTCCCGTCACTACCTCTGCTCCCGGATTAAGGACACGTCAACAAATTCTACCTCTGTTCATCTGATACTGAACCCGCTATGTGATTGCGGTTAGTGATGTTGGACCCAGACGGACGAAAAAGTCAAAGGAAAAATGGCTAGACTGGTTTGAGCTAACATGAAGGAGTTCATGGTGGCCTTATAACTAGAAGAAAAGATTCTCCAAATGTACAAAATGTTAAGGTGACACTCCTGTCAAGCAAGAACAAGAATCTGGAGATACACTGGGTACAGACTCACAGGAACTTGACAGATGATAAAGAGGGTATAGACAGCGAGAAAAGCCCAGGCAATGTTTTAAAAATCTTTCCGTGACATGTTTTTGTGAATCTACTCGCAGTACATTTGGAGAAAAAAAGGTTTATCTGTCAGATTTTTTAGCTATAGTTTTTTTTCTAGCTATTTTAGTTTCTCATCAATTTCCAATTAATTGTGTAGTTATTTCAGAAAATGTTACACCTTGCATATAGATGACTGGAGTATTATTAGAGCGAGGACTTCCTCGTGTCTCGGTATGCAAGCGCAGACACAGATTAAACGCATCCTGATCCTCAGGGATCCGCGCGTGACATGATTCATGTGACCTTTGCTGCATTCCGTCTTCGCACCTGTCTGCAGTTTGTGGTAATAATCGACTGTCCCGTGTTGGGATTTAATATCGTACCTGTGCCGGAGCGTACGGTAAGTGCTGATTCTGCAGCCGAGCACATTAGGCTCCTAATATCTCAGCACGTAGTCTCAGTGGCTGTAGCGTAAACGTTTTTATTTGCGCTAATGCATTAACATACCGTAGCCGCTGAAGTGCGATTCGGTGGAGATGGATTACAGGAGTCAGCAAGCGGAGAGAAATCTTTCAATCTTTTGAAATGTGTAGAATAGCACAACGACAGTTTACAGTCGCTTTTAAATCTCGACAGTTGGAAACTGCACTAAAGAATTACGTGTGTGTATGCTGTATATTGCGAAAGTAATACACAGAATAAAAATACATTGTGTAGCAACCTTGGTCGCAACTAAGGTTTCGAATGGAAGGGGGTGTAAAAAAAAATTTTTTTTTTTAAAAACGAGGGTGAATCAGAAATGAGCCGCACAGTCTGCGGTTATAGTAAAACTTTTGTTGGCCGTGTTATCAGTGCTTTCCGTTCAAGGCTACTATCTCCCCAGTCCCGTGTTACATCGGTTCATCTGTGACTGCGGTGCGAGCAAAAAAAAAAAAACCAGATGCTTCACTTGTGATTTGCACGAAAGAAGAGCAGTGTACAGAGAAGCGTTGAGATATCTGCAAACACAATTTTGTCCCATACTCGTAAGGAAGGTGAAAGTTTCTTAAAGAGAATCATTACTGGTGACGAGACACGGATTCATCACTACGAGTCTGAGAGTGTGGAACAGAAACATCCATGGAACAAAGTCAACCATCAAGTGGAAAATTTAAACTTGCGGTTTTCTGTGATTCTCAAGGGCCAGTATTGGAACAGTATCATAAAAAGGTGAGACGCTTATTGAAGATCTGAAGCCTAAACTCAGATTAAACTTTGAATTAAACTGCTATCCAAGGGCGTTGTGATCTTGCATGACGATGCACGTCGGCACACTTCTGTCCAACCTGTCGACACTCTCCAAAAGCGTCATTTTAAAGTGTTAAAGCATCCTCCCTATAGTACAGATCTCGCTCCATCTGACTTTCACCTGTTATTATCCAAAAGCAGCTCTACGCGGATGAAGTAGTGAAGCCAGCGGTGCACTCTTGGCTTGCAGCTCAGCCTAAAAAATTTTGGAATGAGGGACTATGAAAGCTTGTTTACGGATTGTTGAAAGTGTATTGAAAAGCAAGGAGATTACGTCGAAAAATGATGCATTTGTCTTTCCCGAAAGTTAATTAAAATAAACTCTACAGCCAGAGTGCGGATCATTTTTCACTCACCCTCGTACTACTACTGATGCTACTTTGATTAATGGCTTCACAGTTGTCAGGATCACTCTGTACATGCAAGATGCATTAATATTCCGGGAAAATGCTTTACGCCTGTGTTGTAAACGCACATCTTATCGGATCAGCATGGATGTAAAACGTTCAGTTGGCATCTCTAGTCAGAACAGGATACAAACATTGTGATTAGCTGTATCTCGTAAGCTTCATGTAGGGTCCGTGCTTCTAGACAGCGGGGTACTGAATATTTTTCATAGTCGTCTTTTCGATCAAATCATTTAAGACACCAGACTAGTGAAAGCAGCTTTCTTGTATTTGACATGATGGCGGTGGCCTGACATCTGCTCAGAGGTACATTACAGTTAGAGGTGGGAATTTGCTTTGAACTTCATTTTGAAATATTATTGACTGTTCCAGATGCTTATTCAAGGCCGGTAAACAGAACACATACAGTGAAGTTTATTATACTGTATGAATCAAGTTTGTGCATTAATTTTGCACTATTATGAAGTTTTTTTTTTTTTTATGAGGTCAGCAATGTTATTACTATTCCATATTGAACCATGCCAAGAGCCAGATTATCGGTTTAATCACACAGATGATGCTGTTATTTTATTTTCTATCTAAAATTAATTCCTGCACCACTGGTGCTGCCGTTTGTTCATTTAATCCAATTAGAGTCATACCCATAGCCATACCCAGAGAACGCTCAAATGCACAAAGTTCACACATTTGCATTAACTGCTTAAGTTAAGAGTCGATTCAGCGTTAATATACTCCGTGAACTTTTGCTCAAGCAGGTGACTGGAAACATCGGTACCGTGCAGAAGCATTATAGGCGGCGTTTTAATAATAGCTTTCAGCAACAGCGCTCATCGATCACCCAGCGTTAGCTCCTAATCCTGATCCTGGCCTGTGATCAAGCAATCCTTCGTATCGTGTTTCCATGAACAACAAAGGGCAACGGCTGACCTTTTCAGACATTACGGTCACGACTGGCTGCCGTACTGGCCTGTAATCAGAGCCCCATCACTGCCGTCACCGTAATGAGCTTTTTCTATTTTGATCTGACCCATTTGGCAGCTGTTAAAAGGTGATGATTGCAAACGCGAGCCATGTTTTGTTAGTTTAACAGTCTAAATTAATGGCATTCGAGTAGAAAACCGAGTTAGATGGATCGGATGGAGTAACATGACTGATGATCAACATTAGTTCAACTTGAGAGCAGTACGTAATAAAAAGCAACACGCATCTCAAACCAAGTAGCCACATTTACACAGACGATATTTCTCCAATCCGATTGAAATCCGAGAGAATTAAAGATTCTAATTGAACTGTTTACTTGGACGCTGATCAGGTAAGATGCGTGTTTTACATGCTCAATGCATTTAATCAGATTGCGAGCTGCTTCTGCCTGCTGTGAAGCGTTTAATTTGCCGGAAATATAACTAATATAACTTTCCTTTCTTCAGCTTTGAGGTTAGCTTGGATTCTGCATTCTGATTGGTTACAAGATTTCAATGTCATCTATTATTTGATTAAATACTTTACTACGTACTGTACGAAATGATGATCCAACCACGTTCCTTCCTCTGCCAGAAACTGTGGATAAAGGTACAGACTAAGGGGAAGAGAAGCAAAATTTCCCTCCTGGACTCTTGACAATTCACCTATTCATGTTACCTCCACATGGGGCAAACATTCACATAAAGAATATACATTAAAATATGTTTTTATTCCGACAAGAGAGAAACGATTTACATGGCTTTTGCTGTGTCGCATCTTGAAGCAGATTTATTACAGCTGGAAGTATTTAATAATAGTCATACCACATGAAATGCCGGTCCTCTTTTTAGCGTACCCGTCCACGGTGGTAATAATTCAGAGGATGGGACCCGAGGCAGTGTGTTCGAAAATGGAGAACGCACATTAATTCATATTCAAAGGAATGTTGCCTAAGCATGTCTTAACTTAATTAGGTGTGTGCTCATGGTCGTGTCACTGTCTGCGGTTGGAAAGTATGTTGAATTAGCTGAAATTAAAAACAGTAAGACATTGTCTAAAATGGGGGTTATATGGGATGCAGATATGGGACTGCAGCTTCAGATAATCAACCATCAGAATGGGGTGTAAATGTGATCCAATGGTCATGATTTTTGGCCCTAGACATGCAGTTGGCACCCAAATCTGACCCTGCCATCTGTGTGCCTCAACAGAAATTCGTCAGACCAGGCTACATTTTTCCAGTCTTAAGCTGTCCAGTTTCAGAGAGTCTGTCTCCACTGGCTCTATAACAATTCTCAGGAAAGCATCGAAACTCAGGCAAGTGTTTTAGATATTGTATAGCATAAGTATTGTTCAGGGCAGTGAGGGAACGAGTAATCTGGGTTCTCTGTGAAGATGGGTGGTACGAGTCTGAGGTCCTGGGCAATGAGAGCAGGTGGAGATGGAATGAACCTCTTCAGGAGCTGTGGGAAAATTAAAGAGGCTCTCAGTGATCAGGTGAAGGGGCAGAAGACAGGACACATTAATTGACTGAACTGGCACACTGGGACAGAGGAAGTCTTTTGTTAGAAGCAGAGCAGGATCCAGTTCACAAAACAGGCTGATGTTTAGTAGGCTGATGCAACACTGAAGACCCAGAGAGTCTAATCTCACAGAGTTATCTGACACAGGCTGACAGAATTTGAATCCAATAAACAGTATATATATATACAGGAAATGTATGTAGAGGAGAACTGTCGAACGGATTAAAACAGGCAGTGTGAGAATACACATTGACATTCACATTCAGGAAATACTGTAGGCAGAAGGCTGGGAAGCTCAAACACGATGTGAAGAGATAAAAGAGACAAACAAAATTGAAAGAGAGTAAGGAAAACAGTTAAAGTGAGACAGGTAGAGTTAATTAGCAGAGTCATGCTGGAGGAGAGGGAGGAGCCAGCTGGTTGGGGGGAGGTGCTCTGGAATGTACCGGAATGATGGATGAGAGAGGAGAAGCAACCAGAATGTGTGGCAGCAGCCTTAGATTCCTGTTCTTTCCTGACAGAACTGGAACCTGAATTTTTTTCTGCTAATATAGTACATCCACCGCAAGGTTGTGTATTCAGAGATGTTCTTCTGCTCAGCACATTTGCACAGAGTGGTCACCCGAGTTACAGCAGCCTTTCTGTCAGCTCATCGACGAGGATTTTCTGTTCACTCAGTTGACGCTCTGAAGTTTTTGCTTTATTGCAACTTTCTGTTTAAGACTAGATACTGGTGTGTGTGCGTGTGTGCGTAAATCCCAGTGTATCAGCAGTAATGGAAATAACAATACCAGCTTGCCAGGCACCAACAATCATGCCACGGGATCACATCTTCATCCCAATTCTGATGCATTCTGATGTAGACGTTACCCGAAATTGCTGGCATAATGTTGTGTATTACACTGCATTGCACTCTGTTTCTAATTTAAATAGTAGAGGACCAAGTACTAATGGTCCTCTACTATCATTTTGGTGCAAATAGAGTGTACGTGTTCAATGCAGATAATTTACATAGTAGAGAACAGGCTACTAATAACAATAAGGATGTCCTGCATCCAGTGGCTACTTTGAGAAATCAGGCGGAAATCGAACCCATGCATGCCAAACCTACCACTGAGCCACCAGTGCAAATGGTAATATCCCCGAAATAGTTCATATTTTAAATTACATTTCCAGTCAAATCTTCCCTTACCATTCTGTTAATCTTCTTATACTGGATTATTAGTGAGACCATTTCCCCCCGTTTGTTCTTATTGCTGCCCCTCAAACCGGCGACCTGACTGATCAGGAGATTCAAAACCACTTGACATCACTCTGCGCCTTTCTCTGACCTTTTTCATCTTTTGGAAGTGCTCGAAAATTACCAGAAATTGCAGGCAGCATTTCTTTGAAAATCAGCCACATTACATGTAATATGTGCACTGGAGATTGAAAGCTGCGCGGGGGGGGGAGAACCAAGTGTAAAAGCACACTTGAATATCCACAGTCTGTCTTAGTAAGCATATACCTTGATTGCTACAAATCCTATCATTATGATTTATGTCTGCAGCAGAATCACCAAAAAAAGAGTTCCTGTACCCTTAAAACACAGAATCGGTTTCTGCCCATATTATGCTTCACACGGCTTTTCACAGTTAAAATGCTTTTAACTGAAAATATAGATTGCGTTTGATGATCTATATCATCATCCTGTTCCGCTTTACTATAGATGATACTGTACCATCATTCACTGTGAGGAGAGGTCAGGATTGGAAGAACTGCTCCTGATATGCGAAAGAGATTTTTTCACTTAAGAGCCTATCAAACCAGTGCTCGGATAGAGCGAGCTAGAGAAGCACTCAAATATCGATATTCTTCTTAACTTGACAAATCGGCAGCGTAGTCAGGGTATGTTAAATCTTTCGTCTGTTCCGCTCGGCTGACAAGTCGAGAAGTCTTAAGGCAAGACCTCCACTTGTGTCTGCAGGGGGAAGAAAAAACACACCCTGCTCTGTACTGCTCTTTGGGTCATTTTTCTATATACTGCACTTAAAGATAAAAAGGCTTTAAGTGTGCAATATTTAAGAGCGTTAAGAGCTTAAAACTTGCCCTGAAACCTTGGACATTTTGAATAATGTTTTATTTTGTTATTAATTGCGTCTAGACGAGTAGAGGACATGGTCGGTGTGCCGGTAACCTTTATTTTACGTTCAGCTCCAGCAGGTTGAACTTGCATATTTACAGTATGTCTGAAGTCTGTTTTTTTTTTTTTTTTTTTTTAAATATATGTATATGAACTTAGTTTCTTTTCAATACAGTCTCATGCCACTCCAGATGTTTTACTGCAACAGACTGCCTAAATTTAAACATTTGTTGTTTACGTAAGAACCTTTGGAGCAACCTCATTTCCCCTCTCGTCTATTCCCTTCACTTAGCATTCAGCATCACCAGGATTAATTGCTTGTTAAGAAAATGCTCATTATTTCTTTCAAACTTTGCATTTGTGACCTGGATGATGAAATTTAGGAATAAGGTTTTAATAAAACATCATGTGAATTAGGATTTTAAATGTGTTTATACTAAAGTTATACAAAAATGTTTAGAAGGGAGTCATTTTTTGAGATTTGTGACGTGTAATGTAAATCCCTTTCAGGGCTCGACCCCCAAATCTAGTCTTCCATCAAAGTCCAGTATGCTGAAATATGCCTTATAGCTTCACATGCTGTAAATAGAGTATTTTTTTTTCTTTTCGATCTTGTCTTAATATATAGGCCACATACAGAATGACACAGAATGTGTCTGGAGAATGCTCGCAGCTTCTTTATATCATTACTGATGAATTCACATAGGTCTGTGTGTTCACTAAAGTAAAGTAGCGAGTGGTGAGGTTTCTTTCTATTCAGTATAGCCACAAGTGCAATGAAGACAAGCTGTCGATTTGAGCATTTGCTGTGAAGTATACAGACTTTGGGAGGTGATCTAGTGCTAGATATTTTCACTAAAGGTTATAGTGACCCTGCAGATCAAACACGGGGCATAAATTACACAAAATACCTCGAGCTTACCTAAGAAATCTCTTTTTAATTTTTTTTTTTTATCGCTTGTATGTGTAAGAGGAGGACAAAGACAGTCAAACACTGTTAGAATTTTCAAGCAGTTATAACGCATCTCCTTCTTCTAGAACCTTAATGAGTGCAGGTCCTCATCTCAACATACTTTATTGATATGATTGAATAAATATTAACTCTAAAAATGTTGTTCAATCGAGTAGGAATATTTACCGTCATGTTTTAAGACAAAAGCAATTCATTCCTTTATCTGCTATACCGCTTATCCGGTCGCAGGGGGCCTGGCGAGATGGGGTACAATCATTTCCACATTATGAGCAGTTTGGAAATGAAAGTTAGCTTAATCTGCATGTCTTGGTGACTGTGCGAGGAAACTGGAGGAAACCAACCAAGCACGGGGAGAACATGCGAACTCCACGCACACAGACCCGAGGCGTGAATCGAACCCCGACGCTGAAGGTGCAAGGCGACAGTGCTAACAACAAAGCCAATATAGATTCAAATGCCACAACTGCACATAATAATGAAACATCTGCGATGGTTATTAACAATTAAAAAATTATCATCAATATCGAAGTAAACTGTAAATCATTCCACATTAGAACTTGGGTTTATTTTTGTAATGTAGTGCAATCCAGAAGCACTTGTCACCAGATTAATCACCAAAATTCGTACAGATGCAGTACGTCAGTGTGTGAACACTTTATTATCGCTGTAATGAAGGCATGTTGAGCGTTTTGTTTTAAAACATGCAGCTGTGACAGGGACACACATATGCAGCACTTACTGTACTTCGCCTTGGAAGAACAGGAAGCTCCATATGTGTGCCTTTTGTCATTTGTTGTTAATTATTCACTGTAATTCGCAGGTCATTATTTGTTATAATGGTTATGTATTGCAATGAATACTGACACTTGTTTAAACTGTAAGTTATCACTGAATTATTTATAGCTCATTAGAGCTTAATGAAGCAGTAGCAGAGTTTAAAAGGATGCTCAGAAGGAATCATGACCGAGTTATTCAAGCACGATTCCAGCTTATCGCTCTTCCCATTGTCGGTTCCTCGTGGCGTCGCGATTTTTCCAGCCTTATATAAAACAGCATTTGTTCTAGGACGCAGAATGTCCGATCCACTTCAAGCAGTTCTTTGAGCATGAAATAATAAGAATCCTCTGATGTCTCAAATCCACCCAAGGCTCTGACTAACCATGCTTTAACATCGTGCTGCTCACACCAGATGGTCTGATCTGCCAGTGTGGGGGTTCTGCGTGTGCTATACGCCTTGTAGAAATGACAGTGGTCACGATATAACCGATTTACACATAGACTTGATCAAATTCCTGGCAAAATGTATTTACTCTGGCAAAGCACCTGCTCAGCCCTGTATCTTAAGCATTAGCGTTTCAGTGCTGTACCTTTATTGTACTGTTAGATTGACTGTTTAGCACAGAATAAAGAGAGAGAACTTCTGGGAAAGGAGGTCATGCTGGAGATGATGTGCTGATATTCTGGTTTCCTCCAACAATGCGTCTATGTCATGCAGTGTAGGTTGACTGGCCGTGTTCGAGAGATGGGTTGGTTAATCCAGGGTGTATCATGCTTTGTGCCCTAAGCTTCTTGGGATAGTAGCCAGGCCCCTCTGTGACCCTGCACAACATAAGCGGTATAGATGATGGATGGATGGATGGGTGGATGGATTTTTTTTTTGTTTCTGTTCCCCTAAAAGCAGCCCTACGAGGACGAAGATTCATTTCTGATGAAGAAGTGAAGACGGCGGCGCATTCACAGCTCGCAGCTCAGCCTAAAACTTTTTTTTTAATGAGGGAATACGAAAGCTTGTTGACAGACGAACAACATGTATTGGAAAGCAAGGAGAAATGATGCATTTGTCTTTTCTAAGACGCATTAAAAATAAATTCTACATTTAGAGTGCGGATAATTTTTGACTCACCCTGGTATTTAAATGTCGCGAAATGTTTTAGCAGGGAACTTGAATTGGAGGAAGATAATATGGTTCCTTCTTGTGAGTTCTCAGTCCTCGCTCTGAACAAGAGTCATTGAATGATTTCCAGATCAGTGTAATTTTTTTGTCGTCTTTTTTTGTTATGTTTTATTGACTTCCATCTCAAAATAAGAATGGACAAGCTTGGACAAGAATAACAAAAAAAAAGAAATGACTGACAGGTTTCAAACTAATTCTGCTCTCTGCAGGATAGCGAAACATTTCCATTTTTATGGAAGTCAGAAATACGGTGAAGTGCATTACTCAGACTTCTCTCTAGTTATCCTGCAATTGTTTTGTCCACATATGAAATTCCCTCGCTGCTGAATTGTTTTGAACGAAGTCTCTGCTTCTGCTGTCTGTGAACAACAGTGTTATTAATATAACTATTATCTTTTTATTATTATTATTTGTCCTGTGCTCAAAGCAGCCAGCTTCTTGAATCGTAAAGTGTCTTTTTTAAGCTTCAGGAGGAAGAGGTGTGATTGATTGTTTCCGCTCCCATTGTTAATCAAGTTCAAGAAAACAAGTTTAGTAAATTATTTCTACTTTCTGTCATTGTTAGAGCTGTGATTCCATTGATTATGCAATTTAATTAATCGTGTGTTGGTCGATTTATTTAACTAAAGGATTCAGAATTGATTAATAAAATAATTTCGGTAAACATGGAGTTAAAAAAAAAATTACCACAATTTTTTGCAGAAAAAAAGAAACTGTATTCTGCAAATACTCACATTTTGTAAGAGTATCACTTTTCTCTCTTTTTTTTTTTTTTTGGTTTTACTTTAAAGTTTGACACTTGATATTAGAAAGCCTGTAAGAAATCTAGCTACTTTAAATTTTCAGACTTTAATGATATTGAATCAATTTGATAAAAAATATGCCAATGTCCATAAATATAATAGAAATCCACAGTCTAGCTATGATTCACAGCTCTAGTCATCGCTGGTAATTCCTTCCAATTATCCATCACGGTTCTTGAATGCAGACGAGACCGGTGCCGGAAACGTAAAAAATGTAAATGCGAGTGTTTTTTTGCCGTGTGCTACAATCAGCTGCATGTTGAGCAACACTCGAAGCCCTGGAGGAACAGCGCACTCTTGGAGTTTACACATACGCCCACTTGAAAACCTTCCCAACAATAATGCATCACTATAACGCTTGCGCCTGCAGCATCTCCCAGCCTTTTTGTTGATTTATCTACTTGCGATAGCTCGGCTATCCATTATTCGAGAAGGTTTCGTAGCTGATTCGCAGTCTAGCTGCAATAATAACCCTATAAGGCTCTAAAGCAGTCTTGTGTTTTCCCTCAGCAGCTAATTGCCCTCTTCACTTGAGAACGCAAGCAGCTCGATCTGCTCGACACAACAATAGCACCTCAGCGGCAGCAAACGGTCCTCCCACATGTTCTGCGCTATGCATCAACGTAGTGCTGACACAGGAGATGCCTCCGCCCGAACACTGGCTCACAGCCAGAGAGTGTTATCTTACAGCACACCTAAGGTATTCTGGGATTTGTTTTTACATGTGTCCAAGGCAATCAAAGAAAACACCGAATGAGCCATCCATCATTTGATGGCACTGTTTAGTGTGTTAAACATTTCGTACTGGTGGAGATGCCAGAGGTAGCCCATGCAGCTTTTATAGTCACTTCGAGTCCTGATTATATTCTAGTCATGCCTGTTAAGTTTCAGCAGTAATGCAAAGGTATTACTTGAATGCACGCTGATAAGAAGAACTCCGTTTTATTCGTACAGTACTTTCAGCCGTAGAGATTTTCACGAAGCAGCTTTACAGATCCCCCATAATAAAAGGAATAAATCTTGAGACGAGACAGAATCGAAAGAAAACTCTTGCTTGTGTTGTTTTGACGGTTTTTATTATTATAGTTCTAGTGGTTACAATATTCATAGTAGAAGTAATTATCATAAAAGTAGTAGTAGAATTAGAAGTAAAACTGGATATCGTGGAGTTAAGGATAGTATTGTAGCTATAGAAATAGTGGTAGTATCAATAGTAGATGATGTACTGTAGTAATAGAATAAGTATTACGCATGGTTTTGCAAAAAAAAAAAGTGATCTCTGAAAGTTTCAAGGGTAGGCTAAGTAATCTGATAAAAACATCTGGCGTTTAAACAGTGTATTAATAGAGAGTGTTTGGGCGGCCAACTTCAGCTCAGGAATCAGTATCCGGGATAATAAAAGTTCTTCACATTAACACACATTTGAGAGTACTTCAGTTCAGCGAGCACCGAGTCTAAGCCCTTTTGTACACTTTGCTCATGAGTCAAGCTGAAATCCACGGCACCTTGCGCATACTTTTGATGACGAGATTGCAGACACAACTCTGTGCACTCATTGTTTAAAGGTCCTGTATGTTACTATTTATTTAACAAGGTCTCGTAGGTCTCCCAAAGTGTGTCAGAATATTTCATCCCTCAGATAATGCAGTGTTCCATTCAGTGTTTATGGAAATGAGCTTCTGCTGAGGAACGTCCCACCACAGAACTGCAGAGCAACAAGCTGGGGGAGGGGACCCCGTTTTACGAGGTCACAATAGGGAAGAAATGTAATCGGCTTGTGGATGTTGTATAGTAAGGCCCCTTTGAAAGATATTAATTAAACGCTATTCTGTTCTGAATATAATAAAAAAGTCAAAACAAGTTCACTCAACTATAAAACGAATTAATAGTTCATTAACAGTTAAGCTCCATGATGCCATATTAATTAATACTAAGTAGGTTAGTCATTTCCATATCAGTATCAAAGTGTAACCAAAAATATATACAGTCATACTCCATCAAAAAATAAATAAATAAATAAGTGAAATACTAGTTTATTATAGCAACCAAATCAATTATTGGAAAGACAGATAATTTGTTGAAAGGATGCAGATCATACAGTATTTGTATGATCAGTGATAACATCATTGGCTCCTAGAAAATGCAAGTCTCTGTAATCTACTGTATGAATGAGGAAGAATTTGCCATGAATATATTAATTGTGCAGGCATATTTTGTAGATATTTACGGCATTAAGACCTTAAAGGGTTTTGCCTAATGTAACGGTTATAATTATTATTGTATAGTCATATTATATATAATGTGTAACATTATGTAAGGTGAAATATCATTTTATTTCTGAAGATAAAAGCAGATAGATAGATAGATAGATAGATAGATAAAATGAATACTTTGTTTATCCCAAAAGAAATTACACACATCCAGCAGCAAGAATAGTCACACAATAAGCATGTACTTAGAATTGCAAATCGTCAATCATGTAGAGTGTACATTTAAAGAAAAAAAATTAAATAAAATAAGTTCACATGTGGGAGGTGACCCATGCTTTCGCAGAACAAAATGAGATGAATATGTGCACATACAGGCGAAGAGGATGAAAATTCCCTGGACCGAATAGTGTAAATTGAGATCCGCCACTGAGTTACAGGAGTTAAAAGTGACCGCAGTGCAAAAAGTGAGTGCTGCAAGGCTGAGGTAATGAAAGTCAATGCAGATTTGGGTGCAATTATGAGTCCTTAAGTACTTAAATACGACTGTGTATAGCGGGTCTGTTATGGAGGAGGGCTACATGTATAAATATACTTCTGCTCTGCTTCTGAAATACTTCATTCTTGTTGCCCGAGGAGACTCTTTTGTCCCTCAGTGTTTGCAGCGGTAGAACAGATGGACAAGTTGAGCCAGTAGCACATTCTTCATGTAGCGCATATCGTCTGGCAAATGACCATGCAGCTTAAAAAAAAAAAAAAAAAAAAACCTGGAGCTATAATAAAAAAAATAATAATAAAAAAAAAAGAAGAAGAAAGATAACCCTGGTCGCGCTGACACTCCTAGCCTTTCCATTCCGCTTCATTCCTAGTGATAACAGAGTGACCATATTTTCCTGTCTAAGTATAATTAATTAGCTCACGAGATGTCTGGACATGGCTAGGATTGCGTCCTATTGAACCGACTGGTAATTATCTCCTACCTAATTCATAATGGTCTGCTCTGGGGGTCCAAATTCTCTCGGCTGTTCACAAAGCTTTGTAAAGATGGGCGTTGTTTAAACGGCACCACAAGGAACGTTCTGTATTTTTTAATTTATTTTTTTATTTTTGGTCCTTAACCTCCAATCTGTAATTTGCATGCAGCTTCGATGAAATTAGTCTTGATTATTCATGGGAAATTGTGCGGCGCTGTCTCTCTCCCAGCTGTACATTTTCACAGATCAAGGCAAATTTCTGCTCTTAATTCCACCCCTCAAATGGGCATTGAATGATCCCCTGATGAGCCAAATTGATTTTTTTCCCTCCCTCTCCCTCTCTCTCTCCCTTTCCCTCTCCCTCTCTCTCTCTCTCTCTCTCTCTCTGTAACCATTCCCTTGCAACATTCTCACCCCAAACGTTAACACTGTCTATCCGTTAGAACAACGAGGCTGTCCCATAATTCTTAAGACCTCCACTGCAAATTACTCCGCATGCGATGGCAGGAATTCGTCTAGGGCGATAAAACCGACGCTTTATTGCAGATTTTACGGATGCGACTCTCTTTTACGGAGACTCGTCATTTTGTTCATGAAGTGGCCAGTAGACTTAAACCCGGGCGTATATTAACTTGAACGTCAGACCGTCTTCCGCGTTAGGAAGTCGTTGACTAAATCCATCAGGACATGGCTGCAGTTATAACAGAAGTCAGAACTCTTGTCACCCTCTTCATGTGGGATTTGTCACTGGTTCAGTATGGGTGTAATTAGTTCCTGCTGTTTTCAGCATGTCGCTGTTATTTGTACTAGGATAGCCTCCTTTTGTATTGCACACGTCAACACAATTAACAGGATTAGTTTCTTGAATTATTGATTTTAAATTGAACGCTGAATTGAAAGCGGTGTTGAATTACACTGTATTATGTATTATGCTGCCTTAGTGTGTGTGTGTGTGTGTATGTGTAGGCTTTTATATTGTTTGATTATATTACCAGTGGTATACACTAGCTGGCACCATTATGATGCTTATACTAGTGCAGCATGATTTGGGCAAGCAGATGATGTGAGAGGTGTGGAATGATGTCAGTGTGATATTTATCAAGCATGGTCCACTGATGAACAAGCTGAACTCTGAAATGACTTTCTGTTCACTGTGTGTGAGTTTTATTCCCTTCAACACCTTACATGATAAAAATACATCTCTGTCTTTACACACTTACTCAACTTGCTTACTAAAAAGCTTGCAAACGTCTAGACCTCGATCATCCCATTTCAAGCCGAAGAGCTCTTGCGGTCATGTGGTCCACAATTAAACCATTTGCCATTCCGCCTGCCAGTCGTGCCTGCCGCGGATAATGCCGCCGAGCCAAAAAATGATGAATCGCAGCCTAAATTCACCCCCGCGGATTTTGCTGAACACATGACGAGAGACCAGAAAATGGTGTACGTCGAGAAGCTTCAGGCATCGGATATTACTGACTTTCATGAAGCATCAGCTGTTCTTTACAGTAACTTTCGGCGACCAATTACAATATAGTCATATTTACAGCAAGCTCGGTTTTATTGTTAAACTATGCATCATGTAGTAAACCATTGTTTAAGCAGAATATCAGTGTAGATTACATGCTGTTATTAAACACATCGGCTTCTTTCTACCTCAACATCCAATCGTCACTCTGCCATCTGTGCTGTCTGACGAGTGACTGAGGTCACTGCACACGTGCTCACACTGGTGTGTTTACACACAGTCGCATGTAAAACCAGTATGATTTAAAAAGAAATTGATTGGAGACGAAGAAACACCTGATGCAAGCTTTGAGGAAACAATTTACCATTAAACAAAAGGCTGCATGACTAATAATAATAATAATAATAATAATAATAATAATAATAATGAAGATTATTTTGACAGCGATTAATTGCGATTAATCTATTAATCGCGATTAATCACTGACAAAATACTGTTATTATTAATCTTATAATTTTGACAGTGATTGCAATTTAAACTGTGATATGTAATTTATTAAATGTAACAGCCAATAACAGCACAAATGATGTCATTACGAGGATGTTTGTCTATATTAAGTTCTTTATCATCCCAAAAGTATATTACTGCAATAAACAAATACCTACATTATTGACAAACTCTACGGAAATTCCCAATTGCAGCTGATCACGAGTAAGTACTGTAAATGCACAGGTCCGTACTGCGATTTATATTTTTATGCAATTAATTTTGTACAGCAAATACTAACTGAACGCCATGAAAGGCTTGATGGTGCTAATGAAGAAAATAACAACAGTCTTGGTCCAAATTAACCCCTGCATCTACACTAAATATACAAACTGTACAGAACACTACACTTACAGTAAAGTGCTGTGGAAAAAAGTATATGCCGCCTTTCAGTAGTAGTGGTGTGTGTGTGTGTGTGTGTGTGTGTGTGTGTGTGTGTGTGTGTGTGTGTGTGGTTGGTTGGTTGGTTGGTTGGTTGGTTGGTTGGTTGGTTTATTTTTTTTGGTCACACTTACTTAAATGATTCAGGTCATCTAACAAATTTTAATATTACGCAAAGATAACCTGAGTAGATACAAAATGCAGTTTTTAAATGATGATTTTATTTATCATTTTTATACTGTAAATCAGTCTGAACTGAAGTGAACTTGAGCTTAAAATCGGTTCATTATTACACAGAGATAATAGTTACAGCAAGTGATTATGAGACGACAACCCGGCAGCTTCAGCTTAAAAAAAAAAAAAAAAAAAAGACGTGCAGTTGCGTTCCATCTGGCTGTTCATTCTGACAGACACGGACCCTTTAGGGGTCCCAATGTAAATGACGGCGCCTTCGGAGGGAGTAGAGTGTAGTGATGATCATTTATAGTGACGCATAGTAGAGTCAGGCTCATTGACGATCAGGATTCGGTTTAGCATTTTCAGCACTGCTATTAGTAATTTTTATTTCTTTCTTTATCATTGGGATGTTGGTGGTGGAAGTTCATGTTGCAATAATAATAATAATAATAATGAGGGTGAGTCAAACGTTTTTCGCACTCTGGCTGCAGAATTCGTTTTAATTAACTTTATAAAAGACAAATCTTAAATTTGATGCTTTAACACCTTAAAACTAAGTTTCCAGCTTATGGTTTACTTTAGAACTTTTTCTTGGTCGCCGATTGAGGATATTTACTCTCAGGCTCTCGTAGTGATGAATCCATGTCTCGTCACCAGTAAAGATTCTCTCAAAGAAACTTTCATCCTCCTTAGAGTATCCAAATGTAATTCAGATCTCCAAACGCTTCTGTTTATGCTCTTCCATGAGTAGTTTTGGTACAAGATACACTCTCAGACCACCAAAAAAAAATAAATCACTGCACGCCTCTCTTCTTTGGTGCAAATCCCAAATGCGGCATCCATTTTTGCTCGCAGTTACAAATGAACTGATGTAACATGGGGACTGGGGAGACCGTAGCAGTGAGCAGAAAGCGCTGACGCGTACAGTCCTGACCTCGCTCCAAGCCATTTCCACTTGTTTGGGCCACTAAAGGAGTTCCTGGGAGGCCAGCGTTTCAGTTGGGAAGCAGGAATTAATCATGACTTCTGTGTACTGAGAAGACTTTCTACCTAGACGGTGTCTAAGCACTAGTGAAACGCTGGGATGAGTGTATTAGCGTAGCAGGGGATTATATAGAGAAAAAAATGTGGTACTGTTATTCTGCGCAATCAAAAGTCCCGGTTTGACTCGAACGCCCTTCACAGTCTGTTTACAAAGTACATCCGTTGAGTGCTCTCCGGTAACATCCTATGGGGTCTATGCACCACCATGTCATCCATCTGTGCTCACTCCCCTGCGCTCGTCTGTTCTGCTGACTTAAATCTCACAGTGTACACATTAATAAGCCTCACGAGTGCTGCGCTGTCACTGTTCAGACTAAAACCGAATCTGTCCACAGCATTGGCTTAATCAAGAAGGGGAGGAAGCTGCTGCTCCTCCCTTCTCTTTTCTTTTTACTCCCTCCCTCCTTCTTTTCTCTCTCTCTCTCTCTCTCTCTCTCTCTCTCTCTCTCTCTCTCTCTCTCTCAAACTCCCAGTCACTGTAGTGTTGCTTACCAGGGGAACGGCAGCTCTGAATCCAAACACTTGTGGACGTGATGCTGGAGAGGGCAGTGCCTTTGCTGTTTTGAAGCGAGGAGTCGCATCAGCGTGTTTTGTGTGTCCGCGCGTGCCGAGTGCAGTCGCTCCCACGTTTTCTCTCCACTGTTTCTCTGCTCCTTTTTTTTTTTCCTCTTTCCTCCTCTTTTGCTCTCACGTCTGCTGGAACGTGTAGCTTCTTTTCCCCTCTGTCTCTCGTGCGTCTCGTGTTGAGGAGATGATCGGGGTAAACAGCGTTCAGGGCACGGGGAAGGTGCGCATGCGGGCCAGCGGTTCGGTCAAGTACAGCAGGGAGGAGTCGGTCCGGCGGCAACCCCAGCACCAGCACCGCTCCAAATCCCTGAAAATGTCCAACTCTACCGAATTCACCACCGTGCAGCCCAAGAAGGACAAGGTAAAAAGAGTGAAGTGTTGCAGTGAGTCCGAGCTTGCTGGGTTTCTTCAGTGCCTGAGATTTACTGTAAGAGCTGCTTTAAAAATGAATGAGCTTTCTGTCTCTCTTTTTTTTGTCACTATTAATTAATTAGCTATTACTTTTAATTAGTATCGCACACTGTTAGTCGCTGGAATTTTGGTTTTTCCCCCGTCTGAGTGAATTTAACCTCCAAGCAGTGATTGTCTTAAGTTGATGGATGGCTCTGACTGTGACTCTCTCTCTCTCTCTCTCTCTCTCTCTCTCGCTCTCTCGCTCTCTTTTTCCCACATCTGGCAGTAAAAGAACAGATCAGTGTGTTCATGATTGTCTGACATCTTGCTTTTCCAATGCACTGATAATCCCCCTTGCCTCTGGTACACTCTGACGCCCCCTTTCCCGCGTGTCTCACTTAATTAACGGCGACACCAGACGTGTAGTTTCAATAACACTACATGCTCACCTGTTCTCCACTCAGCCTCCCACTCCTCCTGCAACACCTCCGCGTGCTCTTGGTGCCACTTGGTGTGTGTGTGTGTGTGTGCTTTCTTACACCCAGAGTCTCGGTACGATGCCTTCAAATGCACCTTATACAAAGGAAATCTGTTATGCATGAATGTTTGTGTATGTGTGTGCTGGAATGTACGGAACGTGTGCCGTTCTCTAAATAGGTTTAATATCGTGGTGCATGGAACTGAACCGCTTGTGATTATACAATTGCACATGATCTTTAACAGTTCTCTTTTTGTACAAATTCTTCATTTTCTTAAATTTCATAGTATAGTCTTATTTTATAAATATTAGAATACTCAAGCGAGCACATCAGAGCAGTTTCTTTCAGAATTGTATTTTAAAAGTCTTTTTTTTTTAAGTGTTTTTTTTTTTCTCTCTCTCTCTACATAGTAGATATGTCACTGGTCTCTTTGTGCGTCACGCAGGGTTTCGTCCTCGGTCTAGGTCTCCTGCTGCCACTTGTCGATGCTAATGATGACCAGAAGAGGGGGTTAAACATACAGTAATGATTAAGCACAGTCACAGTAAAGTTGCTTTTGCAACAAATCAGATTTTGTTGCTTTTAAAGGAGAAAAAAAAATCTTTCTGAATTTGTCAGTCAGGTATTAATGTTTGGGATTCTTGTTTCCAGCTGCTTTTGAAAGATTTGCATTTATTCGAATCATTTTAATACATTATCTAGTGCTATTATGTTAGCTGTCACGTCTCGGCGAAGAGAAAAGAAAGTCGTAAGATTAAACTTTTATCTAAATTAAGGCTTCATTTGATAAAGTCAGCACCAATACGGTTGAGAAGGATTGACAACCAGGTGTACAGAGACAAATCAGAAAATAGGACGAGCACTGGCTAGAGTACTTTTTGTCCTGATATGGAAAGGAAATGTTTGCAGCGTTTACATCGTGCACAACGTGAGCATAACTGCATTCGTACTAAGGATGGGAATCACCAGCGATCACCCGATACGATATTATCGCAACACCTTGATTTGTATTGCGATTCAAGTATCAGGATTTCATAAATATCAGCATTTACAAATAATTCGCTCCTGCTACATAGGTTGTGTGAATAGTTTCATAATGCAAATGTATATAGAATTTAAATCAAATCAAAACGTACAAAGATACAAATTGTTAGCAATTGTACTGTATCTAGTGTCAGCATAGTCTTGTATAGTATAATATAATAAATATTTTTTAAATATGTCAATATTTTTTCAAATGTATTATTTTCAGTAATAAAGATTGAAAAAAACTTCGGTCAAGCATGGGCATCTGTGAGAGCGTACAAGCAGCAGGGGGGCCTCGCGGATGTTACGCCACACTCTACGGTGCGTGAGCAGCAGTTGGTTGCAGTGATGTACATCAGAGGGAGCACGTGATCGCTTTCATCCTCCCTGGTCACCTCGATCTGATCTCACGTTGATCTGACGAGTGCCTTAGTGACTGGTGGAAATTGTCAACACTAAATAAGGGGTCAAGAAAAAAAGAATCTCATCAGTCATCGATTTCTTAGTAATATAAATACTCAGCCTTGCCCAACTTTTGAGTACATTACTTACAATTTTTCCCCATGTTCAGCAGTTTTCCATTCAAAATACGGAACTGCAGTTTGAAATTATTGTATTGGATACGTAGAACTAAGCTTAGTTCTTTCTAGAACATAAACAAACTATAAGATTCATTCATTTCAACGAGGCTGTGTCTGAAATCACAACCTTTTGTTATGTAGTGCATTAATTAAGAAGGGTCTGTTTTTCGGTTATTTTAAGAGGGAAATATGGAGTAGGACATCATTTAGGACATGGTTGTTATTTTCAAGTTTTCGTATGGTGCAGTTTCAGTGACTGAGGGACAGTGTCATCCCATAATGCTCCTTTTGTTAATGGCTGGGGATGAGTTTACAAAGCCAGAGGGATTTATTTATTTATTTATTTTTTTTACTATCCGTGTGCCATCAGTCAGGCTCGGCTGAGGGATTTATTGCTGAGGGGTTCATTGTTAGTAGAAATAGGCTTTTGATTAGCAGGCTTGCTGGTGGACAATATATTTGATCGAGAAGCACTTCTTCGAATACAAATAAAAAACACACACAGGTTTGGGGTATTCCATAGGTGTTGCTTTTTCTCCTCAGTGCTCACGAAGCATTAATACAGCTACATCGGAATGGACCAGTCTCTATTTCTGGCTCACAAATGGACTAAGGATGGTAGTGTCATGTCCTTCAAAATGGAAGAAAAAAAATGATATCAGAATTACTGTATGTCAAACTCTGCGGTCATCATAAGTGCACTGGCACTTATGCCAGTGGATGCATTCCCACAATTAGATTTAAAGTCACTAGATGCTTTTGCGTAGCTCAGATATAGCTCACTATTTCGGTACAGTTACACAACACTGTGTTGTGAGGTTAGAGCCTGTGCACGTCTTCACCGCAACAAAGAACCGAAAGAGGTTCACTGGAGAGACACCGGACTCGTGATTCAAAGAGAAAGTGGGTGAAAGAAGAAAGCCGCGAGACGAGAACACCCTGAGCATCACACTTCACGGATGAGGCGTTTCGCCAGAATCTGTTAATGGCAGGGTGCGAGAAACGTATGCAGCCGCGTAGCACAAGTAATCCCCAGCCTTTGTTCAGTGGAACCGGAATACCGTTCTCTCTCTCTCTCTCTCTCTCTCTCTCTCTCGGGTGAATCATTAAACACCTCATACGCGTGTGGAAATGTGAAAAGGCACACAGCCAATCTGTGAACAGTCGAATAGTAAATAATATGAGCAGCTGTGTTAATTGTCATACTGATTTCAGTCTCTCTCTGTTTCCCTGCAGGCATTGTACAACTCGATCAAAAACGAGAAGCTGGAATGGGCAATGTACGTACCAATTTATTTATTTGTTTATTTATTTACGCTACATTTGTGATATGGCTAGAAATGTAAAGAATAAAACACAGCAGGTTTTGCTGCTATGGTGCTGGAGTGTTTTATTCTTATGAAGTCACAGCAGTTTGCCAAGGATGACTTTTCTTTAAATAATGAAAGACCAGGAAGACACTATTTGGTCATGTGATGCAGAGGAGTAGATTAAGATTTAAATTTAAGAAGAATTTCATAGCTTAATTATGTTTTATTGCAAAACTAATTATTATTATTATTATTATTATTATTATTATTATTATTATTATTATTATTATAAATAAAATATAAACATGTCTCAGTCAACATTGTTAAATCGATTTGTGTGGACATTTAAAAGCATCATGCAGTGTTAGAATAGATGTTCCTGTAGTAATCTGGCAAAAATATGACTTTAAGCTAAAAGTATATATATATAATATAAAAATTATTTGCAAAAATTGTCATTGTGGTTTTTAAGAGACAGAGTGTTAATGAAATATTCCAGGGTTTGCACAGTTCTGGAAATCCTGCAATTTTTTATTATTATTATTTTTTTTTGTGCCAGCTTATTATATTATAAATTATTATTTAAAATAATACTAATAACAACAACTACAACAACAGTAATAGTAGTATAAGCCTTAAATCAAATTCAAATCAAATTCAAATTTTATTTGTCACATACAGTCATACACAGTGATATGCAGTGAAATGTTTATACGACCCACGTGACCTTAAAAAAAAAAAATCAAATAAGAAATAAAATATAGAAAAACTTTTATATAGCCATAGAAGATAAAAACTTAGCTGTACAAATCTAGAAAATATAGAAAACTTTTTTCTATTTGTCATTACAGACAATTAAAGTTTTTCAAAGTCATTGTAATTATTATTACAGACATTTAAAGAGATCAAATGTGCAGAATGTGTGCAGGAGCTCATGCATTACAGTACCAGTCAAAAGTTTGGGCCTTCTAATAAATCTTTTTTTTTTTTTTTTTTTGTCATCCATTTTCTACATTCTAGAACAATGCTAGGGATTTCAAACTTATGAAATAACACATATGGCATTAGGTAATTGAGTATTATTTTACGACAGCTGTTCTAAAATAGTTCTTGTAAAACAAGATCAAGTGCACTTACAAAACCTATCAAGCACCATGATGAAACTGTCTCTCGTGAAGACCATCCGAGGAAAAGCAAGACCAAACCTTACCTCTGCTGCAGAGGAGAAGTTCATTTAGAGTTACCAGCCTCAGAAATTAACAAACCGCACCTCAGATTAGACTCATTATATCATAATATCGGCTGTTCAAAAGATATTATTACATATTTTGAATGCCTTTAGTATTGTTTTACAATTTATAAAGAAATAAAAATCAGGAAGGTGTCGTGTGTACAAACGTTTGACTGGTGATGTACGTTTAAAAACTGTTCCTTTAAATAAGTCGAGTCAAGCGGGCTTTTGTTGTCATTCCAACCATATACAGTACAGTACACAGTGAATAAAACAACATTCCTCCAGGACAAAGGTGCTACAAACATGCAAAAATCTGTCATAAAAGTCAGTGAGTTATTTCCGGCATTAAGTGGTTGATTTTGTGATCAGTAGCAGACCCATAAGAAATTTTACTGTGGTACAGTATGTACAGTACTTCATACATACCATAATATACCATAGTATTACCAATAAAGATGGGGCGGGGGTTGATTCAGTGATGTATTTCACTTTTTTTGTGTGGCAATTCATGTATCGCCAAACTGACTTTTATTTATTTTTATTTTATTATTTGAATTTATATTTCTTTGCATTAGAGGTGGTCAGATGTTGCCGTTCCTCTATGATCCTACAGGTGGCGCACTCTAAACTATTTGAACTTTGGCAGGCAGCACAGCATCCTGTGTGTTCGAAGCAAATTGTTTGCCAAGATTGTTTAAAATTATAACAAAATCCAAAAATAATAATAATTATTGAATCTGTATATTTATAAAATAGTGATACTTTGCAGTACAGATCGAATCAGCATCTAGGTATTGTGATAATATTGTATCGGGTGGCCTCAGTGATTGCCATCCCTAGTACTTCAAAGGTCACCATGGTCGGCACCAAAGGACATTACAGAGTACCAGCGTAGGTAGTGTGGCATTTCAGTGGTACCATAATAATACTACAGTATGGTATGTACCGCCGTACTTTGATGAATAAAATAGTAGGTACAGTACTGTGGCACTTCGGTGACTATTATGGTACTACTTTAGTGTGTACAGTACCACAATACGTTAGTAAATACCATGGTACTTATTGGGTACCACAGGGACTACCAAAGTTCAGCAGGTGTCTCATGTGATGTGTTTATTCATACTGTACCATATTAGACATGTTAGTATGTACTACTGGTATGGTATAGTACAAGAGGTTCCATATTAGATGCCAACAGTACTGAACATATTTTTGATAGTATCCTGGTACCTGTTCCATAGTACCACACTACAGCACATGTATCGTTGTACCCAAGTACTGTATATACCATGGTAAAACTGACAAAAATACATGATACTGATTGAGTAGCTTAATAAGTGGGGAAATAAAACGGCAATTATCTTCTGATTAAATCCTCTCTACATGGGTAAAAAGTTGGACACACTCATTCCAATTCATTTGTATGCTGATGTATTATGTGTTCGTCAAAACCAATAGTCTTTGTTATCGATAAATTTCGTGTAGTGGTTACAGTCCATGGTAGCAACAATATACAGTAGAAGTAAAAGATCTAGATGGATGTTTGCGCACATGCGTTCCGAGGCAAACGATTGGCTTGGTGACGGTCGAGACAAGAGCCGTAATTAACATCAGCAAGAAAACATCACATTAGAATGAATGTGTCTTGATAACAATGATAATGTGTGTCCGCTCCATTGTAGCATAGGTAATCTCCTAAATTACAGCCCGTAGACGCCATGCACGGCCAGCACGTCGGGATTTAAAGAGCCTCTCTGCCTGTGGGCTATCTGCAGTATGCTTCATTTATACTGTACAGTACCTCTCTCTCTCATTTCTCTGTATCTGACACTATTATCTAGTCGTGTAGTGATGCAGAGCTCAAAGAGCACCTGTGGTACATCGGTGACCATTTTAACAGATCTCGCGTAATAGCCATACGCACATCCTAGTTTTAACAGAAAGCTTTCAACAGGCTTGATGGAGTTTGGTCAGGAAACTGGCAGCAGCACATCGTTTATCTCGACCCCCTCCAGTCCTTGTTATCTCTGCCCAGTTTTAAAAACATGAGCAGGCAGAATTCTTTCAAGGTCAGCGCTACCTGAAGCTGACATGCACTGTAGGATCAGAGAAATTTGCCTAAACTGTCATTTTCTACATCAATTATAGAGCAAAGGTGATCACTTTTTATTATAGAATTAAAGTAAGCACTTTGATTAAGAGAAGATTAAAGGGTTTTTTTTTGTTTGTTTTTTTTGTATCCAGTCTTATTCAATTGGACAATAGATACAATGTGTTTTTGATCCAGTGGGTATGAGCAGTGTTGGTGGTTTTTTTTTTTTTGTTTGTTTGTTTTTTTCCTCCTCCTAATCAAAGGGATTTTAACGTTGTGTCAGACGTGCACACTGACGCTGAGCTGACCTTGGTTCAGACTGAAGCATCTGGTGCCACTGTTCTCACAGACAGCTGTATCACCTTAATAAGTGTGTGTGTGCGTACATGCTGTCTGTCGGCCTGCTGCAGAGAGACTGAAGAGGTTTTTACACCTGCTGAGATGCCGAACATTACGTCATGACATTTCTCTCCCATACGTTTACCCATATAGGCATTTTTCATCTACCTGAAATATACATACTACACAAAAATACACAATTACATCCCATATGTTTGTTTTTCTTCAAACACCTTTTCAAAGCACACTTCATGAATACAGAAGTCGAAGTCATTGCAGTGTTCTTTCTCTTCTTGTGATTTCCCTGCCGTAGTACCAGCTGCCGCATTGAATGGTCACATACTGTAGGCCGTATCCCGGCCCAACCCAGATACAGCAGTTCATCACCTGATTCCTGACGCAGTTCGACTGCTGAACCTGTGCCCATAAAAGCTGCCCGATTTGTGTGGCAGTCGAAATGCACAGATCCGTGGCACAATTTCGGGCTGAATCGCCCCGTATGGTCACACTGCATTGGCAGAAGTATCTTTTTTAAAATGTTGTGTCAGCATGTTTCACACACTTAATACATAAATGTACTACTTGTGTGTTTTTATTTATTTATTTATTTTTTGGCCAGACGTTCATTTTTCCACTTTTTCCCTCTAAATGAAAGGAATGTTTTTAGCTTTAAGATTTAAGACAAAGTGTCTTTAAACATCATTAACACTATTAAAAGATTTAAAAGGAGAAATCTAACATATTCCTCTCTAAATCACAGGAATTTTTAAAGTCCCTCCTATATTGCATTTATTTCAATATAAAAAAATCTACCTCAAACATCCATTCCCAAAATCTATGGAATCATATTTACATGCTGGTTTTAACATTCGTTTCATTTAAGATATTTATTTATTTCTAAATGCCACCCCCCCCACCAAGATAGTTTAGCCTGTGTCGAATGATGTGGTGTCAGTGATTACTGTCGTCCTTATATTTAGTTTTGTATCATTTACCAAAGCACATGCTTGGGTTTGGAAATATGAGGAGCGTTCAGATTAAACCGGGACTTTTGATTGTGCACAATTTCAGAAAACGGTTATCAGAGTAAATCCAGCCTTATTCCGCTGTATAACCCCCTGCTACACTAATGCACTAATCCCATCATTTCCCTAGTGCTTGGATACCATGAAGGTAGAAAGTGTTCTCAGTACACCGAAGCCGTGATCAGACTGCCCGCTTCACATCTGAGACCCTGGCCTCCCAGGCGCTCGCGTGTAAAGGCCTGCACGTGTGCAAATGGCTTAAAGTGAGTCTTACAAGACTGTACAGGAGAAGGGACAATAACACCCAGCCGAGTTCCTGTAATGTGCAAGTAGTGTGTGTACAGTTTCCACAGACAGATGCACATTCGCCACAAATTATCCATTAATTTTCCAGGATCATGCGTTTCACTCTCTGAATGTTTGCAGGAATGACTGCAGCCACCTTGACCGGCATCATCATTCACAGATTTACTGCCTTCTTTAAATCCCTTAAAATGTTTTACTGCGGTTGAGGGTCTCGTCACCGTACTGTGTCTGGAGTCCTCTGTAAATCGGTTTTATGTGTTCATTCACAAATGAATCACAAATCCCGGTTTGACTTGAATGCCCCTTGTAACTTGTATAGATTTAAAAGTATCCTTAAGGACTTAATCCATGGAGTCGGGATGACATCCAGGACATTTTGGACGAGGGGACCGGTATGAGTGACGAGATGCTCGCGATTCAGCTCTCATGCTTTAGTATCATGCTTCTATTCTAAAGAGATTGTTTGGATTCATCACCTGCGATGAAAAGCACCGGGTTTTAAAACAAAAACACCCGGGTGAATCATTATCATCAGAGATAATTGTGCATTCGCTTACAGGCAACAAAATGACTAAAGTTTTACTTATGTAAGAATAAAAACGCACACAGAGCTCCTAAAAATGCTGATGCATCGTCTCGTACCTTTATCCATAATAACACGCTCGCAGAGTGGGTTGGAGAGCAGCAGCGACGAGAACTTTGTCCTTCTCGGAGAGGATTTGCCGCTGAAGTAGTAGGTTATTGCGCAATGGAAGGGTCAAGCAGAGTAGAAAACAGAAAACAGACCGCATATGTGGAGATACCTGTGTTGACTGTGATGATGCTGGAGAGGTGGTGGGAGCTAAATGGCTGCACTGTTATGTAGTCTATTAAAAAAAAAAAAAAAAAAGCACTAGAATCCCTCCTACACATCAGCCTACACTGTCTTTCACCAGCTTTTAGATACGTATTAATGGAATTCCACTAGATCCTTTACTGTGTGTGGATTTTTTTCTTCTTCTTTGTACTATTGTCCTCGTGTGCAGGTTCTGTAGCAGCTTATTGCAGACCATCATGTTAGTACCTTACTTCCAATATCAAAATGTACACAGTCATTATCCTTCAGTATAACGTAATGGAGAGCAGACAGTCTTCTCCTACACTTCTCTAACAGAGCTGCAATGTGATGAGTACAAAAATAGTTTATTGCATAAGCAGTGTTTTTTTTTTTTTTTTTTTTTTTAAATAAAGGGCAGAATAGCACACTGAGTATATACGCTCCCTATGCAGGCAGGTTCATCACATCACAGCACAGTCATTTAGGAAAAGAATTCAATGCGTTTATACGTAATTATATTAAGCACACATTATCTGACCCCTGGTGGTCTGTAATTAAAAGAGATGCTGAAGCCTGTTGCTCAGTCATGTGTAAAGATGCGCCAGAGGAAAAAAACTCATTGTAATCCCTACTTCACTTTAAACCGGGGAAAAAAAAATTTGAAATAGGGTTTAAAAATGATTCATGTGCGACACAGTGGGTTACCGAATTAGCAAAATCAACTGGACCATGTCTTAGCTTCAGAAATATCATTAGCACAGTAGGATAAAGTACATTCATTTCTGAAAGTAGAAAAGTAACAGACGTTTGTCGTTCTGTTCACAGCGACGGGGATGAGTTGAAGAAATCACTGTCTGAGCTTACAGACTCCAAGAACGACAACACCAAGAGCATCAGCAGGATCAGCAGCGGCAGCAACCCGTTTCTGGACATCGCCCACGACCCCAATGCTGCCGTTTATAAAGCAGGCTTTCTGGCCCGGAAAATCCATGCTGACATGGATGGCAAGAAAAGTAAGACTAATGCTGATAACGATGCAATACAACATTGATCATTTATTATTATTTGCTGATGTGTTTTATTCTCATTCCATTTGTTACATTTCTGATTACTTAAAGAGCAACACATAAATTGGGCTATACATTTTACATACAGTTTAACCTTGGATTACGAGCATAATTTGTGCTTGTACAGTATATCAAAACACTCGTAAAATCAAAATGAATTTCCCCCATAAGAAATAATGAAATGAAATATGAAATAATGAAATAATGAAAATGATTCATTCCACAGACCCGCCCCCCCCCCAAAATATATACAGTATATATAAAATAATTAATAAAAAAATATCAAGTAAAAATTTAACAAATTAACCTGCAGCCTTAACTTAACCTTTGAAAAAAGTTTTTTTTTTTAATCTGATAGTGTTTCCATTAGTGTTTGCACGCGCATGTGCTTTGTACGTGTGTGTTTGTGCGGCTTGCGCTGTGTATGTGTGTGCCTGTGTGTGTGTGAAGCTAAAGTAAGATGAGAGGAGGAATGCCTCCTTCCCTCTGCCTCCTCTTTTATTTGAAACACACCTTCTCTCTCTCTCTCTCTCTCTCTGTCTCTCTCTCTCTGTCACTCACTCACACACACACACACACTCTCTCTCTCTCTCTCTAACAGAAACACTGTTTTATTGGGAAATATACAAGAAATCTCTCTAATGACACTCGGGCGCGCACACTAACTAACGAAATCACTGCTGTAAAGTAAGAATAAAACAAATTAACCTGCACTTTACCTTTGAAAAGAATCGTGACAGAACAGTTAGAGTGTGTGTGTGTGTGTGTGTGTGTGTGTGTGTGTGTGTGTGTGTGTGTGTGTGTGTGTGTGAGAGAAGGCGAAAGGAGGAGGGAAGTGGATCTTTAACCTCTCTAATGACATTTGCTTTTGCTTCACACGCGTGCACACACGTGTTATAATAATATAGCTCGTCTTGCGGAACGCTCTCAAACCAGGTTAATCACAATCCAAGGTTCCACTGAAATTACGCTCAGAATTGTTCTCGTGAGTTTTTTTTTCCCTCTAAGGCTAGGGCCATACTACACAATTTTCACAATCTTTAAAGATTCTGAAATGACTGGATGTATACACACCAACTGGCTTTCACAGATTAAAAAAAAAAAAAAAATTAAATTAATGACGACTCAAAAACGGTGACTCATGCACTTAACGACTGCGCCAGGTGAGGGACCATAGACGACACGACTTTTAGAGCCCATATAAATGAAGAACAACAAGCAGAAGAGACTTGCTTGGGCCAAGAAATACAAGAAGACCAACTGAGCGTGCCAAACCCTCACCAAAAGTCTCGCAATAGCCAGGGAAAAACACGAAGAATAAGAAAAATAAACAAACCAGAATGCGAGACACGCTGCAGCATTTTTAATAAGCTCATTTATGTTGAGATAAAGGACGACTTGACTTCATTTCTGCGGTGTTCCCAGCGCACATGCTCATGCACTGTATTTCTTATTTCATACCTGTCATCACACAATAAATAAATAAATAAATGAATTAATGAATTTATAAATTGAATGGAGACCTGAGCATCATGAAGTGAATATTCCCGCCTCCTCTATGCTCGTTGGCTATCGACTGTATGGCAAGTATACACTACATGACTACGTCCAGAGTCGGCTCTGAAAAATCAAACATTTGATGTACTGCGACTCATGTCAGGAGGAGTGTGTTCTCAGTCTGTTCTCCTCAAACGCTTGCCGATTCAAGGCTCATACACATGCCAGCTTGCCAAGCCAACTGGACGAAACTTGTGCTTACTGGCACAGACTAGGATGGACTCGGTATGATTTTGAGTTGTATACAAAATCCTGTCTAAAGTCGTGTAGTGTGGCGTCAGCCTAAAAAGACAAAACATGCACAACTTCTGTTGCTAAAAACCCTGAAGCCCTGACTGACACTTATTGTTACTCCTTCCATAAATGTCCAATAAACTCCTTCATGTCATCAATTCTACCTTCCTTTCTAGGAATAATTTTTTTTTTTACTTGGTTATTATTGTTCACCATGCACAGTAGCTTTTGGAATACAAGTGATGGCTTATTAGCCATGCATTATGCATGCGTTAATATAAACCTGTGACTATTTGCTCAGATCAAATCAGTTTTCTTTGTACCGATGAGAGAAACTTGTTTTAAGCAAGGAACATGTACATCTCCATAATGTGATAAACAGCTTTCTTTTTCTCATTTAGATTCCTTGCCAAATGTGTAAAGTTATTTTAAAGGTCCCATATTTTACAATTTTATTAAACGGAGCTGAAAACCCATATTCGACAACTGGTCCCATATTTTGTCATTTTTAAGTACCAGCTGAAGCCCATCTTTTTAAATGCATGTCTAGGTCGTTTTAACATACATCATATTAATTCCTTATTGTTATGATTATTATACATTTTATGGTTAGTTTTACTATTTATTGTATGGTTGTCTTTTATTATTTTCTAGATTGTCTAGTGTGACACTTGTCTTGAGAAGCGCTACATAAATAAAATGTATTTACTTTTACTTACTTACTATATGAAGTAACGTTAGCTGGAAAATCTAACTGGTTTACTGAAACCCCAGCCAATGCAAAGATGAAAAAAGCAGGGACTGTTATTTTTTCTCTTCTTTTTTTTTTCGTTTGCGCACACACACACACACACACACACACACACACACACACACACACACACACACACACACACACACACAAAAGACCCACCAGAATGTCTAAAAATGACTAAAAAGTGAATTAATACTAATAAATCTAATTTAACTTTCACATATGTGGTGGGGGAAAATGCTTCCTAAAATCGAGATAATGGGTGACATAATCCTCTAGATACAGGCTCTAATGCAATGTAGAAAAGGTTATAAAAAATAATTATTGCATAGTACAAGCTGGCGGGAGGAAGAGCAGGTCGAATACAGCGATGCTAATGATCAGGCACGAATGCACAGCATTCACCATTAGTGCTTTGTATTTCATGACCATGTCTGTCCCCTGCATAATGAGTTTCAGCAGACACCAAAGGAAAGAAAAGAATTTGGACTTGAGAGTGTTGAGCTTATGCCTGCTGAAATAGCTTTGGATTAAAGCCCACCTCTGCAGAATGTCACTGTGGCATTTAGGTACACAAAGAAAGTAATCCCCATCTGCAATCTGATAGCATGGCTCGGTCCTGACACCGTTCTAAAATTACACAATATCGTACCGTCATAATATCATTCTGACAATACACTAACAGGTGGCCAGTTTGCTTGCACTCGCCAGAGCGATTGCACAAAAATAGGCATCTCTTCTTCCATCGCAGGTCTTTAGCATGACGCAGATGTCAAAGAGTTATAAAGACAACAAGGTTGGAACTCGAGCTCCGATCAACAGCCAGTAAATTTCCCAATCTGATGGCGGTAAGATTAGTTAGCGATACCAGGGGCGAGTACAGAATTTTCGCGCCATCTCCGGAATACCGTGTGAGAGCAAGGTCAATTCCTCCCCCTGGGAACGGTGGAGCTCCATTATAGTCAGGATAAAAACAGCAGGGCTTATGTGTGCTGTTCTTGCACTCGGATCATCCGGTCATGCGACGCGACTAATCGAAAAGAAAACCTCCTAAATCCCCGGCTTATAAATAACCTTGTGATGGTAAAGTGAAAATACATTGAACATGTCTTTTAGCACAAAAAAGAAAAGAAATGTTTACCTTGAAATGTAACCTTGTGATGGTAAAATAAAAATACTACGAACAGGTGTTTAAGCAACAAAAAAAAAAGCAAAAAAAAAAAGCACAAAAAAAAGGATGAAAAAGGAAATGTACCGTTTGTGTATGTTACTAGTTATTTTGTACAGAAGTCTAGAGTGTGAGTGTTTCCTTCCCCAAGCTGAATCCTGTTCTTTTCATGTTCACATGGTTTACACATCCTTCTTGTTCATCTTTTTCTAGCCCCTAGAGGAAAGAGAGGCTGGAAGACCTTTTATGCGGTTCTCAAAGGCATGGTCCTGTATTTACAGAAGGTACCTTCCACTATTCACTTCCCCGTTCTTACTGTAAGGCAAATGTGACATTTAAATGATGTGATTGTACTACCTGATTGCAAATATATACTGCACATATATTTTATTATTCCATTAACCTCTGTAAGTGTTCAAAGCAGCCGAGGTTAAAATTCTCAGGTTGTGGTTGCGGTTCGTCGTGGTGATCATCAGTCACATTCAGCTGTGTAACCGTAGTCAAATACTGTATACTACACTTACTCGTACTTCATTAATTTGCTTGCGGCGCAACCTGCGTTACATTTATCACGCTTTATCATTTTTTTTAAATTACAGGTGCTTTCAGAGTAATTTGAATTCATGTTTGCTTTCCATTCTAGATCATTTCTCTATTAACAACCGGCAACAAGGCGCTTCATATTTAGTATGAATGTTTTTCCGCAGTCATTTGCATGTTCCCAAATTATTCGCTGTAAATTGAACTGAAGAAAGGAAAGCGAAGGTGATTTGGTTCAGTATGTTTTGAACGTTCCTACGGCAGTGTATGAAGGAACCAAAACTATGTTAACTTGCATGCGTGTTACCTTGGCTTTATAACTACCTTTTAACATTTCTGCAGCTTTTCAAGCTTCTTAATTTTAATATTTAGCCACCGTCATTTGAATAATCCAGTCTGCACAATGAAGTTCTTTTCCCCAGCATAACTGGGGTCAGAGCGCAGGGTCAGCCATGATACAGCTCCCCTGGAGCAGACCGGGTTAAGGGCCTTGCTCAAGGGCCCAACCTGGTAGAGCTGGGGCTTGAGCCGGCGACCTTCCAATTGATAATTCAGTGCCTTAACCCTCTAAGCTACCAGAGCACACATGCAACCAGATTATAACCAGATTATGGAACCAAAACCCTCAGGGTTTGCTTTAAGGAAAATAATTTTAAATAAAACATATCATTATTTATTAATCCCATTAGTACGGCAATTTGCTAAAGATTGCAATGTTTATTAATTAAATGTATTTCAGTTTTGGAAAGGGTACGGCTTGTCCGTGTTGCAGCTCTTAATAGTGCATGGATTATCTATAGACTGAGCTCAGCCCAAGTCTTATCACAGTTTCAATAAATAAACAAATGAATTAATCATTTTCATGCTCTTGAGACCAAGAGGGCTCGGCAGACTTTCTCATTTTTTTCCATCCACAATCCATAAGGGAAGAATAATTTTACACCCAACAGTATGTGAAGAACAGTATGTCCTTTGCAGGGATGTGTCAGTCACAGGCTGTATATACAGTACTGTACATTGCTGGAGGTGTGTGTAGGCGAGATCCTTGTATGCTTCTTTACATTTGTCATACTTTAGGGAAGTGGGTCGCAGGAAGTGAAGTCAGTTTTGGGTAAAATATATTTAATGTATGTAACTATGTTTACAATGTGTGCTATTTATTAGAGAGAGATGAATGAAGAGTATTGATGGCTTTTAGTCAAGCAGAATAAAACAGCAAAAAAAAAAAAAGGTGCTCTCTGTTTCCTAGCAATCTATGCTGTCACTTTTCTGATGCTGCTGATGGACAGTTGATAAAGCTGGTTATTATCTTGCCTGCAGATATAATAGTTCATTAATACAAAATAAACTGTAAAAGTATGCAAGATTTAAAAAAAAATGCAATACAATATCCAAATCCAAAATCAGCATGTATGCATGCAATAAAACCTCAACAGTGGCTTTTGGGTTTAAAACTACAGTAGCAACCTCCCAGACATTAGCGCAGCAGAGGTTCACGTAGGTTCAGCTACGGAAACCGCATTGCTAGGAAACAAGAAGGATGCATGTCTACAGTACATTCCCGTCCTGATTTCATCCCGAGCCACAGCTTTTCCCAGCATCGGACAGCTTTTTCCAGCCTGATATATTAACTGATGAGTGGCTATCATGTTGAATGAATCTTCATGGCTCATCAGCAGTACACTGTGAAGTACACAATGAAATTCGGATTTAAAACGGACCTTCGACTTTCATGTGGAGACGATGAGTCTCAACAGTCCTGACTCGCACTTATCAGAAGCCGACAGATTGACTTAGTCGCTCAGCCAATGTGGGCCGCGTGTGGAGTTGCCGACTTGCGTCAGTATTACGCGGGGAGTATATTAAACATATTCAGAAATGGATTAAGTCCCAGTCTAAGTCGATTCACATTATCCAAAATAACATGCAAGGATGCTCAAATTTCCTTGAGAGTTGTTTTTTTGGGGGGGCACTGCAGACACTTTAAACACTAAGCTTTGAGCTCTGAAAAATGGACTGAAGAAGGATTCCTGTCTGTTTTTGCCCCTGCTGTCCAATGTATAATAATCTTAAGTAAAATCTAGACTGGTAGTTTTTCTCATCATTTAGTGTTTTTTAGGGATGTTAGTTATTCAGGATTGTCATTGCATACAAGTTTTGTTGAAGCTTTAAGTTTAATTGATGAGCATAATTTGCCCTTTGGATGTTGAAGACAAGGTACAGTATGCATGGTATGACCCTAGCATTCTTATTTTACGAACACGTTTCTTGTGTTTTTGCATTCACACTCATAGTTCTTTTCAGGAAAGAGTCATAATGAAGTGCATGTTGTAACTGTAATCTGCTGCATAGCTGTAAATGAACACAGCATAAACGGTTTCGCCTTCTGATATGAAAAAATATGTATTTACATATAGTGGTCCTTATGATGGACATTTAATGCACTGCTTGGTTTAATGTTTTCCCCCTTCTACCAAGCTTGCATATGGACGTTCCACATCATGGAGCTTTATTGGGTAATGATGGAACCTCCATAAGTCCCAGTATTTTGTGGTTGCTGTAAATTTGGTGTGGATTCGAAGACTGGCTTAAATAACAGTGTATATTTTCAGGAAGACTTGCTTAGTACGAGTGACTAATAGGGATATTTTTGTCATCCTTCTCATCTCTAAAATGTCCGAAAACAAAGTTCCACCATCCTATCTAGCTCTCTAGTTATACATCTCCTTCTACTGTAGTCCTTGTAGTGATAGATTTTATATAAGCCTGTCTGTCTTTCTATCAATCTATTTGGTATATAGATTTATTACCTGTATACCAATTTACAGTATATACATTTATTTATATCTATATGTGTCTCTGTCTAGCTGGACTGTCAGATCCATTGCTTTGGGTATTAGGCTTTCTATTTAAAAAAATCCTGAATATATTACATTCCATCATTCCAATATTTGATTAAATGAATTCACTTTCCCCACTCCATCCTCTTCCTCTAAATGCTACTTGAAGCCTCCTCTGAGACGCTGGAGGCATAAACCTGCAGTAAAAATGTTGCACATTAAGCCCATCAAAGCCGCAAGCATCTGAGAACAGCTGAACTTTTCATGTGAGTGGCAGCCCTGGAATATGAAAAGTGATGACCTCGACATCACATCTGATAGACTGAATGCGAGTCGATGCTGTTTACCATTCGCCACACATGCGTCACCATGGCCAGGATTTATAATCCAGCTCCTCCTGCACCTTTGCTGACCTAGTTTTACGCTTCTTCTCAGGATAGCCACAAGTCTGCCAACACCTCCTACACAGTTATTTACCTCAGTCTGGTCTAAAAAATTCTATCAAGTTTTTTCACACTGACTGTAACAGTATTTTTAGAGTCTAAATGCGCTGTTGAGCAGTAACACAAATTATTACTTGGAGTTAGCACAGTTGTTTATTACAGTACGTGTGTGTGTAGGAGAGGGAGAATTTTAAAAGTTTCTATAATTTTTTTTTTTTCTGTGACCTTTCCAAGAACTGCATTTATAGAAACAAATGATGTATGCTGATGTGTGTGTGTACTGTGTGTATATATGTATGTATGTGTGTGTGTCAAAACATGGTATTGGTGCTAAAAAGTGTGTCGTCTAGGTGAAAAGGTGAATTTTCAGATTATATTATATAACACCATTTTTCATAAATACTCAATGCAATATTTAATGCTTCTTATCTCCTGATCTGCGATTATTTTTTCTAAATATATAAATATTTTATATTTTTTATCAGATACAAGGAATTGTACACCTATTCGCTAAATACAACTTCATGCTTTTTTATGTACATGTAGTGTCTGTAACCTTGTGGAATTCAAATCTTCGATTTCAAATTTAATCGTCATTTAACTGAAACTTTACATGAAAAACGACATGAGGACTTTGTGATTCAGCCTTGTGGTAGAAGCTACTGTAGTTTGGTTTGTATCTCACGTCAGCTGTGAACAGAACAACACGGACGGTTTAGAGGTAATTCTGAACCATTTAGAAGCAATTACTAGGAAGACAAAGTGTTGTTTAAGATGATAATGTGTTTCCTTGCTGAAAGTGCTTCTGGGCCTGGTTCTAAGTGTGGGTTTTGGCAGGCAGCTGGCGACCAACAATTAGTGATTATTAGGTTAGTAATTAAGGATTGATAGAACACCTGTGATGAGGAGTATTACGTATAGTTAAAACTTCTCTCCATTATTCTGCTCTCTATGAGCACTCGTGGAACGCCTCTTGATTAATCAGGCAGAACTGTTGTACAAGAACAATGGAATATATGATAATTCACACATTTAATGCAAAAACTCACAAATTATTAAAAAACACATGCATCTTTATATATATATATAGCTACATTCTTCAATATGATTGGTCCATTCAATAAGTTTTTTTTTTTTAATAGCACTACAGTATTGACGGTAGTGATTCTTTCTAATATGTTAACATGTTTTATATTGCCAGCCACTTCACGAAGACTTACTGTCAATGGGGTTTGTGGTCATATAATCCAGGTCTAATAACAACAGATCTCAAATGTGCTGTTATTTTACAAAGAAACGTTTTGTGTTGTTTTAAAAATCAATGTTGATTTGGTGAAACTTTCTGGAGGGGGACCATTTGTCTCTAGCGTCTCAAGTGTCCGTGAGTGTAGGTTTTTAAGACCGATGATATTGCTCTATGTGGTTTCTTAGTTGAATGCTATTAATAAAGTAAAAATGGATTGATGACAAATTGCATTGGTAGATACGAATCCAACTCTTGTTTCCGCAGGTTTTAGCTACAAGGATGCTTTCTCACAACGCCACAATACATCTAAATATCTGTAAAACATGCTTCCAGTATATCACTGAATCCTAGGAATTAGTAATATCTTCAAGAATTTGAATCTTTGTGTACTTTGACCACAAACATTAAATTTGGGTGTGTATTAAATGTCTTAGGTGGTAGTAATTATTTGTTTCTTGCAAAAATGTGTATTTACAGTAGAATGCAGGCTCCTTTCCACCAATAATAAGAACGTGTCCAGGTGGAATTGTTATCTGGAAGACAAATAACCCTCAGCTTGGGCTTTGTCATTTAGACAGCTCATCAATTTTTATTTTCATGAATATTTTAAACGTTATATATATATTTTTTGCCACATTAAGTGCTGTCCTGTTGTCCTGCAGGATGAGTACAAACCTGAGAAGGCCCTGTCTGAGGAGGACCTGAAGAACGCCATCAGCGTGCATCACGCCCTGGCCATAAAGGCTGTAGACTATGAGAAGAAGCCCAACGTGCTCAAATTGAAGACGGCCGACTGGAGAGTCTTCCTCTTTCAAGCCCAGTAAGAGTCGCTGACCGTCCAGGAAATGCATAGCTTATCGAAGACAGAAATGTCATCACTCACAGGACCACGCTGGAGACCGGGGGGGAGAACAGAGACCTCCCCTGGAACTAAAATCTAATTTCATGCTTGGCTTCTTAGTGAAAACACATTTATCTTCCTTCTTAGTTTGTTCCTTCTCTTTTTCCTCTCTTGCCTTAGTATTCATGGCAAACTAAATAAAGCGCCTAATCAATAAAAATAGACTGGGGCTTTCCTCAGGGACCATTTTTAAATGCGTTAATTAGAGGGCTTCACTCTGTGACAGTAGTAAAACCTTAATAGGGACGTGGTGAGGACATTTCTGCATGTTTACCACTTATCGATATCTCCAATTGTATGGCACTTCTGAAATAGTCAGCATATGTGACGCATTAAAAATGTTCCAGGCTACTTTTTGCGTGAAAAAAATGTACCTTAGCCCATTATCACTTTGTGATACTCAATCAGATGAATTCTAATCCACTTAAGGCAGCCTTTTAAACGCTTGTTCACCGTATAGAAAGTGCTCAGTGTCATCCGTTTCTTCCACAGGAGCCCTGAGGAAATGGAGTCCTGGATCCGAGTCATTAACTCGGCGGCTGCCATGTTTTCCGCTCCCTCTTTCCCCGCTGCCATCGGATCGCAGAAAAAATTCAGCCGCCCGCTGCTGCCAGCCACCGCCACCAGGATGTCACAGGTGAGATCATAAACACAAATGCAAGCATGTCTAAAGATCACGTATTACAAGTTTGAAGCCACCCATGGCTGTGAGTCAATGAGGAGGGCAGGGCTTTATTGTAGGAAAGCGTGGGTTAAACTTAAACCTCCTACAGCCAATTTCAGCCAATTTTTCCACAGGCTCAAATAATTGGACAACTGACTGATGAGCTTGATCATTGATTGGACAAGTGACTGATGAGCTGTTTCATGGACAGTTGTGGCCTGTTTCTTAGTTATTTCATGAGACATTAAGGAGATAAAAGGTCTGGGGGTTTTTTCCCCCACAAGTGTTGGTAGCTGTTTTTGGAAACTCATTTTGCTTTCCTAAGAGATACTGATGCAAATCAAGAAGGCAATCGTTAGGCTAAAAAAATACAAATAAAACAGGCCTCAGAGATAGGCAGAATCATCTGAAAGACCACAGAAGATGACAGATGATGAAGTGACTGACTTCAGGATTATTTCCTGAATAAAAAAAACATCTAGGTAGGTCTAGAACCCTCTGTAGAAGAAAGGCACATCATTGTCAAAGTCTAAAATAATGACACATCTTCCTGAATATACACACGGATGGTTTACCTAAAGTTCTTGTAACAGAATGATGAAAAGGAAGGGCTTATGCTCCAAAGCATATATATATCATTCGTCAGGCATGCTGGAGACAGTGTTATGGTATGTCAATGTATGGCTGCCAGTGGAACAGGGTCAGTGGTGTTTACTGATGACCTGACTGCAGATAGAAGTAGCAGGATAAGTTCCGAGCTCGTGTAGATCTCTACTTTCTGCTCAGATTCAGTCAAAGAGAGAACTTTGAAGATGGTGAGGGATTTTTTTCTTCTTCATGCATTTATTGACTCTGCTACAGTATTTTTCTTTTCCAAATCCTTCATATGAAATACTAAAATACTCCCTGGACTATAGATTGTACTAAATAGGGAACAAGTGAATGAGGAAGTGATTTGAGACACAGCAGTAAGTTAAGTATGTAACTGAGAAGCCTTTCCGTGACTTTCGTGCTTAGCGCTGAAGTTCTGGGTGTGGATATACTGTATATTTCTAAAGTAGGAGTTATAATTCCCAATTTTCTCTTTGTTGTATTGCAGGAGGAGCAGCTGAAGTCGCATGAGGCCAAGCTGAAGCACATCTCCACAGAATTAGCTGAGCACAGGTCCTATCCTCCAGACAAGAAGGTCAAAGCCAAGGAGGTTGACGAGTACCGCCTTAAAGAGCACTACCTGGAATTTGAGGTAAAGCCAACAAGACGCGTCTTGCATTGCACTTTATTTCATCAGTAAAGCCCTTGTTTTTTCATACACACTGTCACTTTGACATTCTCTCATTGTCTTTAACACTTTTTCTCTGAGAGTGCTAGAGCAGTGCGTCGATTTGACAGAAATGAGCTTATTTACACATGCTGACAGATGCTCTGCTGAACACTGTCTCGTTTAAACACTGGACTTGAATGAATGACAGGAAAGAAGGAGAAACTCGGCTGCTAGACTTCTGCTGTATTTTTTCTTTCTTTCTTTCTTTTTTTATTTATTTGGTTAGTTGTTTTTTTCCGAATTTAGTTACATTACGTTTTAAGTAAGTGAAATGACTTGTTTGACGGCTCAGCATCCTCAGAATGGTACGTACAGTATGGTATTCTTGTAGCAATTTGCCGAAGGTCAGACTTGATGAATTCAGTAAAGGAGAACACATGACGCATCATTTCTCTGATAACTATTTAACCCGAAGAATCATCACTTATGTCTTTGCATTGTGCAAAAGCCTAGTAACTGTGCCCATGTATTTTAATTTCACGTCTAATCCCTTTGTGATTATTTGCCGAGTGTTTGTTCTACTCTCTAATTATGTTGCCCCAAGGCGTCTCACAAATGATACGAGACCATGCTTGAGGGAGCTTCTGCTGTTAGAGAGATGATACCAAACTCTCCCACACGGTCTTGTATTCCTTGTGTCCTGCACATAGATTTAGAGCAACTTAGGTTTACTATACTGAAATATTTTTGATGTGCTGAGCTATTCAGGAGCTGAACTGTTTGGACTTTTGGTATTTTTGTTATTCCCATTAGAAGCTGTTAGTTGTCTGCTCTCAAATGGTGCAGTTTATTTTTTCACCCACCATTTTCCAGCAAAGTCTATGACATATTAATGAAAACAAAACAACCAATAGTAGTAGAGACGACACATACTGTATCTGACATCTCCGTTACAATCTATGGAATGACGAGCACAGCAGGGGTATTTAAGAGGACGAGGTTAAGAAAGCTGGGTCCTTACTAAAAGTGATTCAGGGCACATCTGATTAGACAAATTCTAGATCCAGAAGTTGAAGATCCATGCACCAACGGAAACAGTGTGTGTCTGCGTTTTAAAATCACAAAGCTGGTTCATCTTCATAGCCCCAAATTCTACAACTGCTTTTCCTTGTGCATCTATGATTTATAAAATTCCTTCTAAAGTTTGAGGAAATAGAATTGATTTGAATCATTTTGTGTTTAAATTAATGGCAAGAGTTAATGTGTAAATGTCGATAGCCCCCCAAAAATAAATAATAATTACAGTATATATAATTTCATTAGCATAAAGAAAAATAATAAATTATGAATGCCACATGATTGTAGATATTTACACTGTTTTTTTTCCTCCTTTTTGGACTAAATGTTTTGGGTTTTTTATTTGTTTATTTATTATTTGGTTCCAATCAGAATACCTCACCTAATCTTTTACCCTGAACACACTCAGAAGCGCGCACACTCGCGACACACACACCCCACACACACAGACAGCCTCCAGTGTCTGAAAGGCTTTTGCTGAAAATAGCCATTCTTTCTTCCGTCTGTACCCCCTGCTTTTCCTGTTACCTTCGATGACTTTGATAAAGTATTTGGTGGCATGTTTAAAAGTGATCCAGCAGCCCCAGACAATTAATTCACTATTGACGTAGCAAGTAAAGGTCGTTAAAGGTTACTGAGCTACCGTGAAACAACAATCATCTTATGCTACAAGACTATCCATAGCTATTTTGTTAAAAATGTTGGTGTAGACAGAAGCATGCTGGAACCACAGGCAATGTTTGGGTAGTTCATGTGAGTTCATGTTTGGTAGTTAATGTTGAATCTTCCAGCAGTGCAGACATGACACCATGGATGAACAGAAGGTTCAAATTCTTTTGATCGGAAGCACCAAGGAGGTTCTGGTAAAGACCAGATGCAAATGTGTATGTTTTTGCTTAATTGTAAAGATAAATATGTTTGTATGTGCACATCAGGTGTAGGTCAAATCCAGCAGTAAACTCTATATATACTGTATGTGTTTAAGGGCTTTCTTTTGATTCCTGGTTCCTCGTAAGGTTTTGTACTTGCTGATCCAGAATCTAACACTAAATCTCCATCCATATTTCTAATAAAGCTGTGTCATGAGAAAAAAACGATTGTTCAAAGCGCTCTACAAAAAATTTAATTGAGGTTAGACGTTCTGTGAGATGACCAAAAAAAAAAAAAAAGTTCCAGTGCTTTATTTTCCTGGCCACAAATGGATAATTTATCAAATGAACAAATGCAAAGCTGTTATATGAAACATCAATGGCTTGCTGTACTCTGTCACGGTCAGGGCTGCTTGACGGGGAATGAAGAACTTTTTCAGATAGCGGTTGGCAGGTGTGCTTGATGTAGTAATGAGATGATTTGCAGTAGAGCCACGCTGCCTCCAAACAGCCAAGAGATTTAGACTAACACACACATCAGAATTCACTATATTAAATGGACATCGTGGCACAGTGTGCTATTATCATCATTTATAGCCTTTTCTCTTGCAAATGAGGTGAAAGATAAATCTTGACTAAATTTCTGCAGCACCAACAACATAAAATGGTCAATAGCTATCAAGGAAATTAAGTCTATTGGATTCCAGGATGGTTCTGAATGTAATGTTTTGCTGAATTTCTGTAGGATGTTTTAAACAGTAGGGTGTCTGGTTATTATTATTAGATGATCTACCCCACGTACTTGATTTACAGCATGTTTACCCTGCTTCGTTCTGCAGTACTGGGACAAGCATGACTCATGAGAGGTCTCCCACAGGCCATAAGGCTGCTGAATAACACTACTGTACATTGCTCATTGTCTTTCACTGCATTCAACACTTTTCTTACCCACCTAACTCTTTACATTACATGTACTATTATGAACATGATTATATTACCTTTATAGTCATACATACTGTATGTATAATCACTACTTGTTCATGCATACAACATTTCTTCTATTGTACATTTTACACTTACCTTTATATTGTATTGATCTCAAATCTGATTAGTCGAAGTTGTTCATTTTCTGCAATTCAAGTGATATGTTTACTGTATACCCTGTGAATATGTTGAAGTATGTTATTTTTCTATTGTAATGGCCAAGTGATTAGGCTTTTACAGTATGATGGATGATTTACATAATTCAAAAAAGAATAATAAACATGAGCAACCAGGCCATTCGACAAATAAATAATATCATTTTGATGTTTTTCATAAAAAGACATTTATAGAAAAAAAAAACAGTACATTTTATTTTGTCTGAATACTTCTGCCTAAAATACATGTAATTTTGGCTAAACATGTATTAATTTGACATAAGAGGAAAAGAAAAGCCTAGTAAGGCAAAGAAAGCTTGTTTTAGTACTCTATCTGTTGATCCATCCATCTTCTAGCTGGAGTAAAGTATCTTACACACATTCTACCAAAATAAAATCACACTCCTTGATCAATTGATGTAGTGTTCCAGGAATGAAACACATTGGGATGGATGTGGTGCTATAACAAAGTAATCATCTGTGAGGTGTTAGCAGGAGCTTGGTAGATTGACTGAACAAAAAAATATATATATAATTTATTATTAGTAGTAGTAGGATTATTAGTAGTATTATTACGGGCATTGGTGGCTCAGTGGAAGGTCTCTTGCTTGCCATGTTTGAAGGCCCGGGTTCAGTTCCCTCCCAGTGCCCAAAATCCAACCACTGGATGCAGTGCCAGTCCCAAGCTCGAATAAAATTTGAGGGTTGCATCAGGAAGGGCAGCTGACGTAAAACCTGTGCCAAGTTGCATGCGGATCTGCTAGTCTGCTGTGGCAACCCCTTGACGGGGCAAAATGTATTTTTTGCGGGGATTTTTCCCCACTTTTTCTCCCTAATTTAGTCATGTCCAATTCCTCCCAGTCACTAGGGGGCTCCCACATTAAGGCTGCTACTACCACACAGTCGGGAGGGCCGAAGATCAAACTAGCGATCTCCGGATGATAGGGCGAGCACTTAACCACTGCGCCACTAGGAGGCCATCAACATTATTATTATTATTATTATTATTATTATTATTATTATTGTTGTTATACATTTTAATCATAGCCGTTATTTTAAGTTATTAATGTTCACCATACAAAATACAGACATTCAATAAATAACAACAATTATTAAAGTTGTTATTGAATTAAAAGATGGACAAGATTTGAATGCAACCTAAAATCCTAACACTGGGCCATGGTTTAAATATGGCTAGTGTTTTAGTGTTACAAATGTTTCCTAGGAGAGAATTTCAGAGACGGGGAACAGTAGAGTGGAGGCAGAATGTGGAGGAGCGAAAAGGGAGAGTTGGGGTGTAGAACTGTATGAGCTCTGAAAGGTAACATGGAGCAAGGTAATGGAATAAATTGAAAATGTGGATAATTCCGAAGGGGTGATGTGCAGGGAAGCCAGGTTATGATACAGGTAGCAGAATCCCGAATCAGTTTATCTGGCAGACAAAAGCGAATTACAGTAATCAATTGATTTGCGCAGTGATAACAAGTTCCTAACTTGTGGAGAAAGAGAAACCGATGACCCATCACACACACACTCACTCGCTCATCATCTATATCGCTTTATCCTGTATTCAGGGTCGTGGAGGCCTGGAGCCTATCCTAGGAGACTTGGGGGACGAGACGGGGTACACACTGGACAGGGTGCCAATCCATGGCACTGCACACACACTCACTATACAGGCAATTTGGGAACACAAGTTAGCCTAATCTGCAGGTGTTTGGGCTGTGGGAGGAAATCGGAGTACCTGGAGGAAACCCTCCAAGCACAGGGAGAACATGCAAACACCATGCGCACAGAGTCGGGAATCGAGCCTGGCCAGGAATCGAACCCGGACCCTGGAGGTGTAAGACGACAGTGCTAACCACTACACCACCGCGTCGCCAGTCCAGGAGCTATTTATATTTATTTATAATTAATTATAATTACCCCAGACCCCTCAGTATGTCTGCTATCCAGCTTGTTAAAATTTGGAAGAAGAAGAACCTCTGTCTGTCTTGTACATGGTGATGTTGACAATAAATTCCAACTTATAAAAACAATATATATACATCTCTTGGTACTTTCTGTTCAAAAATACAGCATTCGCATCATATTTGAGATCATTTGGCTGGTAATGTTTTATTCCATCTCTGTGCAAATGGCCACAGTAATGGTAGTCTGCTCCTTTCACCCGTCCTGTTTGCAGCACTGCACTTCAGAGCTCTCAGCTGGGCACGGATGAAGTGGAGTGATGTCCTGCAGCGTGCTTCAAACGCTAAGCACACCTCCCTCAGATCTTCACAGCAGTGGCGTAAAACTCTTTGGAACAAAGCCCTTGTACTGCATTACCGTCAGATACCGCAAATCTTTCGGTACTTTGTGCTTCTCTGCTCCCTCCCTCTGAGCATCCCGCACATAAAAGGCAGCTACAGCTCGGACATGCCTGAGCTATCTGTCTAATTCATATGAGAGACACCTAGATGTGTTCTCTCAGGAGCCTTGTTTCTGGTGTTGGACTTGAACATGTTCTCCTCAAGCCCATGTAGGCTTTCATGGTTTGCCAGTCAGCTCCTGTATTCCAAAAACATGATGAAGGTTAAATGGCTACTCTAACTTCCCCCAAGGTATTAATGTGCCAACCCCTGGTGCATCTATGAATCAAGGTTAACATCAAATTTGTACAACGAAGTCATTCTCCGTGTTCTCATCTTCAGAACAGTCCCTTCCTCTGCAGTGCACTTCAATCACAAAGCAGGAAACAGCGCTCCATCATAGCTCCAGACCCATTTAGTCCTTCAAAAAGGAATGAGTCTAAGAAGAAGCAACTATCTTCATATCTTCTGTGTGGTCCGAGGAAGTAATTGATTCTGCACGAAACTCCTTTAGGTGTGTTGCAGATCAATAACTTCGTCTGTGCGTGCTACACTTGATTGATTAAAGCCCTGCTTTTAATCAAATGCCTAATGCTACATTATCGTGTGTGAGGTCTGGAAAGAGGTGTGTATCGATTGTAAAAGCAGAAATGACATTACTGTTGTTGCTGAAGTGTTTTGTCCAGGATGTGAACAGGTGATCATGTATGTGTGCATGACTCCAGGATCTGAAATACAGTAACCTTGTGTTATGCAAGACAGTATTGAAGAGCTGCGTGTTCTTTGCAGGTATAGCAGACGCATTCTGTCCGCTGTAGGCATGGATCAGCCGTAATATTAAGTCTACTTGTGGTGACAGGGCGGCTCTGGACCCTAAGGGCATGGCTCTGCAGGGCTTCTGGGGGTGTGCCGTGGTGTCTGGCACCAGGATGTTGGCAGTGTATGTGCTGTGGCTGTGGGCTGGGGTATCCATGGATTGGATTTGATTGTCCGGCACTTCCCATGGGTTCTCGATCAGATTGACATCTAAGAAGTTTGGAAGCCAGGATGGTGGGATTGCACTCTTTGCCCTGCGGGGCCCTGTGCACGGTGGGTTATGGTACACTTGGTGTCCTGGGGTTTTTCTACCGTGGCACTTTTGACTTTTTTGGCAATTTGTGCTGCATTGGCTTTTTTGTGGGATTAGACCAGATGGGCTTGTCTTTGATCCCTGCAGGCATCGGCGAGTCTTAGATGCCCATGTTGATGTCATGACCAAACAGTCTGTGTGGGTTGGTGGGGATGGGGATGGAGTTTGATGCCCAATATGGTACATCCCTGCACTATAATAAACTGCTGTCATCAAAAAACAAAGTGTACCTTAAATTGGTAGGGGAAAGGGCTAATGATGCTGTAAACTGAAGTCCCTGTTTTGTTTTTTTAACGTTTCTCAACACCTTTTTTTATCCTCAGTACTAGTTGCTGCCATGACTCACTAGAAAGAACCACAATCAAAGACACTGATATGTCCATGGCCAGAAAACACAATGTTGGCTGACGTGTCCATTGGGACAAAACTGTGACATGTTTTGTAAAATCATGCACAATTCTTAATAATGCACAAAATATTTTCAAACAGCTTGTAATACTTGCATTTGTAATTCGTGTTTTTCTCAAAACTGTCAAACTCTTCATATATACATAAAGGAATCTTAGTAATATTTTAATATCTTATTACAAAAGCTGTGTATGCAACTCTCACATGTACCTCGATCTAGATCTAGCTAGTTAGTCTCGCTCACCTATGACTCCTCTCTGACACATGTTCTGTATGGCTCAAGTAATTCATGAATTCATTATGAAGCTCTTTTCTTGCATTTTAAACTGAAAACGTGTGATCAGTTGAACAAAGGAAAATCATCAGTCTCAAATGCTGCTGCTGACTCAGCATGCATCACTGATGGTGCAGACTTTGGCAAAAACTGCTTTAATTTAATTTGGTTTTGCAATTGAATTATTTAAGATTTGCGCATACAATCTGCTGATTAGCTTGTAGTAATCTGAGGTTAAATGCATTCATATTTAAACATTTTTGAACCATTTACTGCACCCTCTTATGGTGTAAATGTTCATAGATATGTGAGGTACGGAGAAATATTACACAAAACAAACATTACAACGTTGAGACCTTTTTTAATTGTTAACCACTATTAATTAATGATTCAGTTATTAAACAGTTAATAATTCATCATTAATATCCCTAAGTGTAGATCAGTGGAGCTGATCGAATTTTTTTAATCTGTCTCTCTCTCTCTCTCTCTCTCTCTTTGCCGTTTGCAGGAAAACCGTTACGAGACGTACGTGAAGCTGTTGAAGGATGGAGTGAAGGAGCTCCTGAGTGCTAAAGAGAACGACGCAGCTCTGAAGAAATCCCAGTCCAGCCCACACCTCAACCAGGAGTCCCAGCCAGCTGCCGCCAAAATCAAGCGCAACACATCGGAGAGGAAGGACTACCGTCCCGAGACGCCCAAGGTCACATAGAGCAGAGTGTCTTCACCCCTCTCTTGAAAAACAAGAGCCATTCTTCACAACATGTGAAATTCTATTTTGATGTAATTTATTATCTGCCACTGTTGTAAACGGAAAACTGTTGTGTAAACTGTAATTGAATTGATACTCGTCCTCTTTAGATCGACTGGTGCTCGTGTAGCTGTTTGTAGGAGACATTACTTAACATCCGTGTGGTCCTTTAATTTCCTTTCAGTGTCGTCGACATCGTCGCAGCTGTCATCGTCGTGATGAGCGTGTGATTTCCTCGCGATATGTTCAACTCGATTCGTTTTCCCGCCGTGTCGCGTCTCCAAACTTGATTTGCCTTTCACTCAAGAGGAGTAGTGCTTTCCCGCCTAGAGTTGCGTGCCGATTTCCACAGCAGTTTCTTTGTGCATACAGTAGGCAGTAGTCGTGTTCTTTCTCAGAAGGTCATTTTAGTACGGAAATGAATCGAACGTTGAAACCGCAGTTTATACGCGAGTAAGGCTTCCAGAGAGAACTGACAGGAGACTAGAATGCATTTCTCCGTTTAGAGAGAAAACGTTCTTTAAGGACCGCCGAGATTTTTATTTTTTCATTACAGTGATGCATCAGGATGTAAATACAGGAACGCAGTGCATCAGATCAACAATCTCAATTGTACCAGCATGTTACAGCAGTGTAGAAAATAAGAGAAAAAAAAGCCAGTTTTGTTCTTTTGTAACGATAAACCCGAGGTACTTACAGTAACGGCGTTCATTTAAGGCTAAGTTGAGTTGTATTTTACAAAACACGGCTTTTCAGACCTGCGGAATGGTGTGCATCATTGGTGCAGGCGAGCCAATTATTTTTTTAAACTCTTAAAATAAAAAGTATTCTGCTTTTTTTTTTTCTTTTTTTTTTTTTCTTTTCCTTCTTTTTTTCTTTTTTTCTTTTTTGCGTAGTGTAAATGCCAATGCTCCTTTAATGTATTTTATAATCTTATATATTTGGATTTATAATTCTGAGTTCAGGAACATTATTGTTGTAAAGACAAAATTAGTATTTATAGTGCACTTTATGACTTAGTTCTTCTGTTTAAGTATTTAGAGCTTTATTAAAAAAAAATGATGATGATGATAATAAATAGTGACGCATTTCTTGGCTACATCACAGGTTTTTTCAGGCCGTGTACATCGTGTTTAGCTTATTGAAGGTACTGAGCTGAATGTACGTTTATTTTATTTTATTTCTTCTTCCTGTCAGCTCAAGTTGTAGTGTGTTCGTTTGTCAGTGGTTTTGTAGTTTAGCCCTTTAGACGTAGGTCGTCGCGCGAAGACAAAGTTTCCTATTTAGGAGGCTATTTACGATGCTGTATAACGAGGAACGATCGCCTTCGGTGATGTTGTCGTCGTATTCATTAGGCAAAGGATGGAACACTATGAAGATTTTTACACTTCCATTGCTTATTGCACAGATTTCTTTCCGTCGCAGATCCACACACCGTTTTTCCAGTAATTGAAGGTTTGAATTGAATTCGAATTGAAGTATAGTCACAGGCTGTTTGAAGATATTTTGAGTTAGTTCATGCAAATCCCTCCAGTCATAAACGATGTTTACTTGAACTAGACGTATTAAAATATGTAGGACACTTTATTTTTATTATATATAGGTTATTATTTTTTGTTTGTTTATTTAGGACACCTACGGAATGATGAATGTGAGCGGATAGGATCGTAATAGTTGACCGCAAGCTCACTCGGAACAATAATTCAGATCGGTTTTTGTGTTGCTTTTGCTCTACAACGGCTACACACTAAGCTTCTTTATTGGCGCTTCTCTTTTCGCTCAATACCACTATTTTTATTAAACAACAGTAAGGATTTTAATATTTAAGCACTTAATATGTACTTGCAGCTTTCACATTTGCTTGTTAACATCCAGCATTTAAAAGTTTTTTTGTTTGTTTGTTTGTTTTTTTCTCCCAATGTCTGGGAGTTGAAAATCCGAAGAGATCGACATCCTTAATATTGTTCGTTTATGACTACATATATACTGACCAAAAGTTTCCCTTGTTAATGGAGAATGTTTTTATTTCAGCAGCACAGTTTCATTCCTTCGACGTAAGGAATCGAATAGATTTTAGTCATTAATTTTGATGGAAAGATGACAGGACGATACAAACTAACTGAAAGGTAAGGTGTAAAAAATAAAACACGGGTATATGTTTGTTTAAAAAATAATAATTTTTGGCACGTCTGTTGCAGGTTCTCTCTTTTTTTTTATTATAATAATAACAGTTGTATTTAATTCTTCTAATATCAACTTCAAGTAATAATCCATAACATGACTTTTTTTTTTTCAAACTGGAATGTTCAAAAATGGATGGTGTACAGTACATTAGGAGAGGTCTGATGTTTTTTGCATAGACTTTATTGCCTTATAAAAATTCGCAAATAGCTCCCAAGATTTGTCAGTTTGCTCTAGCAAACCTCGTGCTATTGTTCGTCCAGACCACTTAGTCCATGTTCAGATCAGAACAGAGCTCCAAGGGGGATTCAAGACCAAAGCCGTAGATGACCTACCTTTAAAAAAACAACAACAACAACAACAAAAAAAAGTGAACAGGATTTATTGGCAGGATTTAAAATGACCTGGACACAATGGAGCTCAGGAAAGGGTTGAGATTTGGGTTACTGGTTGCCCCGGCGATAAGGCCGAGTATAAAATTTGACCATCCAGACTAAGATGTCGATTAATAAACTGTATAATATCTTGTCATCTGTGTTCGGACCAGTGTATCAGAGAGCAGCTGACTCTGTACATACTCATGCCTCAGTAGACAGTGATGCACCTTAGCCTTCTGATGGACTGTTTGGTCTCCAAACACCACTTAGAAATCTCTCTCAAAGCTGTGATCTTGTACAATCCTTTAACTCTGTAAATGCTGTTCAATATAACTGTCGCCCTGTGTTCAGAGGATTCCACTTTTCCGCTTGTTCAAGTGATCCCTTGGTATAAGAGCGTGTCTTACGCCCTACAGGAGATCCGAGATCCACGATCAGGGACACAGTGCTGGTGTCATACAAACTGTAGACGGTTTCAGTGAATAAAATATACAGTATTTAATTCAATGCAACACCTCTTGTCGTTTTTATTAAAAAATATATATATGAATTTTCCTTCTTGCTATATACTGTATACATTTTTAATGTCAGGAACGCAGATGCCTTGAAAACATTGGTGAGCGAGTTAATCAAAAGATCTGTGCTTCATTGAAATGCTTTTAGCCAAGGTAACAGCACAGCCTCCTACAGAGGATGCATAAGAAAATACCAAGTAACCCATGGCAACACAAGAGCCCAGAGCTGATTTAATGAAACAATATCAATGCTAAGCTCTGTATAAATGTAGCACTTTTAAAGTGTTTTTCTGCTCATCACCCTGTCTCTTTCAAGGAGATGATCCTATTATTTAATTCATAGTTGCTATGGAACCGAATCATTCGAATCTACAAGACGAGAATTGTTTCTCATAGTTTGCAGAAGTGCAGGACAAAATATTGAGAGCTGCTTTTCAAGTGGACTTGTGGAGGCAGACTGATTATACTTCCATAACGGTGATTTCTGTTTAAGCACGACACTACTATTTAGGCAGTCATGCACCTAGTCACGCTTTTTGCTGCTGAGGGTCATGGTTGATCTGGAGCATCTCCTGGGATCACTAAAGTGGGCACGCAACCTGGATCAGACACCAGTCATACACAAACTGTCGCACACTTACTCACACCTAAGAGGCATTTTGAGGATCCGATCCACCTCCAGGTATGTTTTGGGAAGGAAACTGAAGAACACAGATGAAACACATACAGACAGTATTGGTTAGCATTGGATAGGAACCAGGCCATAGAGTTGTGTAATCAATTTTACCCACTGTTTTTTTGTTTTTTTTACTCATGATATTATCCATCCATTTGTGTGAACAGGTGATTTGAAGGTGGTGGTGGTGACTCAGTAATTAAGGCTTTGGGCTTGCAATCAGAAAGCTGTTGTTTAAATCCCAGCACCACCAAGCTGCCACTGCGGGGTACTAGTGCAAAAAATCCTTCCAAAAAACTTCATCTGCTGAGCTTAATTGTAAGTCACTTTGTACAAAAGTGTCTGCAAGTCTTCATTTGCCTAAAGTTTAATATGGCGCAAAAAAAAGTAAAATGCAACAAGAATTACTGGATCTTTTTAGCCTCACGATATTCTGATAAAAAAACGCACTGATTCAGAGCTTAAAGCAGAGCGATGGACAGAAGACCGAGCCTTTCATGTTGCGATGTGTCCGAAGCGGATGGTGCTGGATATTCTGAAACTGGAGGCATATCATCGATCAGTTAAAGCGGCACATTAGACCTGTGTTAGTAATCAAACACAGAGTTTCTAATGTTTCTAATGAATCTCATTCATAGAATGGAGCAGAAGCAAGACCATCAACAACAAACCACTTTCCTTCTAAGATATCAGCATTAACACACACACACACACACACACACCCCAAAGCATTTACACACACAAAATACCAGGAAAGGTTCCAGAGCAGATGGCTGTTCAGCATCCATAATTATATCATTTTTAGAGCTATAATTATGATTTAAAGTACTGCTATGTTTAAAAGAAACCTGCCCCCACTTCATGCAATGCGTTTTTCGCTCCGTATTGTCACATGCATGATTTTAAACATAAGCTCATATAATGGTTTTATTTAATATTACTTATATAAGCACAGTATGTCCATAAACACACATGTATGTAGATAAAAGTTACATAAGTAGACCGTACTGATTGGAAACGGTTGCTTAGAAACGCATCGTTGCGATGCACTTCACATGATGGAGAGTTGAGGAGGGAGCGAGGAGCTGATGTCAGTAAGTATGGGTTTACTTCAGAGAGCACTCAGACATTGCTATACTGGAAAGTCACTTATTGTTAAAGTGCATGCACCGTTCTGTACAGCTTTAATGAAAGTGCCTGAAAGGGGGGGGGGGGGGTATGTTGTGATGACAGCACATCATCTTCACTGCTTCTTTACACACAAACACACACTGGCTTCCTGTGCTGTAGTCTGGAGATGGACTTTTACTGACACCACATACGTACATTTGAACCATGCAACATCCATGTTTAAAAAGGTGTTTATTCAAAACAACCAAAATGACACAACCTTAACAGAGAGCTATTTAAGGAATAAAACATTACAAAGTATTATTATTGTACTACTCTTTTCATAGCAGTGTGTATTTTTTTATATCATTTGCAACTTAATCTGGTCGTTTTATAATAATTACTTTATTTGTTGATAAATGTATTTCATTTTGTGGAACATCTACAAGGTGAATAGATAAATAAATAGTTGTGTAAAAATTACGACCCCCTCTTTTTTAACTGTTAAAAACATACTAAAATGAATCTGATCATAGTGGGAATTAGTATTAGGCAAATAAAACCTTAGACAAACAATATACAGGTGGACCCCAACTTGCCAAAATTCGAGTTACAAATTTCCATAGATGCAAATTTCGGAAGTAGCAGTCATGTATTGTACTGTATATGTATACCAGTATATTGTATATGTGTGCATGTGAAGGTGCAGATGAAATGAGTCGGCATCACCGGTTTCAGTGAATCAGTCTGAGGCCACGATGATGGAAAATGTCTGTCCAGTAAAGCTGTCCTGATGGTGAATGATCCTAATTTTGGAAAATTCTCAACAAAACAGAGTTCACAGTCCAATGCAGTGGAAAACAGCTGACAAAAGGGTCACAATTTAAAGGCGCAGAAACAACACTGTTGTATTTCACATTTAACTACTTTATTCATTTCCCTAGGTGGTTATGGTTTTTGTCCACATGATAGCAGTGTGGGGAAAAGGGACAGCGATTAAGTTAAGTGGATTGGTGTGCTTTACATTGTACTTTCGTGTCAAAGGCGTATAAACCTCACCTTGTTGGTCTTAAGAACAAATCCAACTTATGAACATGCTCCCAAGATAATAGCGTTCATGCTAGCTATGAGTCAGGGCAGTGTGTGAGTAGAGGGGTGTGGCTTAGTTCTGTTGCAGCACCCCTCCCCCTTCACAGCAAACTCACAGAGAGCATGAATAGCCTGATTGACGGCGTTAACATGAAAGGAAACGGCAGACACCTGCAGCTGATACTCATGTAGGCTTTTTGCTGATTCATTGTAAAATGCAAATAATTATCTATGGAGCAAGTTGTGACTGAGTTAGGGGCCACAGTTGAAGGGGTTAATTATTCTTGATCAACACGATTTTTTTTTCCAAAGCAGTAGACATTTTGAAGCTCTTTAAAGTGACCCAAAATCAGAAACACGGTTGACTCATTCCATTGTGCTATGGAGACACAGGCAAAAGTTTTGATATAAGCTTCGGTGCATGCCAAATTTAGAGCGGTATCTCTGCCTAGTCCTGAATCGGATAAAAGAGAATTTGGGGAAAACTGTCAGTCCAATTCCTTAAAAAAATTATAACAAGCCATTCTTGTGTAGTGAGGATTTTGCCACTTCACTTGTATTAAATGTCAAAGTTTTTGCACAAAAAAAAAAGAGTTTTTGCACCCCTGATGGTGTCCGTAGTAATTCATTCATACATGCATACATACAGCACGGGGTCACTCAGCGGATAAGGTACGGCTTGCTGACCTTAGAGCAAGGCCCTGCTCCAATGTATAATGAAATAAAAATGCAAGTCATTCTGGATAAGGGCGTTTGTCGAACGTCATAAATACTGTATACATACAGCACACATATATAAGATTTAAGTAAAGTCAAGTAGGATTTTATTGTTATTTCAACCATAGTTCAGTTCACAGTGAAATGAAACAACGTCAATCCAGGACCAAAGTGCTACATATAACAAATTAACAAAACTAGCTAAGCGCTATATAAAAAGATTATATATATATATATATATATATATATATATATATATATATATATATACTGTATAGATAGATAGATAAAACACCACAAATGGAAAAAAGGAGTCAAAGAAATGGATAAAAAGTGTAGTGCAGAACCTTGTGAAAATAAGTACAAAAAAACAACACATGGATGCAGCTACTGGGAAGACTGCCAGTTGCCCAGTTGCCACACTTTTATTACTTCTATAAACAGTTTTTCCTCCCTCATTAATCTCTTTCCCCCTTGAAGTGAACAGCCAAAAGGAAAAAATGTCAAATTACCAAGAAACCTAAAAATGTAATGACCTCTCTCCTGAATTCTTTCCAACGTTGGAAAAGCTTTTGCCTATGATACAATGTTCTGAAACGGGAGACTCCTTCCATAAATATAATTAAACACCTCTTCACATAAAACTTCACCATATGAACAAGTCCTTTTACTGTGTAAATCTTAAGTGGAGAATAAACCTGTGATTTGAACGACAGCTTTCACTACTGACTGATCAGAACACTTTCTTGAGAATTTGACAGAATGAGGTATAAGTACAGGTACACTAATCTTTAACAACTGAATTTAATGGCCTTCTACAGTATATAACCATTTTTCAATCATAAATAATATAGATTCTGAAAATATCAGCATTGTTGCAAGCCTGACACGTTGCTCAAAGTGTTGCGCTGTAAACATAAGCAGATCCATAAATGTCAGTCAGTGACTCTCAAATAACGATCGCGCTTCATTTCTGATGTATTCTTAAAGCTGAACCTGTTTTAATAGTGCACGTTTAATTGATGCTGGGCTGAGTAAATGATGGAGAGAAGGAAGGATAGATTAACAGCTAATCGTATTCATGAAGAGCTCTTCACATTCATTAGGAAAGCCAAAATTCTAAGCTTGCACCTCAGCTAATGGCTGTAATTACTGCCAAACTGATTCACTTGTCCTTTGTTGGGCCCTTAGGCTAAACGTCTTTTCGGCAACACAAAGGTCACACTCACAAAAACAAGATGTAGGATGCAGAATCCTTTAATAATCCCTCTGTAGAGGTTAGATAAGCAGAGAGAGAGACTGCGCTGTGTAACGGAAAAAAAAAGAAAAAAAAAACGTGGCTAGAAATGAATATTGCAACAAGTGCAATACAGCAGCTCTTTATCCTCTTTTACAAGGTGTGTACTTCTTTGCAAAGCGTACTTGAGCTTTCAACGGACTGTATTTTGTAAACGTCTACTCACACATGATGTGGAATAACCTAATTGTATTTACGCCATAATGTATGTGCAAGTCTCACGCTCTAATGTGTGAAAAAGGATTGCTTTCACAATTTGCGTCTTGGAATGTATTTTTGCTATCAGGTAAGATGTGTAAGATTCAGTAGATTCAGGTCATCAGCTGACTTCATTTATTGCCACACAACATTGCTGAGCCTAGACCTGGCCAACTAAAGCAATCCCAGATCACAACGCTGCCCCCGGAGGCTTGTACAGTGGCCACTATGCATGATGGGTGCATCGCTTCATGAGCTTCCATTGTCCGATCTTCATGCTCCAGCAAAATGAGCATACAAGTGGCTTTCTGAACACTAGAACAGCAGTTTATATCCCATCCTGTGAGTTCTCCTTCCATTGTGCATGTGGAAACGCTCTTACCGTCGCTATTAAACATTGCTGTTATTTCTACTGTCTACTTGTTTTTTTTTTATACGGCAGCTTCACCGTGTGTATTATTGTATTTTATTCCTCAGTGCCGAATGAATGGCCATAGACTTATATCACTGTTTCATAGGCTCTCTATATTTTCTAATGCACAAGAGATTTGTTCAAAATGAGCTACAAGATCATTTCTGTTAACATAAGCTTGAGGCATACACACTATGGAAAACAGATTGCAAGCAAGAGATGCTCTTATATCAATTTACTGTTTCAGTGAAAAACAATCAGCAGATTTTCTTAAAATGAAAAAAGAACAAATTATATTTAGATTTATTACGTAAATGAATGTATCCTATTTTATATGTATTATATAAATGCCTATTTTAGGCGGAATTGTGAAAAGCTTGATGATTAAGGGTTTCGTGCGAAATCACTTAGAACTTAGAATGAAGAAACCAGTAAGAAGGGCCATTCCTTTATATGGATGGTAGTGCTTCCTGGAGAAAGCACACTCCTCTGATTACTACCACCTCCCACTCTGGCTAAAGGCTGGGTTTGAACAGTAATTGCATTTCAGTGTGCCACGACTGCAATGCCCTGATGAAAATGACTTTCACTTCTGAAGCAAAGTGAGTGTTTAATTATTAAAAAGCAATCCACTGTAGTGAATGTTTTTGCTATACTTTTAAATAATAGCTCAGAGATTTCCTTTAACGTCCGAGGTGGCGAGGCTTAGTTTTAAGGCTTTTTTTTTTTTTTTTTTTTTACCAATGTGGCAATGACCCTGACCCAAAATGAAGTGCACATTCACACACCAAAACAACCTCTATGATATACTGTACAGCACAAGGTTCTACTGGGGATATTAGTATGAGCTGTCTGATGCCAGAGATTTTCCATCAGCCTTAAAAGCATGGCATTAGAAATGAACTTCATTCTCATTGTCTTGTCAGATGGCTATAATTCTGTGCCTTTAATGGTTGGCATGATGGACCTGCTGGCAAGTGCACTTGGGTCATACCCATTTGTCCTTTCAACTTTAATAACCCAAAGTTTTAAATCATATTACAAGGCAAAAAAGAAATCAATACATAGTGATATGACTCACCGAGTCTTTAAAGGAAGACACACTTCTACTGCAAGGTGATGCTAAAGAAGTTTGGAAAATACCGTATTATTTCACGTTTAACTGACAGAATTTGTAGTGATGAGAAAATATAGACTCTTGTGTCAACATTAATAAAATGGTCATTACTTATATTAAATACACTATATGGCCAGAAAAAGTCACACACTAATATTTCATTTGACTGCCTTTAGCTTTGATTATGGTGTGCAATATGGTGGCCATTTCATGTATAAAAATGTTTCCTCATGTTCCCAGAACCACTCTGCTTGATGACCTCCATTGATGATGTGGTAACTCGGCCATTCAGTATATTCAGGTCATCGGCTGCCTTTAATTCATGGCAACATAACGTCACTGAGCCTAGACAGGTTGTGTCTATGGAAATTCTTTTACTTTCACCATTAAACATAGCTGTGGTTACTACTGTCATTTTTTATCATAAACATGCATTATTTTTTTTTCAGACCACATTCCTTCCAGAGTTTAATACCATTCAATGTTGCATCAACCCATCTTCTTAGTTTCCTAGCTTAACACTTCCAATAACACTTCGGTTTATCTTTCTAATTCCTAAAATGTAACTAATGAAGAATTTCTGCTGGTTGAACAACCTCAACGTGGCACAAGCTAGAGAAATGAATTATCACTGGATGCACCATTTCAGTAATCCATGAAGTCAGCTGAGGTTCAGTACAGAAGACACATCACCAACTGTCGTTGATTTCCCAGTAAAGCTTAGATCCTTGGTGTTGTAAACGGAAAAGGCAATTGACAAGTACCATTTCATCATTGGAGGTACCCAGGTACTATCTATCACTGAGAAACCAGTGAAGAACCTGTAAAAGGTATTTGATTGCCGTCTGAGAGACACAGTGTCCATCAGAGTGAACAACCAGGACCTGGAAGCCTGGCTTGCTACTGTTGATAAGTCAGACCTGCCTGGAAAATTCAAGGCCTGAACATATCAACCTGCCATCCGCACATGTATTCTTTGCCTTGTATTCTAAGGCACAGGCGGGTGCTACACGCCCCGCTACACAGGGGAAGGACAATTCTTCAGGATGATATATGAGCATAGTTGAAGAGGAGCCAGCCAGCAAGATGGTGGGGTTGTGGCAGCAGGGAGTCTGGACAAGATAGTCCGAGCTTTGGAAAATGGTGCCCATAATATAAAATGTCTATGATGTTTTGCCTACTCCATCCAACTTATTAAGCAGAGGGAAGATGGGAGTGCCGGCTTGTCTGCTGTGCATGACGAGACACTGGATCACATACTCAGCTGATGTCCAAAAGCCCTGGGCAAAGGGTATTATCGATGGAACCATAAATAATCTTTTCCCTGTGCTTGGTGGGTTTCCTCCGGGTACTCTAGTTTCCTCCCACAGTCCCACTGCACTAGCTACCAGGAAAAACACTTGTGTTAAAGTAAAAATGTAAGCCACTAATAATGTTATGGTTAAAATTGGATTGGAATGCTGTTCTAAAATGCTATGACTGAAGACTGTTATGAAGACCCTCAATAGTATGAGGTTATATATAAAAAATGATCCGCACTCTGGCTGTTGAATTCATTTTGATTAAATTTTCGTAAACACAAATACATTTTCAATACGCTTTGCAAATCTGTCAACAAGCTTTTGTATTCTTCATCCTCGTAGGGCTGCTTTCAGAGGAACAAACAGGTAAAAGTCCAATGGAGCATGATGAGGACTATAGGGTGGATGCTGTAACATTCTATGCATGTGTCCTCTGCGTTTAATCCGAGGTTGAGGCTTCAGCTCTTCAATAAGCTTCTCACTGTAACAAGCACTGTTGATTGTTGATCCTTTTTCCTGATAATGTTCCAGTATTGGCCCTTGAGAATTTTCCAAGCTGACTATTGAACTTTTTCTTGGTTAGCGATTGAGGATGTTTCCGTTCCATAACTCCGTTACCGTTTATTCTCAGGCTCGTACTGGTGAATTTATGTCCCGTCGCCAGTAATTTTAATTGCAGAACACTTTCACTATATTGCACACAAAGTCTTTCATACATAGCGGCACCAGACCACAAAAAATTTATCACATCCTCAGACCAGAAAAAACGAATTGCTTTTCATAAGTGGGACGTCTGTTTTTGCTAAAACGAACTGATGTGACACTTTCACACCTGCACAGCAGTGACTGGAGAAACAGTAGCCTTGAACGGAAAGTGCTGATAAGACAGAAGTGCAGCCAACAGAAGTTTTAATATAACCGGAGTGTACATAATTTTTGACTCACTGTGCTGTTCTGATAAAATACATTTTAAACTTGGTCAGGACAGAGAATCACAGCGATGTGGATCAGATGGAAATAGAGAATCGTACAGGGTGGTGAAAGTATGACTAAAGTGATCAAAAGTATTCTGACTACAGTTTCATACAATAGAGAAGGTGAGTCACCCCTTTTGCCCTATTCATGTGACCCAGTACACAATCCAAAGTGACAAACAAGTTTCAACCAAATGGTGAAAAATAATGGCAGGGATGAAAAAGGTAAAAAGTCAGCACTAGACACATGGACTGTAAGTTGAAGTGCTAGTTGAAGGATGTTTTTGAACGTCTAACTGGTACAGTATAGGATCTTTTTTTTCTCTATAAGTGCAAAGAAACACATAAGGGAAAAACATTAGAGAGATGTTATATATATATATATATATATTCCTTCCAAGTGCCATTTGTTTTCTCTTTGCTATTTTGACTCACAGAGGTTTTCTACGGAAAGAACTGCACAGATGGTTCTTTAGCCCTGGACCCGAGTTTAGGATAATAAACTCTGATAAACTGGCACTATGATAAACCTGCCCTGAATGGCAAAAGGGACAAGAAATGGGGTTTTAATCAAATTTTAATCAAATTCTCTACCAAATTTTTAGCACCGTAGTCGTGGATCAATACGCTTGCTTATTGTGGAATCAGAGAATTACGGACAGATAATTTGACCATTTTTACAAATTTAAGGTAATATCCTATATTATCACAAAGTAATATAACATATCTTACTATAAGCTGTATCACAGTGTCTTAGTGGTTAACACTGTCACCTAGCACATCCAGGGTCCGGGTTTTATTCCCGCCTTGGGTCCGTATGCATGTTCTCCTTGTGCTTGGTGGGTTTTCTCCAGTTGGTCTGGTTCCCCCCATAACCCGAAGATATGCTAATTAGTTTAATTGGCGTTCCCAAATTGCCCGTAGTGTGTGAATATAGACTGGAGATCCTACCATGGTCCTATAAATGGGAATAAATTCAATGGTCATCACCATTGGCTCCCAGGGACCTCAGTTGGACTACAGATGTATGCTGCAGGTTTTTACGTAGCACCTCCAGACCACCTGGGAGTTCCTATTACTTTTTTTTTATATAGATATGTAATAAAGAGCATAATTTACTCATATTTATCAAGAGGTTTCTGCATCATGCAGTCACAACAGGCCACTTTGTCATATCTGTCTAGTTGTCTGCCTACAATCATCAAACCCAGTGAAAAATGCAGATAATGATTATGTTACAATGACGGTAACTTGTAGGAAGAGCATTTGTTAATTTTCTGTACTGCTTATTCTGTGCAGGGTCGAGAGACGCCTAGAGTTCATGACATGGACCTCAGGACAACCACATACATTCCTAATGCTAAACCACTGCATTGGTTATAGACAGTTTATTTCTTTATTTATTCCTATTATTTTGTATGATAATTTTTCCATCATCAACCTAGTATTATGCTATAATGACATTTTATACAAAAATGTAAATTTTTAAAACAGCAGTCAATTTAAGTCAATTTGAGTGTTGAATATCAAACACACAGATTGGCCAATTTGCTTTCACTTTTGAACAGAAAAGGAAACTTTTGGAATGTTGTATTTTTTCTTTATACAGTATGTTTATAAATATGGCCTTAATTACTTGTAAATACTCACAATCAAACAATTGCAAATCCATTATCAGGCTCTCCAGACTATGTTTTTAGAAACTTTTTCACTGACTCAGAACTGAGATTGTTCTATCATAGTGAGAGTTATTACAGAATATTCGGGGCCTCTTTGAGTGAATCACCCTCTATATTTTCCTAAAGGTCCATTTTTCAGAAAAACCTGTACACCTAGGCATTCTTGCAGTTATGTTATCAGTCAATCATGTATAGTGCAAAAAATATGGTAGACACAGGTCAAGAGTTCCAGTTAATGTTCACATCAAACATCAGAATGAAGAAAAAGTGTGAGCTCTGTGACATTCACCATGCTTTCAGATCTGGAAGACTGGTAACGTGTAGCCTCTTCTGATCCTGATTGCATGATAAAAAAGTCATCTCACAGAGTTTCAGGAACATCACATCGAGTTCAGTGGCCTTCCCAGTCACCAGATTTAAACCGTATGGAGCACCTTTAGGATGTGATATTTTCGCAATATGAAGAAATCTGTTTTAAAAGAATGGCCCTGGAACTAATTAAGAACTAAGAAGTCTATAATGTATTTTTATAGCAATGACATAATAGAGTAGGAATTGGGCAGAAAGTCCAATTTGCCTCCATTCATTATGTCGCAAATGCAATGTTCACAGGTCCATTATTAAAACTCCTACATTGAAATTTCTTCATACCTGTACTCAGTATTGCTACTGTACATTATTATAATTCATTTCCATGAGGAGATAATGGTGTAAGAAGCTGTATGGAAAAGTGCTCTGCATGGCACCAATATATAGCTGCGAGCTCAGAAGACCCAGAGCTTTTAAGGTGGAATAGAAAATCTGGATAGGAATTCATTTAGTCTTGTCACCTAGCAACCTACATGTTTAAATTGAATGAAATGAAGTACACTTTTATGATAAAGAAAAATCTGTGAATCTACTCATCAGGTTCAGTGACGAGCATCACTCACCCATGATACAAGCAACTAGTTTCTGTTCGGCATCCTATTCCTACCAGTTTTGGTTATCATCTTGGTGATTATTAAGCTATGTAAATATTTAGAAAGTATTTTGGCAGCTTACTAGTTCATTGGAAGCGTTAGCTGAACAGATTAGCTAGCTAGTGATGCCAGAAAATAAGCCTTCATCTGCTAGCTAGGAACATTTCTAGAAATGTACAGATTTCTGGTATGACAGCCATTAACAATAGGCTCATTGGATCAGACTCTGATTCTAGTCTTGCTGACATCTGTGACAACGATGATGATGCTGGCCCATCTAGCAGTGGTAGCGTTAATCAGTCCATCTGTATTGCAGATTATTTGAACAGACAAAGCCCAAGCCAGCTTGTTGTTACAAATTATTCCCTAACAGTAATCTGACCTGCGCAGTGTAAGTCCTGAGTAACAGGATCGTGTATAATGTAGGTATAAACTCTTTTGTGTGCAAATAATATTTAAATTTTAAAATACACCCAGGGTTTTTATTATTATTTTTTAAATATAATTCTTATTCTTATATTAATTTGGGCTATATCTCAATATGAATTTGAATAAAAGGTAAATGGATTGTCCATGTGTAAGAATGCCATGCAATTCATGCCAAAAAAAAAAAAAAACTACCAGAAAAGTCCCAGTGCTGTTACCCTACATTAACCCCTCAAACATTAATGTATCTTATTGAGGTTTTATGTAATAGACCAAAATGGAAAGATGAAAATGAAAAAGGAGAATGGCAAATCATTAAAATGAATGAACTGATAAGTTAATATATAAGTTTATATATATATATATATATATATATATATATATATATATATATATATATATATATATATATAATTATTTTATTTAGTTAGTTGGTCATTAATATTTTTGCTAGTGGATTTCATTATATTATTGAATACTATTTACACCAAATCAACTCCATATCACAACCAACATTACCTAATTGTGAACTCCCCCATAATACATATTAGTTTTCATAACGTTTGAATTAAATCTAACGATATTTGCTTGTTTTTTGTCTTCGCACTGTTCGCAAGGAAAACCATCCGATTTGCATTCATATGTGCCCACTGCTGTCTGTCGGGAAGAACTGCGTAGATGATTCGGAGATTAACACCGGAAGTGAGAAGGCGGAGCTCCGGCTGTTCGGGAACAAATCCGGCGACAAATCCGAACTCCGGCGACTCTCTGTACTGTTAATATGACCAGTATGACGAGTGTTTCCCGGCTGTCTCGTGCCGTTAGAGTGTAAGGCCGTGCTGTAAGTGCTGGAGACATGCTGTTCTTGGTGTTCAGGGCAGTTCCACGCAGAGGACATGGTGCGGCTGTCTGCCAAGAAACTTTTCGCCTTTTGCCTCTGCGCTTCTGCGTTTGTTTTCCTCATCATTACGCTTCAGGTAACTCTCTCTCTCTCTCTCTCTCTCTCTCTCTCACACACACTCACCTGACACTGGGACTCTTTCTTTCCGCACTTCTTATATATCTATATATCTATTATATAAATAGACACAGATCAACCATAACATTATGACCACCTGCCTAGTATTGAGCAGGTCCCTTGTCCCACCCTCTCCTGACACTTTCCTATCACAACCTTTTCATCAGTTAGATCTACACTAGCTCTTCTATAGGATCAGACTCCTCGGCCCAGCCTTTCCTCCCCATGTACACCACTGAGTCTTGGCCACACATCACCCTGTCACCAGTTCACTAGATTTCATTTCTTGGATCACATTTGGTCCTGACCACTGCAGCCCAGGAACATCTCACAAGAGCTGGTGTCTTGGAGTTGCTCGGACCCAGTCCTTTAGCCATGGCAATCTGGCCCTTGCAAAGTCACTTAAATCTTTATACTTGCCCATTTGTTCTGCTTCCAACACATCAGCGTCAGGAAAAGGTTCACTAGCTGCCTAATATATCCCACCCACTTCCAGCCGCCATTGTACCAAGATAATGTTTTTATGTTAAATGATTGTGCATGTTGATGTTCATTCTTCACTATGTTAATTATGACCTTCTACAACCATGGGAACGCCTCGAGCTACTGTTTATTAAGATAGACGTTCAGCTTACTGATATGTAATATTCTCAGCATAATAAAACTATGTGGTTATATTATATGGTTGGAGAATCTAAAAGTTTCATTGAAACATGTGGATGGTTGAAAAACTGATAACAATTGACACTTTTAACAAACATGTGAAGATCGTCTGTTATCCAAATGTGCTCTCGTTTACAGGTGTACGGTCCTGAGCCGAGCTTCCAGGATTAATTGACTAACTCTTGGATAAAAGCTTGTCCCTTTGCTTACTGATGGTATTTCTTATCTTCCCCTCTAACCACAAGCATCACCTTTCTACCTTTCCATCATTCCATCTTTCTGTAAGCACTCTGCACTAATTTTAGGACTTTTCTGCATTTTCTTTTCAAAAGAAGAAGAAGAACAAAAAGTTTACTCAAAACTCATGGGTTTGTACTACAAAATCGCAGTGCTGTTAATGAAGCATCATAAAATACATACACACAACAGATTTTTGTAAAACCCATGGATTTAATTAGTGATATCTTAAATTTTTGGAGGAATGAATATCCTTCCTGTACCTTTATGCTGTAACAGCTCTAGCCTTGAATTATATTCTCAAATTCTTTAAAAGTCTATTAATGGATGTAAGCAGCTGCCATTTGACTTCTGTTATCCACTGATCAGCCATAACATCATGACCACTGATAGGTGACCTGAACAACACTGCTCACCAACTATACACCAGTTACACACCAAGGCTCACCCATGCCCACGGGGACCAAAGGTCAGCCCGTCCAGTTAGATCCCACAGAAAAGCCAATGCAGCACAAGTTGGCAAAAAAAAAAGTTTATGCTGGCCATGATATAAAGCCACCACAGAATGACACACACAGGCACCAGCAGGAAAAGAGCTCAAGGTTGTCGACCCAATCCTAATCTGATCGACCTAACAAGTCCAATCCATGGAGGCTACCAACATTCTGTGCCAGACACAAAAGCACATCCCCAGGACACTGTGGAGCCGCACCCTGAGAGTCGAGAGCTGCCCAGATGGCACAATGGAAAACCAAGGCCTAGGTGGTTTTAATGTAAAGGGTTTTAATGTTATGGCTGATGTACTGTAACTTGGCAGTAGATGGCAATTACCATACTGTATGTGTTGCATTATATCTTCTGTATGTCTGGACTGTAGCATTGCTGTCCTAGTTTCACCCATTGCCCACTCACTCTAGTGTTGTGTTCTGTTTAATAGGGTGCATGAAGTAGTGTTGGAGAGACATAGCGATAGGTTGCTTGATTTGCATTTTGTCATTTTCTCTTTCTCTCTGCATGCATCCATTTCTGATGTAGGATTCATAAAGATCCTTAAATATGGCACAAAGGTTTGCATCCCTTCTGATTTCTGAGTGGGGAACAAAGAAACGTCAACATTTTATGTATGTAAAAATTATTTGAAAACATTCATAATAAAATGTGGATGTGGGAAAGCATAGACCTTTTTCTTTTTTTTTTAAGGTTTAAGAAGTTATTGGAGTGAAAGGGTTGGTACAGTGGTGTTTAACCCTGGTCCTGGATGATCTAGTGTTCTTAATGTTTTCCCTGCTCTAGCAGATCCACTTTAATTCATAACAGGCTGTTAATTAGCGGAAGAGTTAAATCAGTTGTGCTGGTATCTCAGTAAAATATGTCAGGTCTGAGAACCACTGGGGCAGTAAATAAAGCATTTATCTGCAGTATATCAACTGCAAAGGGAAATGCAAACTTTTAAAACTGAACATTAAAATCTTGATAATGTCATCTTTCATTTTTTATTTTGTATTTAAAACATCAGTGAATGAGACCCAGTTTCAGTTTTTTTTTTTTGGTCTGTTGTAAGGGTGTGTATACTTTTGCACTCAGCTATATTTCTGTTTAGGTGGCGGAGGAGCTGGGCCAGGTTGAGCAGGCGGTGCACACACTCCCCCTAAAGGACAGAGGAGAATTAACTCAGATCCAGGCTTTCCTTGCAAGTGCTGCACTCCCTGATGATGGAGTATCCCCAGGCGCTGAGGGTCCTTATCCCATCATTGTGTGGTGGTCTCCACTGACCGGGGAGCTGGGCCGGCTTGCAGAATGTGGACCTAACAAATGTTTTTTCACCATTAACAAGTCTTACCATTCTCATCCCTCTGCACAGGCCTTCCTGTTTTATGGTAAGTGATGCTGAGATTGTGTATCCAGACAGTTCAAACCTCATGCCTACTGGATCTATAAATTCTCTCACATGCTGATCAGACTTATTACTGAAAATGAACAGGGATTTCAGACATTATCATACTCTGTCATAATAGGTGATGGCGTTTTGTCTTTTTAAAGGTTTTTCGTTTTGAAAATGTAAATATATTTAAGGGTATTAAACACTCTACCCCTGATTACTCTGACAGCTAATTAGCTGTGAAATTCACCAGTGCTCATTTGGCCCACAGTTTCCATTGTGGTTTGAGTGGAAAGTTTTTCGCCCCCAGTGGCAGAGCTAATCCTGGTTTGGCTGACCCTGCAGCTTTCAATACCGCAGCTCCTGCCTTTATCTGAGCCCTGAGTCCATGAATACACTCTTTATCACACCTCTCCGAGCAGAGACGGGCGTTCAACCAGTTCAGTTTAAACCCACGCTATCCTGACATTGCAGTGTGTCAGGACTGTAGTGATTAAGATTAATTAATCTCTAAACACAAGCTGGTACGAGCAATTAATTACTGAATAGCTAATATATTTCAACAGGCGTCATGTCCTGTTCAGTCACCACTTGCTCCTAAGACATTTGCAACACATTTGAAGCTTGGAGCTCACAATATCCAAACCCGGGAAAAGCTTGGAAAGGCCAAGGAAAATGACCCTTAAGCTTAGAATTCTACAATTGTTTTTCAGTGTATGACATGATGATAATGTTCCTGTTTTAAAGATGTTTGTAGCGTTATTTATAGCACTGAAGTTACCTCAGAATTCATAATCACCTACGTTAGCTAGCTAGCTTGTTGCTAACCAAACCCACTTTTCAGGCTACAAAATGGGAAAGAACATTGATGTATGTATTTACGGTAATGTTCTTTCCCATTGTGTAGCTTGAATTCACAGAGGTCGGAAACTGACATAATTATGAGTTCAGTTCGATTCAGGTTAATTTTCATAGCGCTTTTAGCAGTGGTCATTGTCTCAAAGCTGCTTTAAAGAATTGTTTTTAAAATTGTGGAAATAAATTAGAAAACTATAAGGAAAAAGTATAAATTAATGAGTGGCAAGGCAAAACTGCCTGAGATGACAATAGTGAGAAAACGTTGAGAGGAACCAGACTCAACACACAGGGAACCCATCCTCATTTGAGTGATATCAGATAGATATACTGTAGCAGGGAGTGATCTGCCATCATTCTGTGTGCTATGAGGCTGTTCGTGTACTTATTCTAGTATATTATATACTTAGTATAACAGGAAAGGCTCCAACAGCCAGCTTGTAAGTTAAGCTGAATGCAGCATTAATGAAAACCTTTTTACTTGAAACACAGTCAGATCTTTTTACCCAGTCAGATCTACTGAATAAAGAACACTGATGGGTTTGATCTGGGGAGAAATTTAGAGACAAAAGCATATGATTTGTTAATTGCAGCTTTGGTCACATTTTTGTGTGTTTAAAAAGCTAAGGTGTTTCAGAGCTGATTAGAAACTGTACTATACACATCAAGGCTGTTCAATACCAAACCATGCACATTGTTTTTTGATGTTTAAACGCACTCGTTAAAGTGACCAGTGAGGCAAATAAATACTGAAGATAAGGTAAAGGTGAAGGTGCAAGTAAATCTCTGAGGTGAATGAATCCTTTGCGGATGGGTTCTGTGTGATTTTACTTTCTTTATTAGGAGGCTTAAACAGGCTTGTTAACTAATGCAGAAGAAAGGCAGACACAGAACCATGTAAGCTTAGAGAAGTAAATCCACGGTGGTAGCAAAATCAGTGTGAGAAATCGAGAGTCCTTTATGTGCATCGCTCCTGGCATGTGTTCTTCACACAGTCTACACTTTTTACTTTATATTTCAAACAGTATATCGTGTCGTCTAGCCAGGCTAAATGTGTGTTGACCTTGAAGTGCGCTCTATATCACTCAAGTGATTCTGATCTCCATGGGGAGTTCAGGCTCAATTAACATGATAAGTAGCACTTGTCAGTCCTCTGTGGATAGCTGCCGCAAGCCAGCTAACTGAAAGCCGTGCCCCCTGTTCAAGACCAAAAATAGATCAGAGACACTAATGCACCTTTTGCTTATTTAAATGCCTTGTCCCCTGAATGACCCCTTAAATGGGCCGACTTGTCTTTATGTGGTTTAAACCCACGACAGCTTTATTCCCTTACATGTCTCTTTTCCTCGAACTCGCAATAGTGCATGGTGACTAGTTTAGAAACATTGGCAAGCTTTTTCATATAAACCCGTGACTTGCTTCGAGCTGGAATTATCGTCCTAGCTGTACTGTTAAAGAAAATGAATCAAAACATTCTGACCAATCAGAATCAAGAACCCAGAATGTTAGTGTATAGATGGATACACTTACCATGGATAAAATTTCCAGTGCATATTATCATATTTACATGATACAGAAATCTTACTTGACTTGTCTTATGTGTTATGCTACATTTAGCGCTTTTTATTTATTTATTTATTTATTTATTTTAAGGTACGGACTTCAGAATAGAAAGTCTTCCATTACCCAGAAAGCGACATCACCAGTGGGCTCTTTTCCACGAGGAGTCGCCGAAGAACAACTACAAGCTCTTCCACAAGCCCATCATTACCCTGTTCAACCACACAGCCACATTTAGCCAACACTCCCACCTCCCCCTCACTACACAACACCTGGAGAGCCTCCACATGCTCACCTCACACACATTCCTGCTCCCTCTGGCTCAGAAGAACCATCTGAGAGACACTCTGGCTCCTGTGGTGTACGTCCAGTCAGACTGTGACCCACCATCAGATCGTGATGTGTACGTGCAGGAGCTCATGAAGCACATCTCGGTGGACTCTTATGGCCAGTGCCTGCACAACAAGTATCTTCCCTTACATTTAAGCGACTCCACTGCCATGGACGAGGAGAGTTTTTATCAGATCCTAGCCCAGTATAAGTTCATCCTAGCATTTGAAAATGCCATTTGTGATGACTACATCACAGAGAAACTGTGGCGTCCGCTCAAGCTCGGCGTGGTCCCCGTGTACTACGGTGCCCCTAATGTTGGCATGTGGCTTCCGAGTAACAGAAGTGCAATTGTGGTGGACCCAAAGCAGCCTCCAGAAATGTTGGCCCAGTATATAAAGAGACTGGACAAAAACGACAAGGAATATTCGACGTACCTGGACTGGAAGCTGAAACGGGAGGTCTCAAATCCGAGACTGGTTAAAGAGCTGAAGGAGCGTCAGTGGGGTGTGCAGGACATGACTCAGGATAACTTTATTGATGCCTTTGAGTGCATGGTGTGTAACAGGGTATGGGAGAACAACAACAGACAAAACGAGGTAAGCATTTCTGCAGGTGGTAAAGTAGCCCTGAACTCAAAAACCATGTGAATTGTCACTTCGTTCCATTTTCATAAGTGATAATTGCATATAGACCTTTTGCACCTGACGTCATGACTTCTGTCCACCACGTTCCCGCCCACTTCTGGACGGCAAAAGGGATGTTACTTACTGGATGTCAGTGCCAAAACCCACATGCAAAGCCAACGACGGTGGTGATGCTACCCTGTTTAGGTTTATGACGTCCAAAATATTCTGCTGGGTTTCTGGGGTTTAGGAAAATGTTAGTCTGTTTAAACCAGCTGCTCCAATTCTTAATCCATAGAGTTTAATATAATATTGGCCCACACTTTGCAGCTGGCCCAAACTTTTCTTCAGGAGTGTGTTTAAGGGAATTTTTGACCATTCTTCCAGAAGTGCATTTGTGAGGTCAGACACTGATGTTGGACGAGAAGGCCTGGCTCACAGTCTCCACTCTAATTCATCCCAAAGGTGTTCTATTGGGTTGAGGTGCAGGCCAGTCAAGTTTTCCCACACCAAACTCGTTCATCCATGTCTTTATGGGCCTTGCTTTGTGCACTGGTGCGCAGTCATGTTGGAACTGGTGTGAGGTTGTTTCTCAGGAGTTGGGCTCGGCCCCGTAGTTCAAGTGAAAGGAACTCTAAATCCTTCAGCATACCAAGACAATTTGGACAATTTCATAAAGACATGGATGAGCGAGTTTGGTGTGAAAGAACATGACTGGCAATTCACCACGTGACTGAAATGTAAAGTAGAGTATATTACGCCTACTGTATATTATGCCTCATCTCAGGTAATGAAATGAAAGGTAAAATTGTAAACTGGTAAAGAGGAAAATCCTGTACTCTTTTTTTTATTTATTTATTTTTTTATTTTTTTAATTATTTAATTATTACAATTTTTAAAATAATATTCTGGATCCTCCTACATTATTACTTGCATCAATACTGTTGCCATGTCAACAACTCCATCCTTTCTCATTCTGTCTAACAGGGTTTGGTCCCCAGAGTGTGGCAGGCTGAAGAACGTCACCTCACATGTCCGCCTCCGACGCTGTTCGACTTTGCTGTAGATCTTTCTAACAGCTCCTCTTTTCGCCACATCTGGAGAGCTAGTTATGAGCAGTCAGTGAGAGAAGCCCGAGCTCTTAGAACGCTAGCCCTGAAGAACAGGAACTTCACAGCCACACAGTTTTGGAGGGAGGTGTTTAGTGACTGAGTTCCACTCTACACATTTAAGTGTTTTAAACAGGCAGTGTTTGTTCTGGTTGTAATGATTTAATATTAATAGTGAGTGAGCCAATGAGTGAAAGAGTCAGTCAGTCGGTCAGTGCAGCCTTCAGTGCATCTGTCTGTCAGTTAGTTAGATAAATCTGTTTTTTGTTTGGTCTGATGAGCAGCTATACATCAGGAGAGTTAGAGCTTGGTATCATCTAATGCATGTTCATACAAGAGGTGTACTCATTAAAATAGTATTTTATGCACATCTGCATAATGTTTCCTAACAAGATTTGAGAAACCATCAATATCTCTGTAACCATCCTTACATTGGAACTCGCATTGTTCTAGTTACTTCTTAAACCTACTTTTTCACAGATGCCTGACTGACTTTTATATATGCATGTAGTTTCTTAATTTGCATTTATTGAACCTTTTTGTTTCTAACAGAAACCGAGATGTATTCCCGAGTCAAGGGATCGGGTACCTGTGGATTTAATGTCGTTATTATTATTAGCAACAATTAACTCCCTCAAGAAAGCTGAGCAGTGCCCCCTTGACGAATTAGCACTAAATACATTTACAAGTTTAGCATGGGCTGAAAGGCCTTCTGAGGTGAAACAGATAGAAATCAATACCATCAGTGTGCTGTAGAAAGCTCATATCTCCGCAAATAGAGCTCTGCCCCGGGTCTATAGTTAGTGTGCTATATTTGTGCCTTAAAAAGTTATCATCAGCACTAGAAATTTTAGTCCTTAAGGGGCATTGATCCCTGCGGTACTCAATAAACTTTTGTACCTATGCATTTTATATATACACTGTGTGTCAAAGGGGGAACGATTAAATTTACAGAGTGAGCATAAAGTCTTTCCCTGATTTAAGACGTATAGGTTTATTTACAGTACTGTTACATTCCTTATTCTTGCATTCAAAGTTTTTTTTTTAATCTATCAATTTGTCTATATAATGACATTCCTGTTTCTAGCATAGTTTGTTAATGAAGGAGGCACTGAATGCATATTTGACCTTTGAAACTGTGTTGATATAGAGTATGATATAGACGTCAACCTCCTGTTGAAGCATATATGCATATGCTTGATATAAAGCAGTATTACAATTTGCTGTTAGGAATGTTTAATTCTGGTAAGCTTGAACAGAGTGCTCAATCTGAGACTCAGGAATATTACATTTGTTACACACACAAAAAGAATTAAAGTGGCTTTCTGTATCACTATTGAATCAACCTTCGTGAACCGTTGTAAGCTATTCTGCTGAATATCTGAAAGGCAAATGAAATGGTCTTATCTTATGTATATCTTGTATGTTCAGTGGTATTTTTTTAAACGAAACCAGTCCAATTAAATAAAGAGCACATGCTTTGGTATAGTGCGGTGGAAAATGTACGACTAATGCTGCAATTTTTTATTTCTTAACTATTGTACTGTACATCGTATACTACAAACTTATTACTCCTGATGTTGGTCTCAGGAAAATGTTGCTGTATTATTCTTACAACATTACTACAGTATGTGTATTTAACAGCGTACTCATTCTCCAAGTCATGTAAGATTTGTTCTATCACACAAATTCAGCTTTTATTTTGTGTATTAGTGATGTGGCCACTAGATGGAGACTCTGATCATTTTATGAAGATCATGCCTCCATAGTCTCATTTCAGTTCTGCCATTAAACGAGGCACTTTCACTAGTTCAAATGTGGCTAATCATTTACTTCTGATAAGCCAAAGCTTTTTCGGCTCATTTGCTGACGGTTTATATCTATAAAACATATAAACACAGCTGTTTTTAACTGTAATTATGACTAGTATTTACTTAATAAAAATACAAAAGAACACGTCTCAATATTGATTATTTTATTTTATTTTTTGAGGCAGAATGACAGGACGTGGTTTCAAACTTGGATTGGTAGCCAAGCAATAGGATAAGACTTAGTTGAATCCTCATTTCCTCCTACATCCCAAAAATATGCTTCTACATTTCCATTTACATGAATACAGAACGGTCCATTTAATAGTTACACACAGTATCTGTTTAAATCCCAATCCCAATATGTGTCAAAATAAATGCAGTGTAATTTCATTTTTAAAAATCAAAATCATGCACCGCTACTTACTTTTCTTCTTTTTAAAATTCAAATTTTTTATTTTTAAATACATTTTTTACCAGGTTTCTTGGGGTTGGTCAAAAGACACTGTAGCGTGTTCTGTGCTGTGTTAATATACATTTTGCACAACCTTGCAGTTTTTCATGGATTCAGTTTAGGTAAGCAGGTTTTACCCAGCAGTGTCTCACTGCAGCAGTCCTTGTGCTCTGAGACCACACACACACACACTTAAATGCACACCACAGTGCTTCTGAGCCTTCATGGTCATGAGATGTGATTGATTTTAAAGATCCCCATGTACATATTTTTTCCTTAATTACAAGCAAAAAACGTTACAGGATTCTAACGGGTGTAGAAGTAGCATTAAATCGTCACTTAATTACCCATCTGCTAAAATCTGTGCCACTATATCATGTGTGTGTGCTGTCTAAGTTCTTACAAAAATATACTGTATTGTGCAAAGGTCTTGAGCCACCCCTCGTTTCTTCATATTTTACTTTTAATGTATTTAATAGTTTTTTGAGGAAGAGTTTTTCAGGTTACTTATTTCTGGTCCTGACCAGTTACAGGAATGTTTTTTGTTTGTTAAGCCACACAGTGACCTATGAATCATTCAAGCATAAAAAACTTCTAACTTGATGAACCAGTGAGAGACAGGTGCAGATGATGACAGATGATCAGGCCGGTGATTAGTCTACTGCCAGAGGTGGAAAGTAATGAGTTACATTACGCGCGTTACTGTAATTGAGTATTTCTACAGTTTTGTGTATTTCTACAGTACTTTTTAAAGTAGTTTTTAAAATCTGTAATTTTACTTTTACTTAAGTATGCTTTGTTTGAAGTACTTCGCTACATTCGTTACTGAGTAAAAAATAAATTAATGAAAATTTAAAAATAATGCACCCCAGAAACCACTTCACTGATTGATTGATGGATACGGACCAAACAGATGCCAGTAATGCAGACCCAGCTGAAAGCGAAATGCAAATGCATTTTATTATGCAAAGGTGATCCTTCAGTTGAAAACAACTAGTCTGTCAACGATAGACTAGACAACTATTCTAACGTGTCATTATATTCCTTAGTCTTTTTTGAACTACACTAGAGTCCCTCATCCGCTGAAAAGAAAAGTAACTCGGTAACTTTAGTAGAAAATAAATCCGAGTAAAATTTGAATGAGCTACTTTTTACTTTTACTTGAGTAGATTTTTTTATAATGTTAACTTTACTTGTACTTCAGTAAAATTTCACTGAAGTAACAGTACTTTTACTTGAGTACAAACATTTATTACTCTTTCCACCTCTGTATCCTGGTGATGCTGAACGCTGAGTGGTTGGAACAGACGAGAGGGGAAATGAGGTTGCTGCTGAGGTTATTACTGTATATAAACAACCTATTTTTACATTGTATCTTGAGGCACTTTGCAGCCTGTTTCCCGTTTAGACCTAATTGAATTAAATTAAATTGACACAATTAAATTAACTTTAACATGAAGAAATGAGTGGTGGCTCAAGACTCGAGCACAGTTCTGTACATGCTGTGACCACATGAGGTAATGTCGGTGCAAGCTTTGATCCATCGTAAATTATTATCTTAACAACATAATTGTATCACTTTGACAGCTCGCCAGTGAATGAACAGTCGGGTCACTGAGTTTTGTGTTTAAATCAAGAAAAATGGGCAAGCAGAAGGAACTGAGTAACTTTTACAGCTGGCAAGTTGTGATGGCTAGACAACTGGGTCAGATATGCGTTGGCTGAAAGTATCTACCAAAAGAGGTTCAAGGCTGGATGAACTGATGACATGGTCATGGGTGACCAGTAGTCATTGTGTGCAGGGAGTGCAAAAGTCTTGGCGCCAGAAGGCAAACTTCTTGAAGGTCTTGTAAAATCCATGTGTCCGAGAATCAGAGGTGTTTTGTTGGCACAAGGGCGTCCTACACTGTGGGGAAAGTTTCAGTTTCCCTTCTAACCAAAAGTGCGAATGTGGGTCTCATCACGGTATCACTGGAACACCACTGATGACTGGGTTTCTTGTATTTATTGCATTCCTTTCGTGATCCGTAGCCTACAATACCTAGTGACAGAAACAAATCATTGTCACGGGGGGGGCTTGTAGTTGCATGCAGGTGTAAACAACAGTTAGTTAGAAAGCAAGTAAAAAAAAGTTGAACTTTGTAAATGAAAGTTTAACCTTTACACCACTGGCACAGCACTCATCACAACGTACATCATGCAAGCCTGCATGCATCCTTGTCACTTTTACCAGTTTAGTAGCAGCTATCAGAGATATGTTCGCTATTGGATTCGAATGAGAACTATCGTTAATCTTTCCCTTCCCAGGAATTGAACTTGCCTGCATTCTTACAAAATCTTTCCATCGAAACTGCTGAAAGACTGATATGCCGACAGCCCATCCCGAAACACACGGAATCAGCACAGTTGCAGCAGTTCCCTCTTTCAGAAAATGACATGACGTTAATATCAACAAAGTGCAACACATATGAGTCACAGAGTTTCAGGTTGATGTCAGAAACAATTATGTTGGGTAAGTGTCTGATAAACAGCTTGTAACGAATGTAATGTAGCCTACAGCGTAAGTGCTTAGGCAATGCACCTCAGTAGATTATAAATCAACCTGTATCATCACTCAGTGATTATAATGACAGGCGGTAGAGGTCCCTGGCAGAGGAGATGTCAGTAATAGCCCAGGATGGCAACGTGCCAGGGGTAACACCTATACAACATCTTCTGAAATAATCTAATTTGCAGAATAAAATAGCATTTAAACCGGTATCAGATTATAAATGCAGTGCTATTACTGGCAGACGTTAACAGTACTGGCAGATCGTTCTGGATCAAAGCAGCTTACAATATATCCTATAGAAAGAAAATAACTTTTGTATTTTTCTTCATAATTGTTATATCAGGAAAAGTGAAACAAGTTTAAATCGGAGTCAAAGCGTGTTCCGGGTGAATATATGGTGGTGAATATATTAATATAGGTGATTATTGCGGTTTTATGCACTGCCCGGCTTGGAAAAAAAAAAAGGACTACCCTTTAATATTTCGTTGTACCGACTTTTGCTTTGACTGCACGCATTCGCCGTGGCATCGTTTCATAAACTTATGCAACATCACATTTGTTTCCACCCAGAGTCGCATTAAAGGTGTTGAGAGTCTTCTCCAGCACATTCTCAGTGATTCTCAGTGGGGTTAAGGTCTGGACTCTGTGGTGGCCAATCCATGTGTAAAAATCATGCCCCATGCTTTCACATTTTGAGTGTAATAAATCTTGGAAGATGCTCGTGCCATCAGGGAAGAAAATAATGGTCGAAGAAAACTTGGTCATTCAGTATATTCAGGTCATCATCTGACCTTAATTTTTGGCCACATTGCTGAACCTAGACGTGACCAACTAAAGCTGTACCAGATCACAACACAACAGTAGATACTAGGCATGATGGGTGCATCACTTCATTTGCCTCTTTTCGTATCCTGATGCACCATCGCTCTGTAACGGAGTGAAACTGAACTGGACTCATCAGACCACATGAGCATTTTCCAGTCCACCACAGTCCTTTTTTTATGCTTCATAGGAAATTGAAGCATCCCATCTCCCCCCCCCCCCCCCCCATTAGCCTCATTCATAGTGAAACACAACTAAAACACAGCTGTTTAGTTCCAATCCCTTGAGTTCTCTTCAAATTGTGTGTGAAGAAATGCTGTTACTTTCACTATTAAAAATAGGCATAAGCTCTTCTGTTGTTTTTGTCATGATTTGCTTTCAACAAATGATCTCCCGTCACTTACATTTATTTTCCAACCACACTTCTTCTTTGAAGATGATGGTTTACCACTATCTTTCTGGGTTTTAGTAATTAACCCAGTTTTAGTAGCTTCAGCAATCTCCTTAGTTGAGAGCGACTTACATTTTTATCACATTACACATCTGAGTGGAAGGTTAAGGGCTTTGCTCAAAGGGCCAACAGAGGCAACTTGGTGGTGGTGGTGTTTGAATCTGGGACCCTCTGTAGCATAGTCCAGTGCCTTACCCATGAGATATCCTTGCCCTATTTCAAGAGTTTACACACATAGGTGTGAAAAACCCACAGACCAAAAACATCCACTAGCTGGCAGGTCGCCAGGAGAACGGTACTTGTATGACCGCATTGTGTCAAGTATATATGTTGGTGGAGGGGGATTAAGATGCAGGGCTGTTTTGGGCTTGGGGTCTTAGTTCTAGTAAAAGAAACTTTAATGCTTCGGTATAGCAAGACATTTTGGACAATTTAATGCTCCCAAATTTGTGAGAACAGTTTGGGGATGGCCACTTCCTGTTCCAACATGACTGCGCACCAGTGCACAAAGCACGGTCCATGAAGACATGGATGAGCGAGTTTGGAGTTTGGTGTGAGTCCTGACCTCGATAGAACACCTTTGGGATGAATTAGAGCTGAGACGGTGAGCCAGGCCTTCTCGTCCAACATCAGTGTCCGACCTCACAAATGCACTTCTGGAAGAATGGTCAAAAATTCCCAGAAACACACTCCTAGACCTTGTGGAAAGCCTTCCCAGAAGAGTTTAAGCTGTTATAGCTGCAAACGGTGGGCCAACATCATATTAACCCTAGGGATTAAGAATTTACACAACTTCATATGCATGTGAAGGCAGATGAACGAATACTTTTGGCAATATAGTTTACCTGTAGGTGTAGTGGTTAGCACTGTCGCCTTGCACCGCCAGGGTCCGGGTTCGATCCCCGGCCAGGCTCGATTCCCGTCTCTGTGTGAGTTTGCATGTTCTCCCCGTGCTTGGTGGGTTTCCTCCGGGTACTCCGGTTTCCTCCCACAGTCCAAAGACATGTAGGTTAGGCTAATTGGCGTTCCCAAATTGCCCGTAGTGTGTGAATGAGTGAGTGTATGTGTGTGTGTCTGTGCCCTGCGATGGATTGGCACCCTGTCCAGGGTGTACCCTGCCATGTGCCCTAAGTCTCCTGGGATAGGCTCCAGGCCCCCCATGACCCTGAATACAGGATTAAGCGGTATAGATGATGAGTGAGAGTGAGTGAGTTTACCTGTATATATATACAGTATGTAGCAGAACAGCCTATATCAGAACATACTGTAGAAGACCACATGACCTCCAGTCCACCCTAACTGGACAGTTAGATGTATTGAGACAAAAAAAAAAAGAAAAAGCGGTAGACAACTATTTAACAAGTTAAAATGCAGCACTTATTTCTTCTATTGTTGGATAAGGTTTTGGCGTATAAGTTGGAAATTGTGGTGAAGTAACGTTTATTTAATTTGTTGGTTACAACGAATACTGTAGATCTACTTTGGTAAAGAGAAAACCTGTCTCACTTATTAGCCAATTATAATGAAAGAACATAAACACCACTTTAAGCCAGTGAGACATTATTATTGTTTCCAAAAAAAAAAAAATCAAGGCATAAGGAAATTTGAATAATTTTCTAATTATAGATTATATATATTTAGTTTAGGTTTAGTTCTCAAGCCTCTAGAGTGAAGTAATTAAGACTATGTTGTATGCAATGCAGTTTAGATCATGTAACTCATTATATAAACATGTAATCAGAATTTCATGTTTACGATCACAGATACTTTTTTTAATAAAATCTAATTAGATCTTCAACAATCACGTTCAAATTAGTACATTATCCATAGCTGAACTTTAATTACAGCTTACCTTTTTAATGAATAGTTCACATCTTGTTAAAGCTTCTTTTGAGACGTGCCAGGAAAGGTGGAGTTCGCTGTGAGAGCAAGAAAAGGTTAATGAGCCGTGCGAAATAGCGCAATTATCACAAATTGCAGCTATAACTGGGAAATGTCTCGCTGTTTGTTAGACGGCTTGCGATAAGGATACCAGTAAGTGTGCTGCACAAAAGAGTTACTGTATCCATCACAAAAGGAGTAAGACATTGTGATGCACTTACTGGCCAAAAAAAAAGTCACACAAGATTTGATTCAGTCACATTTACCTTTAATTGCAGCACACAATACGTTGACAAATTTATGTGTGAACATAATTCCCCATGCTCCATGAACCCCTCTTTCACAATCTGATTCCTGGAATATACCCGTGCCATCAGGGAAGAAAAACTCCATTGATGTTGATATTGATAACCTGGTCATTCAGTACATTCAGGTCATCAGCTGACATCTAGGGTCTAGACCTGACCAACTGAAGCAAACTCAGACCATAACACTGCCTTCAGAGGCTTATACAATGGGCACTTTGCATGATGGGTGCGTTGCTTCATGTGCTTCCCTGATGCAACAATCGCTCTGGAATAGGGTCAGTCTGGACTCTTCAGACCACTTGACCTCGTTTCATTGCTCCAAAGTCCAATCTGCCTTCAAATTGAAGCCTTTTTTCTGATTGCCCTGACTAACAAGTTGTTTTCTTATGGTCACACAGCTGTTCAGCCCCACTCCTGAGAGTTCTCCTCACATTATGTGTATAAGAATACTCTTACTTTCACTATTAAACATAGCTATAGTTTTATTGGTGATTTTTCACCAAGTGTTTAAGTCAGTCATGCTTTTTTCCCCTAACCAGATTTCTATCCTTACTTCCAAGTATTGATAATGGTTTCTTAACCCAGTTCCAGTCATTTCAAATCTCCTTAGTTGTTGTCTTTGCTTGAATAATAATATTATACAATCAAATAACTTGACCCTTTTGAAATGGTGACTGTTTTTTTTTTTTTTTTTTTTATCCAGGCAGTGTATGTTTGGCACAAGTCACCATGAACTTTCAAGTAATTGTGCTCTATGAGAAGAATTTTTTTTAATGTACTTCTACAACTGTATTTCTACAGTAAATAACAGGGCTACGTTTTTTGCAGCTGACAGAACAAAATAAGTAAGTAACAAACACATTCAATAACTGTAAGCTGGATTTGAGCAACAATAAAATGTCTCATGGTAAATGTCTCATGGCACCTTAAACAGCATATCACCATTGGCCTCCATGAACTCCGGAGGTTCCTAGATGGAGACAGAGTGTTTTATACTATAATAATCATATAAAAATTATATTTATGGATTCCATATACAGTATATCTGATTTCTACCTCCTTAATAAATGGAAGATAAACTAATGCTGCCAGTTCAGCTCTTCATATCCTAAAATGCTTTTAGTAATCAAGCCCTAATATTTTCCAATGAAGCCAACACCAATAACAACAAAAAGGTTGTGGGACAGCCAGTGCCTTTAAAGACTTTAAAGGGGGATCAAAACATAATCAAATAGCAAAGAGCAAAATTCTGCAGAGTACTGCATTTTGCATACTAGGAGTGTCTGTAAAACCTCTCACTTTCCAGTTGTGACTCCTTTACGCAACACCTTTTCCAAACAAATGAATCAATCCATGACACCATATGGTGAAATGTGAAATGTGCCTCACCCGACGCATGTTTAAAGGCTTCAAGAGGCCATGCTTGATGTCAGATCATATATCTTTTGCTGCTACCCAGGCTTCCGGTGGAGTTTCCCCAGTAACACTACAACAGCTGGAGCAATAAGGGTGATGAGCAGTTTCATTGGGCTCCTGAGGACTGCTGCCTCACTCCAATTAAGAGGTCAGGACACCAGCAAAGCCTCGGCCACCATCCCGAGCATCCAATACAGGGTGTATTTGAATAAAGGAGTTTTCGGAGGGGGATCGTTTCCACAGGGATGGTGAGGATATTTCACTCCTGCAAGATGCACTGAAAGTCTTGGTGGCTGCCTTGGTGGAGTTTAGCTGGAAATATTGGGTCAGAGCAGGACATGTACAAACAAGCTGTTTCTCGTTAACTGGTTTAATGTAAAACGAATAATGACAGAAACTTTGTCACATTTCGGAGTGCTCTGGATTCTGTCAATGACGCTATGTTTTCGATGGAACGGCATCACTTACAATACCTGTAGTAAGAGCATGTGGTTACTGTATTCTTCACAAGCATATGAGCAAACCATGCTGATTGATAGGTTTATCTATACTCATTTCCTTATTTGCATATTCACTTTATCAACGTGCATTCCCACCGTTTAGTAAACGCCCTTTCCTGCAGTGCTTCACTAAAGCCTACAAAAGTGCTTTATAATTTCCACTGAAAAACACTTCCTTAGGCAAATACAAGCAGCACAGTGTCGAAAATCACCTTTAACCTGCAACCGCTAAGAGTGGAGATACTTATGAGATGAGAGTTAGTACAGTTTTTGTGTGTGTGTGTGTGTGTGTGTGTGTGTGTGTGTGTGTGTGTGTGTGTGTGTGTGTGTGTGTGTGTGTGTGTGTGTTTGCGTAAGTGGTGGCATATTTCTTTTGGTTCAATGGATGGCAGGTCAAGCCAAGTCATACTTGTTTGGTCTGGAGTTCAAATGGATCAGTCTGGGCTGATGAGGACAGAGCTGTAAGACTTTGCTTTAATTGGCATTTCAAATGGCAGCCCTGAAATTTTTCCAGGAAATCAAGTATTTCTCACAGAAAATTACTGCATTTACACATGTTTTGCTATACTCATGTTTATTCCCTTTGTGCATATTGGAACAAAACAAAAAAAGTGAGGAAAAAAGCTAGTTTGACATAATTATTGGCACCCTTTCAAAATTGTGGATAAATAAGGTTGTTTCAAGCATGTGATGCTCCTTTAAACTCACCTGGTGCAAGTAACAGGTGTGGGCAATATAAAAATCACACCTGAAAGCAGATAAAAAGTTCACTTAGTCTTTGCATTGTGTGTCTGCGTGTGCCACAGTAAGCATGGACAACAGAAAGAGGGAAAGAGAACTGTGTGAGGACTTGAGAACCAAAATTGTGGAAAAATATCAACAATCTCAAGGTTACAAGTCCATCTCCAGAGATCTAGATTTGCCTTTGTCCACAACGTCCAACGTTATCAAGAAGTTTGCAACTCATGGCACTGTAGCTAATCTCCCTGGGCGTGGACGGAAGAGAAAAATTGATGAAAGGTTGCAACGCAGGATAGTCCGGATGGTAGATAAGCAGCCCCAGACAAGTTCCAAAGAAATTCAAGCTGTCCTGCAGGCTCATGGAGCATCAGTGTCAGCGCAAACTATCAATCGACATTTAAATGGAATGAAACGCTATGGCAGGAGACCCAGGAGGACCCGACTGCTGACATAGAGCCATAAAAAAGCAAGACTACAGTTTGCCAAAATGCACTTGAGTAAGCCAAAATCTTTCTGGGAAAATGTCTTGTGGACAGATGAGACCAAGACAGAGCTTTTTGGTAAAGCACATCATTCTGCTGATGACCAAAGACGGAATAAGGTCTACAAAGAAAAGAACACAGTACCTACAGTCAAATATGGTTGTTGGATGTTTTGGTGTTGTTTTGCTGCCTCTGGCACTGGCTGCCTTGACTGTGTGCAAGGCATCATGAAATCTGAGGATTACCAAAGGATTTTGGGTCGCACTGTAGGGCCCAGTGTCAGAAAGCTGGGGTAGCGCCCGAGATCTTGGGTCTTCCAGCAGGACAATGACCCCCAATCATACTTCAAAAAGCACCCAGACATGGATGGCAAAAAAGCTCTAGAGAGTTCTGAAGTGGCCAGCAATGAGTCCAGATCTAAATCCCATTGAACACCTGTGGAGAGATCTTAAAATTGCTGTTGGGAAAAGGCACCCTTCCAATATGAGAGACCTGGAGCAGTTTGCAAAAGAAGAGTGGTCCAAAATTCCGGCTGAGAGGTATAAGAAGCTTATTGATGGTTATAGGAAGCGACTGATTTCAGTTATTTTTTCCAAAGGGTATGCAACCAAATATTACGTTAAGGGTGCCAATAATTTTGCCCAGCCCATTTGTGGAGTTTTGTGTGACATTATGTCAAATTAGCTTTTTTCCTCCTTTTTTTGTTTTATTACAATACACACAAACAGAATAAACATATGTATAGCAAAACGTGTTAATGCAGTGCTTTTCTGTAAGAAATACTTGATTTTCTGGAAAAATTTCAGGGGTGCCAACAATTTTGGCCATGACTGTAGCTTACAGCACAGTGAAATCTTTTTTTTTTTTTTTTTTTTTACATATCGCTACTTGTAAGGGAGATGATGTCAGCATACAGGGTCAAGTCCCAGCAGTGGTAGCTTGGCAGTTCAGGAGCTCGAACCCTGGACCTTCTGATCAGTAACCACTGAGCCACCACTACTTGATGATTCCGGCATTCTATAAAAATATCTAACTAAGTAGTTGGCTTAAGCAATATCACTCAAGAGAGGGTGCTGTTGTGCTGAATATCAGCATGGCTGTGCTGTGCAGCTGTAGGTACGAGGTATATTCAGCACAACCTCGAGTGCGATATTGCAACAAAGCCAACGACATTGTGTTCCACAAACACCGTTTTTCCCCAATTTTCTCCCTAATTTAGTCGTGTCCAATTCTTCCCCGTCACTAGGGGGCTCCCACATTAAGGCTACTACAACCACTCAGCCGGGAGGGCCGAAGACTATCATGTGTTTTCCTCCGAACCACGTGACGCCAGCCGACCGCATCTTTTCGAACTGCTCGCTCGCGTACCGTTGGGGGCGGCGTAACACACTCGGAGGACAGCGCTATCCGCTCTCTCCGCTGCGCGAGCTCACAGACGCCCCTGACTGGCTGTAGAGCCGTGATTAATGCGGGAGCACTAAGTTCCTTTCATCCCTCCCCTCTGAGAGAGCTCGGCCAATCAGCTCTCTCTAAACCTCCGGCTGCGAGAGGTTACAACATCACCCGGGATAAATCTTGTTTAAGAGGAAAAAGCTGTCCAAATCAACCTGGACCTATGTGATAAAATTATTGCTCCTAAACCTAATAACTGCTTTTGCCCCCCTTGGTGGCAACCACTACAGTACAATCATGTGTTTGCAATAACTGGCATTGAGTCTTTCATGTTGTTGTGACTGAGTTTTTCCTACTGGAGGGTTTTAGAGCATGTTTAAGATCATGCCACAGCATCTCAATCGGATTTAAGTCCAGATTTTGACTAGGCCAGTCCAAAACCTGAATTTTTCTATTTTTGAGCCATTCAGAGATGCCGTTTCTGGGGTTTCAGATCATTGTCCTTCTGCATAATTTAGGTGCACTTCAGCTTGAAGTCACAAACTGATGGCCAGACATTCTCCTTCAGGACTTTCTGGTAGAATTTATGGTTTCATCAGTTACAGAAAGTAGTCCAGGTCCTTAAGCTTCAAAGCAGCCCCAGACCATCACACCACCACCACCACCAATGTAACGGGACAATCATTTTTTTGTCTCAGCAGTCCACAGAATATTTACCCAAAAGTCTTAGGGATACTCAAGATGTTTTTTTGGCAAATGAGAGACAAGCTTTTGTGTTATTTTTGGCCATCAGTGACTTTCACCCTGGAACTCTCTCATGGATGCCACATGTCTCTTTCTTATTGTTGGATCATGAACACTGCTGAGACAAGTAAGACCTGCAGTTCTTTAAACGTTGTTCTGGGTTCTTTTATGAGCTCCTGGACGAGTCGATGTTGTGCTCTTGGACTAATTTTGCTAGGCCGTCCACTCCGGGGGAGGTTCACCAATGTTCCAAGATTTCTGCATTTGTGGATAATGGCTCTCACTGTGATTTGCTCGAGTCCCAAAGCCTTAGAAATGGCTTTGTAAACCTTTCCAGACTGATGCATGCAAATTACTTTGTTTCTTGTCTGTTCTTGAATTTATTTAGATTGTGTTGTGATCTTTTAGTGTGCTTCACTTTGTTAGACAGGTTCTATTTAAGTGATTTATTGACAACAGGTTTGGCAGTAATCAGGTGTAACCTGGGTGTGGCAGAGTGAAATTGAATTCAGCTTTCCAAAAAATATGCTTAATCACAGATCATTTATGATTTAGCAAGGGGGTGCAATTAATTTTTTACATAGTGCCAAGTAGGTTTGGACACCTTTTTTTCCTTAATAATTGAAATCATCATTTAAAACAATAAATATTTTGGATTTACTCAGGTTATCTTTGTGTAATTTTTTTTTTTTTTTTTAAGTTTGTAGATCTGCAACATTTAATTGTGACAAATATGAAAAAATAAAAATGCAGGAATTTCCACATCACTGTTTTTGCTCTGTGGAACCGGCTTGCTCTCTTTTCCTATGTTGTCTGTTGTTTTTTTCCCCCTATATTGTTGACGTAACCTTCAGTACATGATCTCTCTTATATGACAGGCAAACAGCTGCTGGTTCTCTGCTCTTGGTTTGGTTCTTCATTCTAACTTCACTGCTGGGCCATATCTAACGCAGTGTATCACAGGATCAGAAAAGATCAATTACATAGCAAAAATGTGTGTACCAGAAAAAGCGGTGCCAACTTAGGTTTTGTACTCGGGCATAGTGAACAAAACAATGATTTATGCTTCTTTTCCCTGGCATTGTCCAATTTCATGTTCTGGTTCTTCCACTGTGGAGGATGAAAACTGATTTGACCCCAGAGGAAGGATCAACTAGTTTCCCAGTTTTCCAAGCCAACCCAATCCGGCACTTAATGTCATGTCGGTATTCAGGTTCTGTATTTAGGTTCAGTTTGCTTACACGAAAATTCTCAACTTCATTTCTTGGCTTCATTTAAATGATTTCCCTCTTACTCTGTTAAGCGAATGCACCAATACTGATGTAACTGGACCATCATGAAAGAGAAGACGTCTTTATGAATAAATCTTTCCAACAAGCTTGCAGTGAAAACTTTTCAACACCAGAGAGACAAATTAATGGTGTCAGACATAATATATGCAGCTTTTTTCAGTCTTTGATCCACTCACTCCGGTCGCTGACTATCAAAACTTGGAAATTAATGGAGATTAGAGTTTTGTCTAGGGGGGGGTGGAAAGACATTTTCCCCCTGTCTTTCATGTTTGCTTCATAGTTGTTAGTGATCATATTCTCAGCGTGAGTCAGCTCATTTTCCATTACGTACACTGGATGACATGATCAACTGATTTGAAGGTAATTTTATGCATGCCATGCGGTTAGACCTTTATCATGGATGCTGTTATTTGAATTTCCACAACATATGAATTTCCACTAGCAATTTCCACAATGAATTTCCATAATTAATTGAGTGTGAACAAATCTTGCTCGATAAAACCCCATGTATAATTTATATTACAGCATGATATAGACTGCTTCTGCCAGCTTGTCTTCTTCCCATAATGCATTCTGTTGTCTCTTCCCTAGGTAAGCAACGCACATGCACCTGACCATTCATGATCCAGGAGCAATAGTAGCTCCGAGGGCTAAGGCACTGAGTTACTGATCAGAAGGTCGGCTGTTCAAGCCGCAGCTCCACCAGGTTGCCATTCTTGGGCCCTTTAGCACGGCCCTTAAAAGTACAATGCATGATTGATTAGACCAGGCTACCTTCACTCATTGCTCCATGGTCCAGTTCTGATGCTCATGTGGGACGCTGACCAGGCTGCAGTAACCCTCGCCTATACACAACAAACTCTGATGCACTGTGTCATCTCACCTTTCCATCAAAGCCAGCATTATTCATGGGCCAGGTAGACTAGCCTTCGCTTCCCACATCCATCAATAAACCTGATTCACCAGTTGTCCTTCCTTGGACCCTTTTCTATAGGTAAAAGATGCCTTAGCCATCACAAAAAGGACCTCGTCAATTTGGCTTTCAACGCAACAGCTTACTTAAAGATCTTACTGTTCATGTGCTGTCTAACATACCCGACCACTTGGCAGGTGTGACAGTAACAAGATGATAATGTTACACACTTCTCCTGTGAGTGATTTTAAAGTTATGACTGATTATCGTATATCTGGCTTATCTCTACTCTTGTGAGCGGTGCAGGTGGAGTAAACATTCGCCAACGTTTGATCTCATGTTACAAATTCACAAGACTGAATGGTTGGGTGTGAGTGTGTTAGAAAGTGTCATGTAGAAAGAAACAAACAAGCTACTTAAGATTTTTGACAGTTCTAATGAGTTGGCCGTTTATAATGACTTGTCAATTGACTTGACAATGAGGTCATTTTTACATCTTGCACAATACAAAATGACCCCGTTTGTGTTTGGATAGAATTTGGAAGTATTTTAATACCAGGACAATTCAAAATAATCAACAACTTACTACATGCCATAACATTCAATGATGCCAACGGCAGCACAGCCAGAGGCATGTTTAGTATCCATGCACGACTCTGCTTGAACAGTCTCTTACAGATCCGGTGTAGTAAACTGCATAGTTAAATGTTCTCCACAGTACGTAATAAATAACACAGTAAATAATGAGAATGAAACCAGTGCATGTGAAAAGTGGACTACCTGTCAAATAAATTAAAGGCTTGTCTTTAGGTGTTTAGTCCAACAGTGTGAAGGCCCGTGGGGGATCATAGGAGTCCTTGAATGGGCAGACTCCGTACTTGATAGGATATAAATGGATATATCAAAACTAAAGTACTATACTGTGTGACTACAGGATGCTAGGGTGGCACTGGTGGCTCAGTGGTACAGTAGGTTTTTCGTATGCCATGCAAAAAGCCCGGGTTCAATTCCCAGCCAATGGTCAAAATCCCACTGTTACTGCCGTTCCCAAGCCCAGATAAAATGAAAGGGTTACAGCAGGAAGTCTGCGTAACTACTAACATCAGCTAGGTGGCAAATGTCCCATCAAGGTTAGCTAAATAACTTCTCATTAATTAGAAAGTTATCATTCCATCTATAAAATAGCAATCATTCGATAGAAATGTAGCATTGTAGATTATATTTATTTAATTACAGCAGTTTATGATTAATCGAAAATGTGTCCAGCAAAGCTTTCTATAAAAACTTTTCTATACTTTATTTTTTCTCTCGTACTTCTGTCAATTCATGAATCACTGACAATTCAGACAAATATAGGTTTTTTTCAACCAACAATAGGGAGGCTGGCCATGCAAGGACTCCTACAGTCCATCGCTGGCCTTCGCACTGCTGGTATAAACACATAAAGCTTGACACAATCATGAGACGAGTCTTTGATTTATTTGACACTTTTGTTGAATTTGGGTTTTGGTTATCAAAGATTCAGTCCAATATGTGATTTTGTTCAAACAACATTTAAACCCAGTATAAGCCCCCAAGTGACAATTTACCCAAATATGGGACTTCCCCCACCTGTGATCATGCTTGACATGGGAATCTTGCCCAACCAAAGATTTAACCATGCACAGACTTTGCCCAACCAACGATTAAGCCAAACATGGGGATCGGTTCATCCCATAAATCAACCCAGTATAGGGTTTGCCCAACTGACATTTCAGCCCAACATGGGCATTCCCCGGTGATTATGCCCAATATACTGTAGGGTGTTACCCAACCAATGGTTATTTATACAGTACATAGGGCTTGCGTCAACTAGGACCTTTGTTCTACATAGAATTTAAAAAATGTATACTATTTGTACTATATTTATACTTTTACTTGACCTTTTACCTTTAGTCTTGGAACCATTCCAACATGAAACTTGAAAGAGCAGCACCGTGTGATAGGGCTTATTTGCAAAAGAATGTAATTACCTTTGTCACAATCGAGAGTGTGGCTGTTTATCCTTTACAGCTATTTGATGCATCCGACAGATGATAACCAAGTGGGCCAAGGTACTCAGTGATTAATTAAGGTGGAGAGAACAGCAGGAATGTTGAAATACTAACAGCACTGGAACTGCATCAATGCACATGCCTGAACAGGTTTATGACACCAGCGAAACTGTTTCAGAGATGTGCAGACGTCAGCATACTAATGATCTCGCTGATCAGAGAGCCCAGAACACTGTGGCATCTGGCGGGTCTAAATTCCTCAAAAGCAAAAGTGAAACTGGTGGGAAGTTCTTAATTAGGCTTTTTGGCACCATAAGAGTTTTTCACAGTATTGGTTAAATGCCAGTATGTTAATCATTATATTCAAACTTTTCAAATAGGGAATATTCATTTCCATGAATTTTAAATTAAAGGTATATTAAACATGTGAGCTGCTGCAAACACTTCAAACCACACAGTATGTTTAGTATTTCACACAGTAGTAGATGAACATGGAGAGTTCTTTAATGAAACAGAAAAGAGTAGAGAGAGCTTTCCAAGTCTGTGACTTCTGCCATGGGTTTGATTGACATCTGTGATCATGCACATTTAGTGCAAAACATGCCTGCAATTGTCCTTTTTGTGTGTTCATGCAGTTATCTCGACTATGGTTTATTTTGTATTTCTCTTGCATTTGTAATGTAGTTGAACAGTATAGTCAGAATCGACCACACTGGCACAGAGACCCAGTAAGAATTAACATACAATTTTACATGTCATTTATATGAAAAAGAAAAAAAAAATCTAGTAACAATACAAATGTTGTATTTAATTAGCTGTTGTTATGTTGCAAAATTATCAGTGTTGAGAAAAAAAAAACTTGCTGTTTTTTGACATAAATTAAAGAACTCATAGTGGAGGCATATTTACACAGACAGGTGTATCTGACAGACACTCCTTGGTTTGAAAGCAATGCATCATGGGGTATTTTTAAGAGGCTCTCTGTGGTTTAATGTTATAGACGATATAACCAAACACTGGTAATATAATCAGCTGTATATTTATTCATATTGCATGTTACATTAGGCCTCCAACATAAGAAAAAAAAAAAGTGAGAATATAATGGAATGGTGGAAAAGTGAAAGCAGTTTTACATATACTGATTTATATATATCTATATATATATCTATATATTCAAATGCATATTTTCAACACTTTTAAAATATAGACTATATTTAACTGACGATAGAAGGCCAAAGCAATAAATAAATAAATAAATAAATAATAGACAAAATAAATACTATAAAATGCAGAATGTAAATGGGCCAAATTTTATGATGGCTATATATATATATATATATAAAATCAGGAATAAAAACAACAAAAATGGTGTTGGTATGGTATGTTGCAGAAATTAATAATTTTTTCTCCAGTTCTCAAAAAAAAAAAAAATCTAGATAAAGCAATCAACAACAAAAAAAAAAATCAATAAAAACTGAAAAAAAAAAATTGAACTGGACAAATATTTTTAAGACTTTCAGGCTCCTGACATTTTAAACAGATACAATACAGAGATTTATAAAGTGAGGCATGTTATCCACTATTCAGCTTCATTACAAGTTAGTGTCTGCGTTTGGAACTTGTGTGTTTTTTGTTTTTTTTTCTTGTCCGACATAATTTTTTTAGGCTGCAAAATACAGTTAAGCGAGTGCACCTTTTGCACAAGTGATCACATCTGTGAAACAAACTAACACAACAGACACTTTGGAAATGATATAACGTTGTACAAGAATATTGATGTGAGAATGCTTACATTTTTTTGGCATTTACTTTACACTGTGTAGACCAGTTCTTACATCGGTGCTAAACCTTCCCCACAATGCATTACTGTAAAGCCAACGGATGTGTTGAATTATTGAGCCATATAGTGAGCCATATATTCATTCAGTAACAGGCAAACTAGACAAAATTCCACTGGCTTAAACCATAATTTTCCCTTTGCCTATCTACTAAATCTGATCTCTAGTGCTGAGCTTTAATAACCTTAGAACCAGTAACTAATATTATTGAGTTTTATACGTTGAGATAAATTTTTCAGCGTTTTTTTAAACTTCATAAGCTGATCGTGGCTTGTAGCAGTGCTGGATGCTGGCTCAAGGTCATGAATATATAGCTCAGGGTCATAATGCAGTTTCCTTTCGTTCTCCATGCTGAAATTAAAGGCACCATTGATTTTGTTTCTGCCTTTGAAATACTGAGACCATATGTACATACATATATATATAACAAATGGCACTTCAAGAAGCAAACACCTTATATACACAATTAATTTATAAAAGAGTTTTTTTGCACTACATAACTAAAATAAAAGTTATTTTTTTATTTCCCTCAAATACTTAATTTATAGAAAATAAATGTTTAGTGTTTACTCTTAGTATCTTACAGGTATCCTTTGACTTATTTTTTTTTCTATCGTATATTCACTTTTACACAGCAATTGGATCTTGGTTAGCCATTACGCTGGCTAGTCTGCTCTGTAGATCGTCTTGTGGGGAGAGGTGCAGTGCGGCGTTAGTCCTGCTGCTATCTACCAGCTCCAGCCCTAGCACAGTCATGCCCGCCATCGCAGCGTTCTGTAAGAGAAACGGTGTGTCCTCAGCCAAGCGATCTTCCTCCGCCTCACTCTCTGAGCTGCTGCTTTCAGAACTGCTTCCACTCTGCTCATCCAGACTATTCTTAGATCCGGCTTTTGTTCTTTTAGAGTTTTGCAGGGCCTTGGGGCTGTGAGGGGCAGATGTGGGCGGGCCACAGGACACAGACTTGTCCTCCAGCATGTTCTCACGCTGCTTGTCCTCCTGGATGTGCAGCGGGCTGAGTGGAGGGCTCATCTCGTCCAGGCCGTGGTTGTAGTGGGCCGAATTGCGGAGCTGCTGGGCTCGGCTGGTCTCCGATTTCTCTCTGAGCGGGGGAGGCGTGAGGAACAGCAAAGGGCGTTCCTCCTCACCCGATGGACTCATCGCCATGGAAGGAATAGAGGTTGCCAGGCTGGGGAGAGGAGCTGACATTTCAGAGGGAGGAGAGGAGGGTGTTGCTGGGGAAAGCAACTTCACAGGCGAGAGGCGTGTCGGTGTTGTCACAGTCGAGACATACCTTGCATAAAGAAGACGAATAATAATTAATCTTTAAATAAATAACTGGTAGAAGCAATATGTCAAAAATGTTAAAATATCATAAATGCCAATAGTGACAGTGCTGGCCTGACTTTACCTCTCGCTGTATGGAGAGTCTTTGTAGGAATCTGTGGTTTCTCTGGGTTTTTTTATGTAGACGTTGACATCTCGGGATCCTCCAGTGGCATTCAGACGGCCGCGCTGACTCGGAGTGCCATTCCGGTTGTTTTGTATCCCGGAGACCGTGCGACTCTCGGATACCACATTCTCTGGCTTTTTATTACTCCAACTGTAATGTCAAATAGAGAAAAACAATCAAAAGAACTGCCATTTACAATCAGGCTTTACTAACTAAGCTTGTAATACATTTTAATAACAGTAATGTAAAATGTGATACATATCATTTTAAGCTCATGGTTATACTAACAGAACATTTACATGGCAGAATAAAACAAAGAAAAGCTACACTAATGCAATTTATTGTACAAATAAAAAACCTGATGCTAATGATATGCATTTTTATGATTCACTCTTATTACACAACATGTCTTATTGGGCATAATAAATTATTCATACAATCCAACATCCAACATTCCAATGATTAACATTTGCTTCATTTTAGAATAAAGCCCTTTTTTCAGTCTCCAGCCTGTCTAGACCCTCAGAAAGGAAAAGGACATGGTACCCCTGGCTGAGGCTAGCGGTGATGGCGGTGGCAGGCTGGGTCGGCGAAGTGTACTGGCTCACGGTAAATGAAGTTTCTGTTTCTTTCTCGATCACATGCTCAGCAGGGACGGTGTTTTTCAATGCATACTGTTGAAATCAAAAGAAATCGATGGAATGTGAGCAAACGTACATTAATGTTGGCACAGAGTTCTTTAGACCTGTTTCTTTCCAGCTTTTCACATTTTTCTTAAAATGACACACAAGCATGTATAACAGGAGTCAAAACATTTTAATAGTTTTGCTCTCTTTCTTGATGTATTACAGACATAGAAATCATCAGATGCTCATGCTGACTCGATTTAATAGAGGCCTTTGCTTTTTTTAATTAGGACAAAGTGGTCAAGCACTTACATCAACGAGCTGCAGGCTTTGTGGTGGCTCATGGAGGCATTGGGGGTAGTGGGAGCCATTGCCTATGTCGGCCATGGCATTACGCTTTCGGAAACTCTGCCTCACGCGATCATGCAGTTTTTGCCTCTGTTTCCTGCTCAATGACAAACACAGAGCTGTTTAAATCTATATCTCTGTGAATCATCCATAAAATGCACACATTTGCCAAAACATACATAAAATATCAATGTTAAATGGAATTACTTTGTTTTGCAGTAGGCCACCACACACATGATGCCAACAACTAGGAGAGCAATGCAGATGCCTGTTATTGTTAATAAGCGTTTCTGATACAGCTCCTCAGCTTCTGGAAGAGAGGACAAAGCTTTTTTAAAAATAAAAAAACCCACAATAAGATAACTTTTAAATATTGTTGTGTTAAACCTGGAGAATTTGTGCAAATTAATTCATGTTACCTAATTTTATTTGCACAAATCTCACAAAAATATTTTATGGACTTGTTTTTCCATATTCCAATTTGAATAAAAGTAAAGCGTGAATGCATCTAAGGATGCAGTCATGTTAAGTACACACCAATAATTGAAAGGAGGGTTGAAAATGATTGTGTCATCACTTTAAATCCTTTGAAATGCATTCATTTTAATTACCAGTACAGTGGGCATAGTAGAAATACTACTTCCATATGCAGTACAACTGGGAGAATTATGCTGTTTATTGATAAAGATCTTGAGGGTTGTATTCAATAAAACCTCAAGTCTGTTAAATACGTTGTAGCATCTGCAAAGCCAAAGCAACAGTGATAGAATATCTGATCATGTCCTGCTTTGGCTTGCAGATTGCTAGAGTTTTTCCACACACGCAAGGATTTAGGAAACGGGACTTAAAAAAGCGACAGCACTTGATCACAGGGTCTTTGATAGGTTGGTGAAAAAAAAAGAAAAAAGATACAATTCATGTGTTGCATGATTCAAATCCTAAAGTGTGTGATGAAGCCACAAACACTGAAAAATTTACACTTTATATCAATAACGTCAACAGAGAGTTAGAAATACTCTCTGTCTAGGGAACGTTTGAAGCCCCTGTGAGCAAACGCTGTTGCCAGAACTCAAAATATCCTGGTTAACAATTTATTAGTTCAGCAAATTGGTAGTAAACATCCTCGGGAACAGGCACATGACACAACTGCCATTACTACGTCTAGAAAAAAAATGCAGGTACTTTGTTTAAAGGATAGAACACTAATTGAAGAAACAAAAAAGAGGAAAAGAAGAAGTTACAGGATGAGATGGGATGATGAGAAAATGAGGAGGAGGAGGAAAAAGAAAGATGGGCTGAAGATGTTCGGCATAGCTTGTGCAACATGCAAAGGTTGGAGGGATGCTGAGGAACAGAGCAAAGCAAAGACTGAAGGGATCTGCACATACAGCATAACCGCAGAGCAATTTATCTAATACTAGAGGGCTCTATGTGTGTGTGTGAATGAGTGAGTGAGTGAGTGAGTGTGTGTCTTGACAGAACATGTCAAAGGTCTGCATGAATAATTGAGGATTTCCTTTACTGCCATTCAGGCTGCTTGTGCTGATGCGCCCCGCGTATCAGACACTCTCGAGCGCTGATGCAGCATTTTAGCTTTATTTAAAACTCCTCATTCCTTTAACAATTGTACTGTTGTGCAAGGAATTGAACCAATAATGCAATGTGGAGCGAAATCGCGTCTGTTATGGCTGTATGATCCCTTCAATAGCAAAAGGAAACTGGCTAGAGTTGAAGGAGAAAAAAGGCTCAAGCTACTAGTCCTACAAGTCTGCAAACTAGAAGGAAGGAACAATTCATACCCATAAATTCAATCCCATGATGTTCTGCCGAGGCAGAAAAAGATGACAAAAAGAAAGAAAAGTACAGTTGGTTGGAGATTTGAGTGATAATGTTGTAATGATCACCTGGCTAAGCAAATATTTAGACAACTGCAAAAGCCTTAAGCAACTCGAATCCATACGCCTGAGCGTCTGTCATCTTAACAATACAATGTCCAGCAATTCAAAGGCATATTTCATTACTGCTTCGAAAAAACATTTCATGACTGCTGCCTGTCATAAGTTAGTTATGAATTCAGTAAAATAGCATGCACATGCAAACATCACTGTGCTTGCATGGTTACACAGATCGGCCCTATTCGTTACAAAAACAGGAGCGAGACCTGTGTTATTTTACTGGTTACACCACCACATGTCTTTCATGCTGTTAGGGACATGCATCTTTCACTCAAGTACAGAATTTAACCCCTTGAGCGAGATGAAACCACAAACCACACCAAAATCAAAACCAAACGCTTTCACTCTGTTCACAGCCATGCTTTTCATACATGTTAGGATGTGCATCCAGACCCAGCAACATGTATGTGCTACACTCGTCATGTATGAATCTATACACTCACCGATCACTTTATTAGGAACACTTGTACACGTGTGTATTCATACAATTATCTGGTAATTCTGTAGAAGCACAAGCTGAGTGAAACTGTTTCATTCAAGATATTCTTGCAAATTTCAGCTGTCCAGTTTCAGTTAGCCTGCATGTATTGTTTTGGTGGCTGACAGGAAAGGAACCAGTTGTTGTTGCTCATCTACAAAACAGGTTTGATGTGAGATGCTGTTCTGCTCACCACCCCTTTCCAAATGTGGTTATTTTAGTTAATCTAAACTTCTGACCATTCTCCTCGTTCTCCGAGCTGCACTCCGTGAATTAATTTCTCCCTCACCCTATGCTATATAAACTAGAGTTTATGTTAAAAGTTTTGCATTTCCAAAATACTTTAACCTGCCAGTCAAAGTCACTAAGAGCATATTTTTTTCTCTCTCTTTTTTTTTTGTTTGGTGTGAACATGAACTTTTTCTATCCTCATGATCTTATGTACTTTGCTGCTGCCACATAATTGGCTGCTTAGATAAAAGTGAAAGTGCTTTACATAAAGTGGTAAATGATTGTATTTGCACTTACAGAACCTAATAGTACAATATCTATTCTGTCGAGAGAAAAAAATGGTTAATGTTTTTTTTTTATTTTTTATGTTGCATTTCTGTTTATTGCATGGGCCATTTTTACTGATCTCCGGCACTACACCTGAAATCACTAGTTTAACCCGAAGGTAAATTATAACTGCACCCGTTTTTCCAACGAGAGCGATTGTTCGGTGATATGCTCTTGTGAAAGAACTGCTTTGGCGCATCGGATTGCGGGTCAAGTTGCTAAGCTAATCTAGCTACAGCTCAGACTAAATGTGCTGTGCAGACAGCTGCGAAGTACGGCCTTACTGCCATGCTGATGCAGCAGATGCTCTTCCTCCATGGCCTCCATCACACTTCCAGAATGCTTTAAGGTAGAAAAAGTAGTGCTTTCGCAATATTAAAGGGAAGCCATGAAATAATTAATCATATTTGTAGGATGCTGTAGGTGCTGTGATCCGCAAGAGAATGTTTAATATTGATTTCAGCCTTTTAGCACCCACTATTCACACTGGACTGCTGGGTATGGTTCAACACCAAGCGTATTAGTGTTGGGTACAGAGAACAGTCTGTTTCGATCCAGAAAAGTGTTGTTTTAGCTTAAGTACTAAAGATGCCGGAACAAGTGTGAGTTGCTGCAGTAGTCTGTTGCTTTATTTGTTATTAAGCCAGACATTTCAAACATTCAACTTTAAAGGATTTGTTGAGGTTCATGTTGGGTCTTTGATCTGCAAAATGGGCCTTTATGGTTAAGAAAAGTTAGTACTTAATCTCAGGTGACACAGTAGGTATCTTCGGTCGCTCAGCAATAGCCCTTCTGAAAATTCCAAATCTACTACTGCTTTGATGATAAATCATATTCATCAGAGCTTACATCAGGTTTCTTGCTAGGCCTTAACTGCTGTTCAGCTGGATACAAGTTGGATCTTCAGCATTGTTGGTAAGTAATTTACCTTTCCGAGAATCAGTAATAAACATATATTGCAAATTTGGCACAGACTACTTTTGTCTAATTCCTTTATGATATTTCCAATCGATTTTCTTTGTAGTGTTGACATGGCCGTATTCATCTTACTTCTCTGTAAAGGCTTAGGACGTCTCTTATGACCCATAACAAAATCTTTATTTCATCTGTGTTTAAATTAGGTAAATGTTTCCATACATCCCCTCTCTATTTCGGTTAATACACCAGCATAACAAAGCTAGGTTAAAAAATTAACTAGGTTAAACATGCGAGGAGAAGGTATGGTAAAGGACATATAACACAATCCCAAAACAGCAGAGAAAGCTCCCTGATCTGTCTACTAGGGAAAAAAATGAAGCAATAGGAAATAGCGTTGATTGAGCATGCTTCAATCCAAGCGCAGACAGGAAAAGGAAATAGACGTACTGTAGAAGCTGGCCATTACGTAGGTTTGGCAGCGATCACCAGTAAACTCATTTGGGCACCTGAGAGGGAAACAAAAAAGTCATAGATAGAAGAGAGAAGAGAGAGAGGGAGAGAGAGAGAGAGAGAGAGAGAGAGAGGGAGAGAGAGAAAGGGAAGTGAGTGGATACCCAAAAGTTCTCCCCGTGCCCATGTGCATTTCTGGTGTTCTCTGCAAAATGTGTCACAAACATTGTCAATGTTTGTAGAAACACACTCTTCCCAACTATTGGCCAAATCACAGTCCCAAAACAACATCTTGATTGGGTGAGATTAATTTCCAGGCAATTAATTCGTCCAAAAAAAAAAAAAAACCCAAACCCCAAATAAATAAATCACAAAACTCAATAAGGATTCAACAAATCAGAATGCAGTACCATCACCATGCGAACATAACTGCATCAGCAACTGGTCCAAATGTCCTCCGATGGAGATGGCAGTAGCCAGTTTTAATGCTCGCTTCAAATTAGCAAGAGCAGTGATTAGTGGCTTAAAACAGCCTGTGCCACACACAATTCCCCACCTGTCCACATCTAATGGAGGGGACAGATGGACAGTTATGAGTTATGGAGACTGTGATTAGGGAAATGGTAGGAGGAGAGACAAAAGCATAAAACACCAGCTATGCAGCATGCGCTTGGGGAGGTTCAGTGGCTGCACATACGTTCTGGCTGTGCGACTCTGACAGGTTCTTTGATTTGACAGCGCTTCCCTGATATTCCTGGAGGGCACCTAAGAAAGGGGTGGGGGTGGTGGGTGAGAGGGGATGAGCACATCGGAAAAGAAAAAACTGACAGTAAACACAGAACATAACTAAAAACGTTATGATAGCAATGAATAACAAATAAAAATAATAATTAAATTCTAACATTTATAAAATGTCATTTGAAATATTGTCTGATGGTCCAAAAATGGACATGGCTGCTTCAATGGCATAACTTCATTTCCTGCCCGTGGTCATGTTTAAAGTTTAGGTGGGCATTAAAAGTGTAGCTGGATGCCAAGACCGGAGCTTTTTGGTGAGCCATCTGCTCTCTGATGACAGAGCCGGGCTTTCTAAAGCTCTGATAAAGGGAATCTAGTGGCGTGACTGGCACAGCCTCTGAGTCCTTCCAGCTGTGCCTATTACAGGGTCTTAACAGCTGGGACAGCTGAGTCTCTCAGCAGAGACAGGAAAAGAAAGCCTGGGAGAGCTAGATAAGAAAAGAAATAAGAAAGGGATTACAATGTTTGACTTCTGAGAAAGAACAAATAAAGTCATGCAATGGAATTGCGACACGATCTGAGAGTGAGAGAGGCATGGACGCACGAAGCTTATGCTGAAAATATGTCAAGATGGCTAGCTTCAGGGACGCAACCACACACTGCCTTTCTTTCTCTCTGCATCCTCTGTGCCAGGGATCATCTCCTGACCTGTGTATCAGACTATAGCGATCTCAGCACTCTCTGATCCCTGGAGACTCAGACAGCCATCCTGTTTCCGCACAGTATAGACATACGGAGAGACAGAGAGCGAGATGGAAATGAATGACGGAGACAGGCATGCTTTTCTTCTTGTCTGCTTCGTCCTGCGGTGTTTGTAGAACAAAAAGCCACACGGCAGCAGTGATTTTCTGCTTAGTCACTAAAGTATTTAATATTACACCCGGTACACTCACAATCTTGGGTATTAGACGGCTACAAGCCAAAGTGTCTCCTTGGCAATCCTAAGCCGAGGCTACAAGTCATCAGGGCTTTTTCTTAATGGAGCTAATGGATCCTCACTTGTGCAGATCACTGAAATACCAGAATGTTTGAGAAGCTGAGACAGCATTCGCTGTTCAACATGTCTCTACTGTATTCTGTGTTATTGTAATATAATTGACCAAACTAAGTTGTTGTCACAGATCTGTCTGAAATGTTCATGCTGAGTCATGCTGAGACCACACATAACCTTCAAAAGATATACAGGGCAATGACATACAGTACATGAGAAACTGTTAGAAAACTCTTACTTTTCCCCTTGTTACTCCTTCATCCTACAGCAAGTCTTTCCCGTTTTTCTAGTCTAATGTCTTTACTCTCAGGCACAGTGTGCCAAGTTTCAAATGCCCTGGATTCTTCCTTCCTGATTGATGGGTTTTGGAGGGGAAAAATTTAGTAATTCCAGCACTACTGAGACTATATATACTGTGGCTAACAGGTGATGCATTGTGCCTGATCTAGAATATACGTAAAGCATTAAGAGGCCTCTATGACAGTACGTTACATTCAAATCAGAACTGATCTCCCTCTGAAAAGAGCAAGATACAAAACAAACAAATGTAATGTGGAGTCTGACGTTACGCTGTTTCGGATGACGTCGGATGATTCCTTACATGCTTAACATTTTTGGATCATTTGTCTTACCTGCAGAGGTATTTGGTGCTGTTGGCTACGACATTCACAGTAAAGCACTCGCCCCCATTTACGCAGTACTTCTTATCCAGCCCTGTGCAACGCGTCATATGACTAGACGTCTTGGCTGACGTCGTGGTGCTGGTGGGAGCTGAAGAAGGAAAAACAACAAAATAATGCTAAGAGAATATGAACACAGATTATATATTGTTTAATTCAGTTCTACAGTAAAAGAAAGCTCGTCCAAATAGTGCAGCTGTGGGAGGGACATGGAGGCCGTGCTGTGATATTGAGCACAGCACTCACTGTGATATCAGATCCGCTAGCTCCTCTAAAAGGATGTTGCAGAAAATGACACCCACATTTTGTTTGATCCCAGTGTCCTTCATTGTTGTCAAATAGACTGCTGAATATTAGAGAAATATGAGAAGACACGGACTGCACTGACTAGGCTTTTTGGTTTATTGATGCGGCCCGAATCAATGTATACTGCTTACCTTGAATCCCAAATATGCCTGCCTTCAATATTATATTGGCAATATGTTCCAGGATGAGAAACAAGAAGCTCTTAAACAAACCAGCACTTTCTTCTTTTTTTAAACAGCCCATGCAGTACATTAGTAATTACGCGGTGATATAAAACCGAGTTAAAATAGAAAAATACACCTTGATTTTTAAAAGATCAACTAGTGACTATCTTTTTTTTCTTTTTTCTTTTAAAGCACTAGTAAAAAATCAAAAGTCAAAAAGTACGTCACGCGATATATACTTAAACCATGCTTTATCTGAAGTTGCCTAACTGCCAAAACATGCCAAGACACGAAAATTTAGCGAACCAAGAGACGAGGAAAAACTCTGTAAAACAACTAGGTTGGACAACAGCAGGTATTACCTGTAAAGCTTCGTTTGGGTCTGGTCATATGGAGCCGCATGTCTGCTTCCCTGGCAACTACCACTCCGTAGAGATCAACAGTCCTGATCGACGTCTTCTTTATACTGGCCCGGACCAGTGTGGAAGCTCGACACTCAACATTTTAGACAAGCCCTTCCTGCTCTCTGCCTCCCTCCCACATCTTACCTGGCACAGGCACGCTCACGTGGTGAGAATGCAGCTGTGCGCAAGCAGAGACGTCATTCCCAACCAAATGAACTTGTGTCTCGTTCAGAAAAAGGACAAATATTTATGCACAGAGCAACGGGGAGAAGGACATCTGGCCTACTTACTGTCACCATATTCACATAAGTAGAATTAGAAGTAACCCCTAGACATAAATACGCCATGGCCTTGATCAGATGCTGAATATGTCCACTGCCAGCCCCTTGTTCGTCATCTGCGTGACTTCAAATAGTAATTTGATCAATAAAGCAAAAGTTTAACGACTGGCTTAATGCCAGCGAGAACTTTGTAATAGAACATCAATATCCATTTCTATCTGGCATTTACATCAGACAAAGTCCTTGTTTTTATTTATTAAATTATTTCAGAATTTTAATGTGCCCGCGATGTGAAAAGTCGATGGACGAAATGTTCAGGACAGATATAGCAACATCACGTGTCCTTGCTGAGAGACAATCAAGTTAGCTTCAAGATTACAATTGAGATGCCAGAGTGAAATCATAGGTCAGGGACCCTGTCAGGTAACCACTGAGGTGGCGGACATCGCCATTGAGTTAAATGCAATTCAGCCTCTATGATCCATACCCCTGTTGTCCTAGACAACCTATGCTGGTTAAATAATTGACAGTGCAACAGATCGCTTTTGTCTCGCTAATCTGATTATTGTGTTTCTCCCCCATTAAACCTACAAGATCAGAAATCTGAGGCTGCTACAGATCATCAGTCAAGCGCCACCAGCTTTCTTTGGCTCCAGGGAGGGAAAAAGCACTCAAAACAGATTAGCATACGTCTAAATCTCGAAAACAACACATAAAAAGAACGCGAACAATGAGCTGGGTTACCAGCACCAGAGAGGTAAAGGGTGGAGTGACAAGCAATGGAGTTAAAGTAAAAAAGTCTGAAACAAAGACTATTCAGTTAATGGTATGCTTTTGGCGACTTGTCTCTCGACTGATAGACACGTTAACAAAGTAAAACTGCCACCAAGCCAGCAGGGGACACGGGGTCTTTTCAAGGTGAGGGACAGAGTATCCAAAGCATTCAGTTCACGTCTGAATGTGCTTCAGTGTGGTCAAAGCATGCCTGCCTACTTTCAAGATGCCACAGTTAAATATGAATGGTGGTCGGGGAAAAGAAAAAAAAAATTATTACACAGTTCAAAATATATATATATATATATTTTTTACATTTTTACTAGTCCTTCTAAACACCCACAACTCATTACTGCCAACAAAGTATGAAATTTCACCTGACTTCAGTTTTTGCTTGCACATACAACAACAGAGCAAGGGTGCAAGCTGAAGTCACACCTAAAAGCAGGCAGTCAGGTTTTGGGTTTCAGTGCAGCAGGGTTAACCACTATTTATTTATTTTTTTAAGATAAAGGCTGCTGGTTCAATCAGTTTGTGTACATCGATTTTTTTCTTTTTCTTACTAGTGTAAAGAGACTCAAGCTGCTGAGGCTATGCAGACTGTGTGTGATGGTGCAACACCAGCCTCCTCCTGCTCCTCCTCCACTGCTGCATTCACTGTGACAGCAGTTTTACCGCAGCGCTGGTTTAATCTGAACATCCCTGTCCGAGAGCACTAAAGGGCAGAGGCAGCACTGCGGTGCGCTGGTGAAACCCAAAACCCAATCAGAAGTAACGATATGTGGTTCACGTATAGAGCTGATTCATTCTTTGCCTCACAAATATAAAAGATTTTCAACATGCACTCATGTAGAATAGCCTACTGCGTTCAGGGTGATGAATTATAAATCAGTTTTCTACTTTAGGAGGAGCTGCCTACAGTGCCTACAGATATACTACAGTGTCTTCCGAGTGTAAAGGTAAATTATTAGCTGTTACACCCCTCCACCGCCCCCCTGTACTGTATCTTACTCTAAAAATTCAAGATAAGAACATTAAGTTCAATTAAAATTCAAATCAACCAAAAAAAACAAAAAAAAAAACACAAACATCCATTCTACTGTACATCTATTCTACATCTACATCATTATAGTGCTGAGCTGATCAGAAAGCCATCGCTTATGTGATATACTACACAAGTGGTGGGTTACAGCTGGACAAAACCATCAGATGATTAACTTTACACACTCTCAGTCAGGAGCCTTACAGGAGGAGGCCACAGCATTTGTTTGTATGTGAAGTCATGGTGATTTGGTATGCACTCAATCTGTAATCCTATACAAGCGCCAGGTGGGGAAGGTGTGCTTCCCACAGCTCTTGAGCAACAGAGAAACCGGCTTCAAGACGTAGCATGTGTGGGCAGTGTTCAGAGGAAAAGGGGGTTTATTTACAAAGCCTAATAAGGAAATCACTTCCTGTGGAATAACTTCCTCTTAATGACATTTGATCTACAACTTTCACCATTCCAAGTGTAACGTAGTGTAATAATCATGATAGTAACTTTTGTTTTAAACTAGTATTCTCCACTTAAAAAAAAAAAAAAAAAGCTTACTGAAATAAAACACTAAATTTAAACTTTTCCTGCATTACCAGCATCATAATCTCATCTTTGCGATCATTCTGTCAGGAAGTGCTAAAACTACATTTTATTACTTTAATAACATTTTTATAGTAGGAGTTGGATCCCAGTTACACGCTTGTGTGCTCAGTATCCTAAGCAGGCATATTGCAGGCTATAGGTTAAACCAGGCGGGGACAAGTGCAGGAAACGTCGACTTTAATCATTCCAGTCATATATCTGCTAATTTCTTTCTCTATTGCCATGGACACAGTGGACACACGGCACAGAATTCAAGCAGCAGCTGAGCCCCATCACAATTGACGATATGAAAAATACAATATCAATATTGTTTTGAATTCTGTCGATACCCCCATTCTGGGCTACTGTCGATAACATGATTCAATTTTACATTTAATTTTTACCTTTAAAACTGTAAAACCTAAGAACAGAAAGCAATGACAATAATAATAATAATAATAATAATAATAATAATAATTTAAAAAAAAAAAATATATATATATATATATATATATATATATATATATAAAGAAATATTATATTTATTATGTTTAATTAAGAACAAAATGTATAATTTATGATTTTTTTTAAAACATACTTCTTGCAGTTTGTGAGCAATCCCATATATCATGATGCATATCGTGTTTAACTGTTGATAGCTGAAGATAGCTGTGACATACTTTTTGTCATATCACTTAAGAGTTAATTTAAATTAGTTTTTTAAGTACAATAATACTTTATCAAAATCTTTTAGATCCAGTTTTTGATCTCAGTTGCCGAAATCTCAAATTGAATCGTTTATACACTGCTAAAACAGACAAATGAAAAGACAGATGAACTGTTCCCACATCGCTCAGCCTATACCGACAATTCACCATAAACCACATCTCACATGTATTGACTAACACTGTGACTGATGTGCTAGCAACATTGCTGACTGTTGCGTCCTTCAGGGCCAGCTCTCTCCTGACAATCTGCTGTCATTTCAGACCCAGATCCAGTCCTGCCCTGAGTTATCCACTGTCTCCCTTACCTGAACAGCAGTCATCTACCACTGTACATGCGGCTAAAACTGGCAATTTGCACCTAAGAAGATTGTGTCCAGTATTAAAAAAAGTCAGGACCCTGTGTGTGATGTCCGAGTGAGTCAGCGACAGTGTTGACCTTAGACGTGTTAATTCCACACTGAGGAGTTTGCTGTGTAGCAAGAATAGGACAGCCCTGCAATGCAGTCAACTGTATAACTATAGCCCAGTGGCAGTGTACCAGTAAGTGATTTTTTTTATTTTACAAAGAAGCTAAAAATGACTCTTTGATGGTTTAAAATTAAAATGGGCAAAAGCAAAGAGTCTTACATGTCATGTGTATTGATTAGCTTCCTGGCAACTGCTGCAGGCAGACAACTATGCACTAAATCGAGAATCAAAGTAGTCTACATAGACAGAAAAAAAAGAAGATCCATTAATGGAAAAAAAAACATTAATGATCCACGCTACCACCGTACCAGTATCTCCGTCTCGATTCCTCTTCTTCTACAGGTCACTTAACCTTCCACTGCACCATTAAGCCCCTGCATCACAGGTTAGGTACCAGGGAGAAATTGATTTGAGGGAGCTACTGTACATTGAGGTACATGGGAAATTATGTGAGGTTAAGCGCATATGTTGAAGGAGAAACTCAAGCACAGTACACCGGGTAGCTGCTTCTGCTGATTCACGTTCTCATGAGTCAGCTTGTGCCTGGGCTCTTGGTTACTTACAGGATTAAAAATGGAGATCGCTCGGTGCAGGAGCTGTGCTGCATACTGTAGGTTTCAGCTTTCTTCCTTTTTTCCCCCTCCTAATCATCCCATAAATATCTGAAGCTGGGATTAATACAATTGTGTCTTGAACTGAAAGACCTCCCACATGTTGGCAGAGTGAGAAATGGGTTTTTAATCAAGTCAACTGTTCGTTACTTATTATACTTCATTTAATATTTACAGTAATTCTAAAACAATAAAATGTGGAATTGAGAAAAGATTAGTTCTGAACATACAAAAGTACCTTAATTTAAGTTTGCACCACATAAGGGCAGGCAAGCATTCGCCATGGAGAAGAGGGCTTCAGAAACTGTCTCTATACTAGCCCACAGTACTCACAGGCTGGAACAGACCGGTTGGTTTACTGGGCATATCACGTATGCAGTCTAGGAAGGTGTTAAAGCAAAATTAGTTTAGGGCTGGAATAAATACAGAAGTTCAATATCACCTCATGTATAAAACTGCAGGGTAATATTGGATAATACATCCTTTACCTAGGATGACACGGCAGACAGAGCTTTTATATTTCCATCAGCGTATTACACATGCGGTGAAGCATACAGTATGTGAGTCATATGTATGTGAACCTTAACCAAACAGACTTACTCTAAATATTTGTCTACAGCATGAAATAAATTACCGGGCATTACATGACATAATTTCACTCACAAGAAGGCCATGACATATATTTATATTTTTTTACATAAACACTATAAGAAATGATGGCCGATAACACAAATACGTTTACAGTAGTGAATTTTAGACAGGTATGTAGACAGGTATGTAGACAGGTATGTAGACAATGTGTAGACAGGTAGTGAATTTTAGCCAGTTATAATAAATTATTCTTAACCAAGTTGGCTAACGTGAATAAACTGTCTATGAATGAATACATGAACGAATGTGTGAATGAGAAATAACTGAAGTGTTTGTTTATACAGAACAGAATATTTCGAGGGACTCTATGATGAGCTGTTGGGTATGAAATCAGCTCTTAATATGCTGCAGATGAGCTGCTCTGTGTGTCTGATTATGTGTGCATGTGTGTGTCTGTGTGCGAGACAGAGACATGAGCTCGATTAGAAACCTGAGGCGAATCACTGCACCGGCATTCCCATAATAACCACTTGAACACCGATAGCGAGGAACATCACATCCTAATCACAGAAACCGCTAATAATTGCAAAAGTTCGCCTCGGTGCTGTGAGTGCTACAGTTTGAGCACTTTACTATAAATAAAATGACAAAACAATAAATAATGCAATATGGCTCTGTGTACAGTATGACTGATCGCTCTCACACATTTAAAAGTGAGCAATGTAATTGCTCATTAGATTTTCTTTAATTAACAATGCTTAGGCGGAATCAGTCGGATAATGTGTTCTTTGAAAGCCTGAGCCTTCTTTTACATGAGGCAGAGGGTTTAATACAAGAATGGAGCTCTGAATATGAATATGATGCTGCAGTATGAAGAGACACTTCACGGCCATTTATCATTCTCTTCTAAACCAAACTCATTTGCCAAATGGAAAGATGCTTCTGGATCACTTTACATTGTATAATTATTAAAAAGTTCATCAAATTAAGTGCAACATTAGAGCATTTTTTGTACCACAGTGTTGCTGAATACTCGATTCTGATTGGTCAGTTCAGGCAGATGCTCCTTATACTGTCCACATAGCTAAATCTTTTTGCTAAGTAAATTAATATATTAAAAAAAAAATGTCACAAGAGCAGAAAGGTTGGAAGGAGTCTCCAGTGTCAGAAGAACAATCAGATGTAAATCTGTACCTTTCCAACATGAAAAGGTCTTCAGGATGGACGACTGATAGGAAGTGATATGAAGAATTTCATGAATGGTCCATAACATTAAACATAAATATAAATGGATACATATATTATGTTTTATTCCCTAATTAATAAAAACATTGCCAAACAGTTGCTCTAGGAGAGGAATAAATTATTTTGTGCCATGCTTTTATTAGAAAAGAATCTGCTTTGAGGTGGTAACAGTAGTAGCCCTTTGCGTCAGGTGGCACCACACCCTCTTGCAATTAATTAATTATCAAGTGAAGAAGAGTGCTACAACAAACATATGATGCTGGTTCATGTTCTCAGGACACAGGCCATTAAAACCCTTGATTTATGATCTCTTTAACCTTCTCAATTAAACTGAATAGGAGAAAAACTGACATAAAAACAAGGGCAGGAAAAAAGCCGTCGAGCTCCATCACTTTTTTGTCTTCATAGATGCATAATGAGCTGGTCTATACAGGAAGATTAAACAAGTCGCCACGTCTGGGCTGCTTATAGAAAGCTGCATGAGCATGAATCATTGAAGGAGAGTGGGTGGACTTTGCTGCATATCCTGAATTAACCTTTGCTTTATACCTTCTTTTACACAGTGACAGTATACATACTGCTCCTATGCTGTGCTGCTGCAATGACCTGCGATGAAATGTTTTGCAGCAGTTATCGTGCTATCGCTAGCACTGCGGGAGAAGGGGAGGTGTGGTGCACAAAAGAGTGACAGACCCCGCAAGGTGTGGCAGACAGAGAGGCGTGGTGAAAGAAAGACAAACGGTGGGGGTGATTAAACAACGAGCAATGAGAGAGAAAGACAGACCTGAAAAGATAAAAGTGAGGAAATAAGAAGCTGCAAATGTGCCAGAGAGAAAGGATGAAAAGAAAGACCAAAAGACCAAGGGTGAATGAAGAGTAAAAGTGAAAAGGAGTGAGCGAGCAAGTGAGAAAGACTGCATTGAAGCAGTTTCTGTAATCTTCCACTGCAGCACAGCAATCCCTGCTAATGTTCCTCTGCAGGCTGACTGGGCCAGTGCATACTTATTGCTGTTCAAACGTCGTCCTTAATGGTGAATGATGCAGCAAGATCCATTCTCATTGATACATGATCATCTCTTCTCTCAGGATGTACTTTTTCTAGTCCTGACAGATTTGCCATACTGCAGAAGCTGGATGCTCTGTGATTTGCCGGAAGGCATGACAATAACATGCCTGAACTCCAGTGATATCCTACATGTGCAAGCAAAAGTCCTCTGACACCACAGCCTCTAAAATATACATCGTTTTTAAATCAATTCTATAAAGGATGCTGTGGATGCCGCTTTTAGACGTCACAATGGGTAAATAAATTTTTAAAAAGCTCCCAAAGCACAATTGAGAAGGAGAACAAAAGGAAGCGTTAAAAGGCGTGGGCCTGTTTCAAGGTGGGTCTTAACCGTTGTGGCACATGCTGCAGTATTCGATCCAACCTGTTACAAGTCATTTAACGATCTAGTCTGAAGATGGCAGACAGCCACATGCTCTACACAGCGTCACGCCCAATTACACTCGCGGAGCGGTATTACACGTCATCCCATTCATTCCATTTACTAACTCAGACATCGGGCGAACTTCCTGTGATTGTATTACATGATGAATGAATGGTAGACGTACTGCATACGACACTATAAGACATTACTACTAATTAAATGCCAGAGGTGCGTGAATGGTTACTGCAGTTGGATGTTACTTTACAATGTTAAGCGATCACTAAGAGAGGAAACATGCTGATGCGGTGCATTTCGTCTCTGATGACCTTGCACTGTAACATAAGCCTGATATGCATTCAGACAATATTCTTGTGGTGCATAGGCTCCAGGGGGAACAGGTTTTCTGGAATAGTATCATTTAATCAATTATATATCAGTGTTCTTTTAAAGTACTTGGAGTCCCCTTTAAGCAAGGTTACAAGGAGACTATGAGTACTTCAATAGAACACTGAAATATATTTTTCATTGTATATATTTGTGATACATGTGTGACAACTCTCAATCGTTGCCTTCCTGAGATTCAATTGAGCTACAAACTGTCCCAGACATCATGTGCTTTCTCGCAATATTGCTGATTGTATCTCTGAACCTCTGTGCATGGTGCAGATGCGTTCTGCTGCGGCTGCTGAGGGGAAAAGCGTTTCTAAATCTCGCAGCTAAAAAGGCAACAAGACCCCCCGTGTCTAACGTGAGACAGATGGGAGCACAGTACATCATTAGGTAATGGGTTTTATGTGATAAATAGTCTGGATGCTCGTTCTTCATCAATTTAAATGCATCCTGCTCACCTCAGCTTCACGGTCAAAGTGGTGGGGTTTTCATTAGCAAAGGATTCAGAGAGACGTGACCGTCTGCATGCTGAGTCACTGGGGCAGAACCGAAGATCAAACACGAGGAGCCATTAGCGTAATCCATTCTGAACGGCACAGATCTAACGGCATCTACTTTTAGCCTTTCCCTATGAGTGTGCTGAAGTCTCCTGCCCTCGTCTAGGCCTTATTTCACAGTCATACCTGCCTCAGAGACATCCGCACGCATTCCTTTCTTTCTTTTTTCTTTTTTTTTTTGACAGGTCCTATGCAAAACGACTGAAAGAGTAGCACTATGTTTGATCAAAGATACAGAAACTATGCCAAACAATTTTCTTATCTTTTTAATTACATGTGGGATGTGTTTCGGTTGTGACTAAATGTGGTGAGAGATGGTGTGGCCAGATGAGATGAACAGCCATGTCAATGCAAAAGGTGGGTCTTTAAGGGCAATAAACCCAGATTAACCACATAGCACAAATCAGAGAGTGTGTGAGTGAGAGAGAGATTTACAGATAGATTTGTATTTTGTCATTTTTTCCACCTTTAAGATTTTTGACTAACCTTGCTTTTGAGTGCTACTCTACATTTGGATGCTACTGCACTTACTTTCCTACTCTGCACATGATCCATTTCCTTTAATAATTCATTCCAGTCTTCACCAAAGGCATGACTGTTGCAAGAAACCTAGCATAATTCGACCACGTTTGGCAAATTAGGGAATGAAATGAAAATTAGAACATAGCATATCAGATTACTCCACAAAGCAGACACTATTTCATTCATCAACTGCAAAAACCATTCAAACCATAAATATCTGTCAAATTAACTTACTCTACTAAAAGTGAACACGGTGGGTGTTAACAACCAGTACTCATTTGCTAAGTGTGTGACATGACCCCTGCGCGAACCTTATTATAACTGGACTGCAGCCGACAAAAGGGAAAATGAGGCCCTGATAAAAAAACGTATATCTTTTATATTTAATGAACACTCATGAAAAGCTAAACAATAAAAAAGAAGCAACAAGCATGTTAAGATACAACACAATCATTGATGAGAGCAAATTGTGAGACAGACTTTAGTAATCAATAACGCCTTTCGCACAGCAGTCAAGTATGCATTATTAAATAAGAGCATAGACCTTTACAGTTAAATAACAATCTATGCTACGAGATAGGAACCTACAGGATTGCCATTATGGGCTGTGAAAGTACTTTCAGGTCTGCAATGAATATTTTAAATGTGGTTTTCCATCATCCATTTCCAGAAAGGAGAGGATCATTTCAAATTATATATTATACTGATAAATAATAAACAGATTTTTGATGACATTAAATATTATATCGTTCTTGCTACAACAGCACTCAGTGGGGAACAATCTACTGTATGAGCAAGACTTGAACAATTTATATTAAAATTCATCTTGTTTCCCCAACCTTCTTCTTTTATGCTTTATTAGGGCTTGAAATTTATAAGCAAAAAAAATCCTTACAGCTCTCTAGGCATAAGTTTAGCTTACCCCAAATTGTACATCCTGACCCTATAGCACCATTGACGGAAAATTACTAACCAAGACGGCCACTTGAACTAAAAAAAAAAAAACCCAAAGCCACACTTATGACATAACAGTAATCTTACACTCCTTCAACTGCAAATTACGGCGTCACGCTATAATTACTCTTCCCCGTGACGCACAGGACAAGACAACTGTTGTTTTTATGCTTTGTTTACTGGGGAAGCCAGATGTAATTGCCTTGCAACAAAGGCCATGAAGTAGAAAGGAAAAAATAAACCTAGTACAAAATTGCTTCTCTGTCACAATGAAATGAGTGTCATGCTACCTCGTGGTTGGATCAGGACTACAATCAGCTCTGTATGAGATATGTATATTTTGAGATATGGGTTTTGACAGCTGTTGGATAAAGACGAGTAAAGCACAGATGCAGGAATGCTTAAAAATTGACTTAAGTTGAACTTCAATCTACAAATTAAAATTATTTAAAAAAAATTTGATACAGAACAAAAGTAAATTGCTGTGTTTAAATTAATATCGAATGTTAGGTATAGAGACAGATTAGTATGGATAATCATCTTGGATGTGTGAAAGCATACATACAATACTAGTCTACAAATAGATTCATTTACATTTCTCATCTATTTTGGTGTCAGACTTACGCAGATGTACGGCAAAGGACAGTTATTGATGTATATTGACATATTTGCCTTCGCATGATGTTTCCGCTCATGTCTTTCATCTCGGCCGATTAGACGGTGGGTGTCCGGCGGGGTCACAATCACTATCACTTTCATTGGGCTTCCTGCTGGAGCAGCTGACCTGCTCTCTGCATTTATTGATTTAGACTGAGATTACAGACAAAAACGTATTTCCATTTCAGTCTCGCAAAAAAGAAACGGGAAGGGCTTTGATAGTTCCACCAGGCATGATGAAGGTAACACATGCCATATAGAGTTGAACAGAGAGAAATACAAATAAATATATGTCACAGTTCTATAGTATAGTTACTAGGGTAACATATTGCCAAAGGCATTATAATGATGAGATATGCAAACTGGGTAAATGTAAAAGTCTTTATATCTCTAATCAGTAACTTCTCACTGTGTGCATACGGTTTGAATAATACTTCCGGTTTATTTCATAAGCCTGCCCTAAGGGTCATTTAATCACGCAGGCTGTCATCAGCAACTTATGCATCACTGCCCTCTGGTTCTATCTGTGCCAGCACAGTGGGTCAGCCCAACCTCCATACCACCTCACTTTGCTAAAAGCAGCACATACAGTATGGACGAAGACTGGATGTGGGATGGGAGGTGAGAATCTGGCTGCCTGCCAGCAGTTATAATTCTTACAGCTTTCAAAGTCACGGTGGAGAGTAGTTAGGCAGGAAGATAGCATTACTGGGGATAGTCTTTCTGTGTGGCTGGGCGATGGATGGGAATCGATTAGATCCTCTGCAGACTGACCTTGAAATGGACTGGAGCGCCCAAAGGAGGAAGTCTCCTCACACCACAGCATCTGAACCAGAGGAAACAGCATTGCCTATGCCTGTTAAAGAGCTGCAAATGAATCTGCCAGGCTGGAAGCTTTTCACTCGCGCTAAAAGGATGTTAGTAGCATGTTTTATAGCTGCTGCTGTGGCATAAAGTAATTGATGTGGTAGAACAGTGGGTTATCTTGTTTTGGAGGAAGAGGAGTAACTGTCAGTTGTGGATACAAAGCGGAGTGATTATTACACTCAATCCTAGGTAAAGTTGCTCATTCTTTAGAGGCTTTGTCACAGCTGTTAGTGAAATACCTGACAAGACAGAGCATGCCTAGTCTCAGGTAGATAATGCAAGCAACAGGCATTTCCTCTCAGCGTGGTGTCCCGAGTTTGGTAAAAGCAAATAAAAGCAAATTATTCAAATCACGTAAGAGCTGGTTTAGGAGTACTTGAGGAAATGAATCAGGAAGTTAGCTGTATCAATATCATCTATGCTAATATTGACATTCATGAAAAATATACAATGGTGTTATTTAAAGAAGAAGGAGGCGGTAGAGATTTTTCAGGAAATGCCAATTCAAGCTCATTGTTTATATATTAAACATAACTACCACACCAGAAATCCCTCAAAACACAAATCTTACACAGGATTCATTTCCATCCTCTCCTTAAGAACAGGCTGAGATGAAAAAGTTTTTCACTCTATGAATCATCAATGACACACTAAACAAACACCATGTGTACTTACATGTTTTAGTAACTATGTTGTTAGATTCATGTTGGTTTGGTGTGCCGTTCCTGCCAGGTTCTGCTGTAGTTCTGGGGGTGGGCTTAGAGCCTGGGTTTAACCGAGTAGTTGATCTGGAGGTGGGCAAAAAATTGGTCACCTTGGGTTCGGCTGATGCAAAAGGGCCTGCTGTGGAGTCGCCCTCTACAAACACCGCAGGGCGTGCAGGGAGTTTAGTAGCGGTGCCTGGGAGATGGGTTTGTGTTGAGGTGGGGTGTGAAAAAGACACAGGTAGTCCCATTGTGGGATCCGCGTCGATAATGATAGGGTCCTGGCCAATAGGTTTGGGATCCAGATGAGTTGGGGGCTCATACTCAAAGATTTTGTCCACAAAGACCCACTTTAGGCCAGCAGTGCAAAGTGCTAAGCTCAGCAAACATGCCAGGATAGGCAAGATGCAGATCTTCTCTGAGCGCACGCAGTTACGCACTTGTTCCAGCTCCATACACACACAGCAGGAAGCAGCTGTCAACCCTAGGCATCCCAACACTCCACGTTGTTCTCTATTCTCCTCAACCGCTTCCTCCTCCTCTTCCTCCTCTTCAAGCTTCTCCGCCTCCAGCTTCACTTCTTCAAGAGCCTCTTCAGGACCAGCTTCAGAAAGCTCTTCAGGGGAGGGATCCCCAGGAGACGCAGTGCTCGCAGGTCCGCCGAGACGGTCAGAGGCATCCTCCTCTCCAGCAGCCGCCATCACTTTCAGTTAGTCTCTTCTTTTGTTCCTCCTCGTTGTTGTCCCGCTCGAAGGTCACTCTCTAAAGCCTGATTTCCTAGCTTAGAGTCTTACACATGAGAATTAGTGCTGGAGCTCTCAGCATCACACATTGTGGCTCATAAAGTGCGTTGTCCATTATTGGATCATGCAGGAGGGGGGAAGGGAGTGAAAGAGCAGAGACTGTCTTCAGTAGCAACAGAATAACCTTGTTAGCATCCGGGAAGTGGCTCCGACTTCCGTTGCAGAAAGGACTCCTTTCTCTCCTGGCTTCACTCTCACGGCATCCTCGCACTTGGTAACTTGTGGTAAAATACGCACAACACAAAGTCTATAAATAAAGGCGGTCTCAGAAGACAGATGAACGGGGCAGCCTGGGGTGGATCCCTCTCCCGGGTCTCAGATGCAGCGTGGCTTAGCAAGCTCGAATGGCAGGACACCTGAGGCAGAAAAAAAGTGCAGTGGTTGTGCTGGAGCTCAGCCAACAAGGACAGCTGTCTTGTCACGCTCTGCCTGTAGATACCGAGAGGTGTCGAATCATCCAGGAACTGCAGGTGCCCATCCTCTCCATGTGCTGGCACCGGGGATAGGAGCAAACACTGATTGTTAGCCCAGCGCACACCTCACTACGCAACATAGAAGGATGGACGAGTGAGCATTGCGCACGCCTCTCCTCCTGCGCTTGCCCCTCCTCTTCTTTCTCTCTTTTTCTCCTCTCACTCATGCAGTCTTTCTCCCTTTACCCCCTTTCTGTGTCTCTCATGCTGTCTCTCTCACTCTCTCTGTGGTATATCCCCTCTCTAGCCGCTCCCACTCTGCACTCTGAACATCACGCGTGCAGCTGAGCTGAGCAAGTCTGCACTTGATCCAATTACGGAGAACGCAACGAATCAGAAGGCTAGCAAGTCAGATTGTCCCAGCCCAGCTTCTTCTAGTGCTGCTGTGCTCTCTCTCTCTTCCTCTCTCTCATATTTCCTCACACACTTCTTCTCCTCTTTTTTTAGACCATTGATTATGCTAATATGAAAGGAGCGTTTTTATGAGCGGAAAGAGCCACACCAGTGACAGAGACATGTGATATTACTCATGGGACGGCAGCTATTGTTTTACCTAATACTACCTTTTACTGGACACTATTGAAGAGAACAAGCAAAGATGAATGGAAAGCATTTTATTGATTCATATACACGCTATAATCAGACATTGGTTTGCAAAATATGGATGAATACGTTTGCTACTATTTCCTTATCCTTCTCCATGTCTGACACTTAATAAGCCTGTGCTCCTTCCTTTTATACTCCCTAATCACATGTATCGTAAGTACATTGTACTGCTGACTCAGGGGATGGGGGAAGGTAAAGTACTCAGACACTGTACATACAATACAGAATAAGGAGCGAGTCTTATAGTCTAGTCTTATTTATCCAAGTTAGTGTGTAATAAATAGCTTGTTCCTGGCCACAGCTGCCAGTTCAAGCAGCAGATTTTAATTAAACTTGAAATCATTTTATACCTTTAATATAATTAATTTGAGCTAACAGGCAATAACAGGATCAAGCGTATTTCTTGTTACTGCTGTCTGACGGGCCTCCAGTCTTATCGTGTTACATGTCAGCATAGTATAACTCTAATAAATATTTAATTAATATACAGCCTCAAATCACTGATGTGAACGTCACGCCATAGTATACCGCCGGTTAACTACAGTATTGTAATTTACAATGTACGATCACTTTATTCACAGTTTCCAGATTCCTGTTGCTTTATCACAGCCTGCCATGGAATGACAATATGTTACCACATATTGTCTGGGATTATCAGCCTCATAATCCCTCGCTTTCATAGGAGGAGTGTCACAGATAACAGGTGTTACACTCTTCTCAGTACTGTCTCTTATAGGCTAGGACACAGTACAAAAAGCCAGAGCATAGTTTGCAGGGGGTTTAACACATGCGAGAGAGGTGTTAAGATTGGGTCACTGGCAGTTTCCCCAATGACCTCCTCTCCCACCCATTCTACCCAAACATATTACATGGAAGTCGTTTCATGCTAAACAAAACAAATCAGCCATTAAATATAGTTAATTAAATATAAAGTAAGTAATTAAGTCAAGTAAATCTGGCCATTTAATGAGGATTAAAGTAATGGCTCCATATTGAAGGAGTAAGGGTGATGATACGCCTGTGGTAGTTAATGTGACTGTGCTTAGGAGACACTTTTACACTAATCAGTTTTACACCAAGTATTCATGTTCTTATTTTTTTAGAGCTCTGCAAGCTTTTCATGAAGTTTTGTAGGTAAAAAACTATTGTGCTGTAAATTGGTAATTTGTAGGAATTCATCAATAAAAGCACTAACAAAACTTTGAGTATTTTACAGCAACGTGCGTTAAAAAGAAATGATCTGGTGCACACCAGGAAATAAAATATATACATATCTGGTATCAGCACACCTGAAACTATGAGGTACACTCCAATTTTTTTTTCTTGTCCCTTTATCAGTTCCACAGAATTTTTACCTCAGTTAACCACCCTTAACTTGCATTTTTATGAATCTAAGATACCTGCATCTGTTGCAAAAAAAAAGGCGTCTTAATGTATTGCAGGTTTCTAATTTTTGTTTAAATAAAAAGCCTTAAGATGATATAAATATCAACACGGATTCAATGAGTCATAAAGCAACTGCCAGAAAAGTTGCCCAGGCCATTCTGTTTTTGTCACTATGCAAAAAGTCAAAGAAGTCTGTCAAAGAAGAGTCTTTTTAAGGTCATTGAGTTTCTGTCACTTCTCAAAACAACATAGATAAACAAACAAACAAACAAATAAATAAATAAATAAAGTCAGTGGTAATTATTTGACTAACAAAATAAGAAATTTGTTTCCTTGTTGTGGCATTTACAGGAAGTCATGTGAATTATTTATAGTGGGGGGGGGGTAGTTTGGGGAGAGAGAGAGAGAGAGAGAGAGAGAGAGAGAGGGGGAAAAGGAAAACTGAGTGATCTGACCTAGAAAAATCCCCACGCACAACGAGAAAAGATCAAGACCAAAAAGAAGTCCATGTACTGGCAGAGAAATTTATTGGTGCATTAAAAAATGAAAGGCCTTTTCGTGCCAAAAGTCAGGATGGTAAGTTTTACCAAAGAAGGGACAAGGCTGACTTGAATTGAATTCATTAAACCTGCCATTCTCTGCTGATGTGCATTCTCCGCTGAGAGGCTTTTAGACAAATAGAAGAGCGCCTGTCATCCATCTTAAGAGCAGGACCATTGCCAGGACGAGACAGCATTTGTGAGTAAAGTCCTCTTTCCCACTGCTTGCACCAGGGAAGGGGAGATGTGTTTGGTGTCTTTTTCTCCTATTAGCTATGACTTTACAATATCTGCAGCTTTTTTTTTTCTTCGTTCAGAGTGGACGAAAATAAAAGGCCAGACTTGTGTGTGTATGTGTGTATAAGGACCCTCACCTCCGCCTGCCCGCCTGGCTGGTGCCTGCACCACAGGCTCATCCGTCTCCCACAGCGACCCTCTCTGCTCTGTCTGACACATACACACACACACAGAGCGACCAATGCCCAGATGTGTATGTAATGGAGCCTAGACAGGAAGTAAGTCATTCGACTGAGAATCGAATGGGACTTAGAAAGACGACCCCATTATCATTAAGGCTGGGTGCACACTAGCTCATTCTTTACATGCTCCCTTAAGAGGTGGCTTTAAACACAAGTGATGGAGGTGTGTGTTTGTGTGCATGTTCTTGTGTGCATGTGCCTGTGTGTGTGTATACAGTATGTGTGTGTGTGGGTTCAGCACTGCTCTATTGGACAGCTCCTGTCTTTCCTACTACTCCCAAATGAATTAATGTCACAAAATGTAACAATTTTTGCAAAAATACATTCCGTCAAATCAGTTTTAACCACCGAGAGGTATTGCATGTTTAAAATCTATTGTGTATAAAACCTAATGTACATTATTCACTAAAGCAACACCTATCTAACTGAAATATATAGCTTAACAACAGGTTACACAGATCCTGTTTTGCCAGGCGCAAAGTCAGATTCATATTCCAATTACTGGTGAATTTTCATCAAATAATACTGCAAACAGTATGCAATGTACAGTATATACTATATAAGAAATAATGGCTGCACAGCGCAGGCACTCCAGTACTAAAGAAAGTAATATAATAAACTATTAGAAGACAAAAAGTGAGTAAATTATTACAGTATGTTATATCCAAATTCCTAATTAAAGTCATAATGCAAAGAGAAAGTTCAGCAATTACGCTATTTGTTCCCTAAAACACAATGCAATGCCATAATGATCTAATTGCCATTATAGCTGTATCATGTTTAATAAATGTATAAAAGAGATTAAAAGTAATACGTCCTACTATTCTAAAATTTCCTGTGTATTTAACATTATAATTTATGTAAATTAAATGGAGGTAATAAATCTGTATTAGAACGAGCATATTTTGCTACAAGTGTGCATGTATATGTATTAGCCAGTTGAAATGCTGGATCACATGACTTCTGGTTATTGCAGCCATCTGGTGCAGTCCTATGCAATACTGTTAGAGATCCTTCCTCACTTCCTAAGCAGGCCGTGACTGCCACCTCAGAGCACTCAATACGTACGGACCCATTGGTTACTTATTAATGCATGCGATGGCTATAGCAGTCTTATTACTTTTTTCATAGCTTAACATGTAAAATTAAAAAATCAGAGCTATCAGTTCTTGCACTGTTGTGTTAAATTTCCATCTTGTGCTCTTATGCGGTACAAACAATATGATGTCACAACTGTAAATTATAACACAATTAACAAAAATAACATAACTCCATTTGTAAGAAAACATTGAGTGTAGGATTAGCCGTGACGTAAACTTTCATACCTTTTTAAATGACTTTATTTTAAGTACAGTAATTAAGCAAAAACCAACCACATCAAACGTATCACCCGACATTCCTTGTTCATAATTGTACAAATGTTTCCATGGTTTTGATTTCAGTGTGAATACGAGTTAAAATGAACTGTTCGTGGTATGCGTGCCAGATTAAAAATAATACAATAAATATCCCAAAATCTTTTTCTTAATGTTTCAACAGTAATTACACCTAATAACAAGTGAGATTCAACATCCTGTTCTTTTCATTCATTCTTAGAGTCTAAGTTTGGAGTCCCAGACTCACATTCCTCCCATACACACCATTCCTGTCAGTTTCACCGTAATTACTTAACAATTCTTAGTAGTTACTGACGATGTGCTATAAATGAACAACCGAATAGAAAGCAAGGACACAAAGACCTACACTGTTTAGGGTTTAAAACCCAAAAAGCAGAAACAAAATATTCTGAAAAAAGGCTCATTCATTGTTCACTCTGCCTAATGATTATCCATTCATTCAGTTTCCCTAACTAAAGGATATTGATAGCAGGGTGAAGATGCAATTTCTTTATTAAAAAAAAGGAAAGAAATATAGGATGTCAGAAAAGTACAGGGATAAAACCTGCAGTGATTATTGATGCTCTGGCAAGAGTACAGTGTGTTCTCCAGTCCTAGTCTCTCTCTCTCTCTCTCTCTCTCTCTCTCTCTCTCTCCAAATGGCTCAGATATAGAACAGAGTAGCGTGACTAAGAATACGCTGAGCTCACGCACAACTGGCCCACTAAACATTTAATCATAGTGTGCAGCTGTGAAAGTCCAGTGGGGAAAAATGCGTATAATGATCGTTTCTGAAAAGAGAACGTTTTCAACTCAGCCTCAATCATTCCCATTTAATTTAATTTAAACAGAAATACCTTAACATTTTTCTTTAACGTAATCTATTTTGGCAGATAGGTGAAGATATCCAGTGGGACTATTTCTACAGTAAATATAGCTTAAGTGCTCTAGTGAACTGGTGACTTATCCGGGGTGTATTCCTACTTCACTTTTGTTGTTCACGGGATAGGCTCCAGACTCACAGAGACCCAGATCTGGATAAGGCGTTTACTGAAAATGAGTCTAAATATGCCTCTACTGCAAGCATGAACTGCAAGGCTAAGGTTATCTCCAGTTAGTTTTTCCCCTGACATACTACATAAACCTAATAAAATGTCAGTCTATATATATATATATATTTTTTTTACCCTTTTTAAAACCAAGACAGGTATTTAATGATAATCCCATCAAAGGATTATAATTAAATATAGAAAAATAAGAGCAAAACAAAGAGCAAGTTTACACACATTCCCCGTCTCAGTCTTTAGTCTGTTTGTGATATTACATTATCTTTAGATGCACATAAGCAATTTCTGAAGAAGAAAAAAAAAGCTTTTTCCCCCAAATATTTAGTAAAGATTGTTTTAGACTATACAAGTACACAGTAAATAAGAGGAATATTTATAAAAATGACAAGATGTCTTAGCTATCTATACACACAAAAAAAAAAAAATAAAATAATATATATATATATATATATAGGCCCAACTTCCCTTCCATAACTAAAATCATCAGATGACCTGAGAATTTTCGTCAAAACAATGATTACGGCGGACAAAGAGCCAACTCGCAAAAAAAGACGTAAGCTTTTTATGAAATCTGCCGTGAAAAATCTTCGCTTGTTTGGATTTCCGAAATCTTGTTTGTTTTTGACACCTTGTCATGTGTTCCATGTTTCTACAACACATTGCTTTTGCTGTAGTGACTTTATTTTATTTTTTCTCCTCATTTTAACTCTTACACATGTAATATAAATCTTGAGAACCATTGTGTGGTCTGTGTCAATCTTTAATAAAGATTTTTTTTTAACCCAGCTCCAAAGAAAGGAGATCCAGTCTTCTGTTCTTTTCTGTTCTCTTTTCTTAACTTTTCTCAACTCTTGAAACAATGCCAAACCTGATTCATCCTACCTTATGAACTTGCTATAAATAAGCTTTTTTAACCAACTTCCCCATCATATTCCCTCAGAGACACTAGTCTAGACATTTATTCATGCTCTCTATTTGAAATATGACCTATTCTGATATCAGCCTACAATAACAACGTGACATTCGCACGCAATTTAATTAATGATATTTATTAGGTTTAATACCACACGTATTACATCTTGCCTCTGCCTTGCAGACGGCACCGGACAAGCTGACATATTATCCCTGTGTACAGCTGAACATTTTACTGACTCGGGGTACAAGAGCAAGCTATACTCAAGAGTCCCGAGCCATTACCTTCTGTCTGGAGTGCTGTCCAGTGGCCCCTGTACTAATCACCGCATGAGACATAACTGCTCAGTGAGATCATGAGTTCAACTGGTATTCTGTAGGAGACGTTACAAACTAACAGAACTATCAGATACAGTTATGCTCTACATAAATCATCCAAAAAGATTTAGTCAGGGGTAACAGCCAAGTTGAAAAATAGACGTTTTTTAATTTTATTTTATTAAAAACACTATCTGTCTTCCTCTCTGATACTAATTTCAAAACAGGATGGATATCCTCCAAGCACGGTATTGAGTATTCTTATATTAGGAAATCAATCTGCATTAATCAAAACTGTCATAAATAAAATGATAACCAAATGTTGTGCATAGTATTAAGCAGACAGAAATAAATGGATGTCACCTTTGCGCTACACTGTATATTCACACCTCATTTTATGGATGCACACCTCTTAATAAAATACATTTCAAATCGTCAGCTATATATTGTCTAGTAGAGATGGGAAAAAAAATCTATTATTTTGTGTGGGAATCCATATATCGCCACACTGACTACAAAAACTATTATTTTTTAGATATATACTGTATGTTTGCATTCTATGAGGTAAAACGTTGCCGTTGCTCTATATTCCTACAGGTAGCATGATCTGAATGAATCACACAAAGAAAGCACAGAATCCTGTGGAGTAGGAGCAAATCATTTGCCAAGTTTGTTTAGAAGTGTAACAAAATTTTAACAAAATTAATATTGAATTGTGATATTTATAAAATCGTGATATTAATCGTATCGGCACCAAGGTATCGTGATATTATTGCATTGGTCGGTCCCTGTTGATTCCCATTACTAATGTCTAGCTTTAATTAACTATCACAAAGCTCGTAATTTATTTATATCCTTGAAAGGCATGTATAATGACTCTAGTGATGCAAGCCTTAGCCACAAGCCTAGTATGGAGTTAACAACCAATAAAAAATCATTTAAACGGATTTACAACTATTATACACCTCAATCTCAATCAAAAATAGTCCATAATATTATATGACAATACAATAAAATAAACTATATCAATATTAAAAATGTATGACTAAATGTTTAACATTGAGGTTGCTTTCTCTATTGAGCAAAAAAAATAAAATTAACACTTGCCCATGTGACACAACTGAATTGTGCCCGTCCTTACAACACTGTAATAGAGAGAAATGACTTCCCTTAAATGAGTCAAATAAGACACTCTGATGAATATGGTTGAAGTCTTTATGGGGGGAGATAATGATGGCTTGTGGTCTCAAGTTGCATGAAAATGCTACTTATATGCTGAACCTTGAGAGGAAACTACTCAGACAAATACCACAAATCAATGGGGTGTTGAATTCTAACTTATGTGTTCATTAGAAACCTTCGGAATGGAGATGCCTCCGGTCACATGGCTAGTATTGTGGAACATCTACGCTGCATACTTAAGGAAAATAAAATGCTTCAGGCTCTCAGATAAAACTCTATCTTAATAAATACATATCAAGGTTATCCACAGTCATGACTGCAATCTGTGGAAATCTGGCTGCTGACCACCATAGCTGCGGGCATTTCCATTACACCACTGTGCGGCATGAAGCTCATTACCAACTGTGCCAAAATAGTTTTTCCCCCAACAGCAGCCCCTGAAACCAGCACCACTAGAGTGGCCAGTACTACAGAAGTGTGATTGATACAACACTGTTTCATTTAAATGGAAAGGAAAGGAATAGAGGGGAAAAAATGGGAAACAAAACCAACATGGCTTGTCTTTCTCCAATTTTCTCCAAATTTAGCACATTTAAAGTTCACAAACCACTATTAGATTTGAAGCATGAGGGTTTACACTTGCAAAATGCAGTGTCGCTGAACATGCTTGGGTGACAGTAAAAACACCACATGAACTCAGGTGAGTATCACTTGCACTGATGGGTGAAAAAAGAAAACCAACCAGAGAGGAGAGGGAAATATGCTCTCATGGACTTGTAGAATAAAGGTTAATTTTAGTTCATTTTTAAATCCAATTTCAGATCCGATTTTATGTTGCAGTGGGGTAATAAACATAATCTTTTTTTTAAATGCATGCCCTGGCTGCAAAAAGTTGTTGTTAATAAGGGTTAATCAAGGATTAACTACTTGTTAATGAGGTTTGGTAAAAAAAAAAAAAATAAATAATAATAATAATAATAAATAAATAAATAAATAAAAACTCGGCTTTAGTTTGCTACGGAGCATAAAGATTTGGCATTGCAGCTATGAAAAAAGGTCATGTGGTCTGATTAGAGATTGACCCTATTCCAGAGTCATGGCTGAATCAGGGTAAGAAAAAAAAAAAAAGCACTCAAAGCGATAGACCCACGTGGCCACTATACCGACCTCTGGAGGCAGTGTTATGATCATGGGGTGCATCAGTTGGTCAGGTTTAGGCTCAGCAATGTTATTTGGCAACAAAATCAAGTCAGCTGACTACCTGCATGTACTGAATGACCAGAACAACAACGCCAAGATTCATCAGGTTCAAATTGTGGAAGTGTGTTCCTGGAAGCACAAGGAACCAAAGAGTTTTCACCATAAACCCATTGAAAGTCTCTGAGATGTACTGTACTGTAGAGGACTTTACAGACTGAGCTGACACTCCTATTATCAATACAAGATCTCGGTCAAAAATTTATGCGATTCTTTAAGCCAACTAACATCGGAATACAGAAATTCTAGAAATTCTATTACTATCAAACTATAAATTAGGTACAGAACAACTATTTATAACATCATCTTGCTAAGACACGATGTTGTCTGCAATAGAAATCCCAAGTATTCACAGGTTCTTATGACACCTCATTTTGTTAAAGTAGATGCCAGTATCCAGATTTATATTTCTGAATCTGATCAAAATCTTTATGTGCTGTACAGTCAGTGAGGTGTCAGTGTTAAGAAGGTTACAGATTCAGCTTGTCCTTGCTGTTCTAATAATAACCAGGCAGACATGCAGATGAACCAGTTTTTTTTTGTTTGTTTGTTTGTTTTGTTTTGTTTTTTTAATCTGGGCAGGAATTCAAGGAGGTACTATAGAGTAATTGAAGAAAGTGATTAAGTGTCAGATTAAAGAATACTGAGCTGCATACTGATCGCTCGTTCAATGCTGAGAGGATAAAGACTGGGCAACAGGAAACCGACTTACTTTATTGGCTACACAAAGCATTTATACTCCAGTATTTATAGATATTTATTAATGCCACAAATTGTTTATAAATTCGTCATTTAAAAAGGTGTGCTAACTTAATTTAACTAACCAGGATGGGTGGCAAGTCTGGCTAAAACAAGAAAAACTGGCTTTGTTAAATGTTTTAAATATTTAGGAAAGCTTAACATGTCAGCATTAAGGACTGCAAATTGAAAACATGAGAATTTACGAATTAAAATAAAATAAAATGTATGGGAAAAAACTTGAAAACTCACAATACTTCGGAATTATGTATAGAGAATACCTGACTATATCAAACTGACATATCTCAGTTTCTCTGAAACTTTTCAGTTTCTCTATCAATGAATCATTGAGATATCTCAGTTTCCTTTCAAGTTTCGCCATGCAAACACAGACTATGCTATGTATTTTATAAACCTCTGCATGTTCAGCTATTATAACATCTACTGCACAATTATACATACATACTGTACAATGATAATAATGCAATCCACTAGTTATTACAAGCAGTTCTTTCTTCTTACCTTCGATGACCTGCACAATGGCAGTCTGGACATCTTCTCCACGGTCATTCACAGCCTTGCATGTGTATGTTCCTACATCAGAGTCTGTTACTTTCATTAACTGCAGCTCTGATAGCATCCCTCTGTCAGAAAAACATAAAACTGAATTAGAATGTATTATAATCTAGATTAAGGTTTGCAATTATGATCCTTTATGTTACCTTTTAGAAAAACAATCTATCACTCTGATGGAACATATTGTATATTTTGTGCATGTACCATTTCATGATCTTGTTAAGATTTCTGTACATTTTAGCTAAACTGAATGGTTTGCCAACAGTAAAACATACAGTATGTACAGTATCTCCCTGTAGTTGTGCACCACTGAAGCCAAGGCCATATTACTGTGGAAATCTTTTCTTATCTTACACACATTCTGCTCATACACTGAAACCGCATTTTCAACTCATAAAAATGCATGCATCTTTTTAATATTCTGAAACTGCTGTATTTGTGCTGTAACTTGATTAAAGGAAATGTACTGTAGCTTTTTTTTTTTAAGTACTGCCTGTGGCAGTCATGTGATCTCCATAATTTCACCATGGTGGAACTTATTATGGTGCTGTTTTTTGCATTAGGTATTTTAATTGCATGTTTGAATATTTTATAAAGAATACAAGTGAAACTTGGGTGTGCAAGAATGTGTAATTTATGGCTGCAGCATTAAAAAAAAAAAAAGCTTAAAAAAACTACTGGGGATCATTTTTACAACAGAAAACAGGCATGAGAGATTACTCGTGGCATCGGGAGGTGAGAATTAATCTGGCAGTAATCTGTACATGTGCTTTTCATTTAGCAGCTTGTGTATTGGTATAATCTGTGACACTTTTAAGAGTAGTATTGTGAAATTTCTGTTCTTAGAGCATTAGTACTTGCTAAACATTATTGCATGGGATAAAGTACCTGGTCAAAATTTGTGAAACTAGCCAATTGGGGGTATCTATAAGTTTTTGAATATGAAAGAGGGCAGATTGCACTTTCCCCTGTCCTTGTCTGGCTTTACGTGTCTCAAAAGAAGTATGTACTGTATTAGCCTTCACCCACTCTGATTGGTCGGTGTGGTATGATGAGGAACCAAGACCAAATTAGGGGGGGGAAATGTTACCATTTAATACACAATCTCCCAGTAATAGATTATTAAATTTATAGTCTGATGACATTTATGTGGAACCATTCTAAGACTGTCAAAAGCTACAAAATTTAAGTTTTATTTGTCAGATTGTAAACTTTCTGGTTGATCGTCTTCCTGGAATTCAATTTTTATTTTTAAAAAGGAGGAGAACAAATATACCAATTACAGAAAACTACAGTACACTTAGTGCTTGTACAATGAAATTCTTTCTAAAAACCATTCGGGTCTTGAACTAGTTGTTTTTTTTTGTACTGACTCTTATTATTAGCGACTGCTAAAGAAAATTGGCTCATAATACTGTACAGACACATAAATGATTTGTTTCCAGTTAATTACTAAAATCATAGTTCTAAAAATAATTCTGGTTTGCAAATCTGACTAAAAATATGCCCACATGTACCTGTAATAATGACAAATGTTTAGAGTAGCGTCCTGTGCCCAGGGATACGCAACAGTCAGTGATCAATATCAGAACAATCATTTTTCCACTACTTCAGCATGCTGTGTAATCTATTAACTCATGACCTAATGTTGCTTGTAGCAGGCCTCTTCTGCTCCATAAAAAATAACAGAAAGGAAAGAACAGCTTTCTTTTCAGAGAAGAAATATGTAACAGGGATACGGGTGCTCACTTTTTCTTCAGCTTGATTTTTCTGGTCTCGTTTTTGCCGATCTTGACGTTGTTTTGATACCACTGGAGCCTGGTCTGTTTGCCGCCAGCTAAGAGCTCGCACTTCAGCGTCACCTTCTGACCTTCCTCCACTTTCACGTTAGTCAGCTTCTTTAACTTGGGTGTGGCTGAAACACAGACAAAAATCAGCTGGTTAATGATTAGCATAACCTGGACAAAAGTAGGGGCTGCACAATGTGTCTTTTCACGACAGTTCTTCTACATCCAGAACTCTTGAGCACATTTAACAGTGTCCATGGTAAACATCTCAGGAAAAAAAAAAAAAAAAAAGCTGCCAAGTGCCAATGCCCCTTCCTGAAGAAAATTCAGCCATGACTGATTCTTCATTATTTAAATAGATAGAGGGAGAAGTGGATGTGTGTTCAGTGTGTGCCAGTAGACCTGCAGCGTTTTTGCATTACTTCAGTCTGTTAATATTCATTACGCCTGATGATCTTTTCAGAAAATCCTAGCCATTCCACAATCCCATGAGAACCAATAGAGGCTATTGCCCTATTTATAAAACAGTTTTGCACCACGGTGGGTCCGCACATTTTCGAGACACTCGCTCCTCCAGCTACAGACAAACACAAAAGAATAATCAGTCTCTTTTCACATCTAAAACGACCCGCGGGGTTGCCATGAAACTGTAGTTAAACGCAAAGTCCTGGCTTTAAAAGGTGTGTTTGGGGAAAAGTTCATTATGCAAACGATGAGCAAACAGTTAACTAAGAGAAGGCCATCAAACCTACCACTTCAACCTCTCGAAGCAGAAGTTTATAGAGCCCCCTTGTGAAGATTGTTAGAGAATATCGGTGGTATTATCCGCAAATAAATTCAGCATCAAAGGCTTCGGATTCCCCCAAAGGATCTTCGCGGGCTGGGGATCAACAAAAGCTACTGACGTGCCATGAATAATATGCAAAGTATTTCATGCTGCTTAGACTTTTCGCTGATAAATAATCTGTTTGTCAGCCAAAAGAATTTTAGACAACTGAAAAACATTCTGAAATGATAATCTGTGGTTAAATCTTTCAAACATTCCAGGACGCAGATCAGTGCACCAGAAAATATGCACATGAAGACACGTTTCAGGACCCAAACTCATGCATGTTGTCTGGGTCAGGTTCACTCCTCTGAGACTGTCTGAATGTCATGGAAGATTATTTGTAAATAACGGTGCGGCATACTTTTAAATCTATTCCTTGCTAAGGTCTCTTAACTCTTCGATGTTGAAGGTTTTTTTTTTTGTTGCTAATTTAACACCAAGATTGTGTTGTTATAAGAAGACCACCAGTATTGATTTCTCATAAAATTAACAGCAGGAAAAAACGCACAAAATAAATAATTGTGCGCTGCTATAATGTGAGTTAGACATATTCAAAGTTATTTCTTGATATTAAATTTGCAAGTCTGTGCTGAAATTCCCCTCAGAATATCGATTAATGCATATGTCTTATGATATGAAGAATTAAGAGAGAGGAACCCACTTGGAGGAGTGTCCATCTGCCCTCACAGTTAAAACTACCTTTATTTCTCTGTATAATCCCCTGCTACACTAATGCACTTCTCGCAATGTTTGGATATCATCAAGTTAGAAAGGATTTTTAAAAACACCGCAACCATGATCTCTGTGCCTGCCTCATGTCTGAAAGGAACTCCTTTAATCGCTCAAACGTGTGGAAATGGCTTGGAGCTAGTTCAGGACTGTATGGGCGATGTGGCAATAATTCACACCAGATTTCCTGTAATGTGCAAGTGGTGTTTGTGAATTATTGTGTGTACAGATGCACCTCTTCTGCAAGCCGGCAAGTTAACTGTCGATTTTTAAGGATCATATGTTCCTTCATTCATTGGCCAGAATCTTTATGCACTGACGCGATCACCCTTCGCGTTGGCACCAATCAAATATTTTACTGCAGCTAAGAGTGCTTGAAGTCTTCTGTAAATGTCAATCGATTTTTTTACGCCTTTATTCACAAGAAATTTCATCACAAGTCCTGGGTTGAATTAAGCGCCTCTAAAAACAGGTGGTGTAGGCTGACTGACATTTCAATATTAAATGTGGTCTATGATTGGGTCTGAAAATGTGTGTGCTGGGTTGGTACCTCACCCAGGGTGTTTCCTGCTCTAACTTCCCTGGAATAGACACCAGGCCCCCTGTGATACTGCACAGGATGAGCAATATAGATAATGGAAGGATAGATATTAAAAATGTATGAAAGTATTGGGGATGTACAATTAATATGAACTAAATTATGCACTGATCGATCTGCCAATGACTGGAACCGGCCATGATCGGACATGGCTAATATTCTTCAGGTTATTCATTTTTTATTTTCTATTTATTACCACCAATACCGCTTTGTTTCTGTGCCGCTCAATTTTAGATTAATGATGGTGCTTTTGAATTCAAGAAACAATAAGAAGCTTGCAATAGGAAAAGTTTACTGTGGATTGGTGGTACAGTATGAAACTTATTTTTAACAAATGTAAAATATATATTGTTTCACCAACAAACTTTTTATGAAACTGAGAGACTAGCTCAGAGTTATGCAATAAGAAACTTTCCTTATTTAATAACTAAAAATTCCTTATTTGAAAAACTAAAGCCTCACTAAAAGCCCATAATACTATCAGTTAGTTGAAAAATATTGTGATATGTTTTATTGGTCACACCGCCCAGCCATACTGCCAGACATGCGGCCTCTTTGATTAGTCTATCATCTCTGGGCAGGTCCGTAATTACACCAAGCCTTGTGCAAGCCAGAACTCACAGTACCTGAACAGACATAGTTCTATTGCAGGTTCCTACCTGGATATCATCATACCGGTTTTACTTTTGCTTAAAAAAAAAGGTCGGTGACAGTTGATGGTCCCAACCCAACCCAAACCTTCACTCTCATTCAGAAAAAAAAAGTGATAAAAAGGGTGAATTTCATAGCTAAGTAAGGTGTAAGGTTAAAGCTATATGAAAACAATGAACTTGTAACCATGCTGAAATTCTCTGGAAAATGCCATTCATTCATTTACCATGACATCATTGAGAATTTGACATATTCAGGTTTAAGCGATATGATGTACATATTTTCATGTATGAGTGTATACAAGCAATCTAGTCAAAGTTTCTTTCTCCTGTACCGGAGTATCAAAAAACTAAACATATAGTATGTAATACCCTCAAAAAAGATATCAGGTACAATGTGTGAGTAATACATAGATCATAAAACTAATCAATACCAAAGGACACTAAGCTCAATCAATCTGACATTTAGGGCTGAATTATTGAGCAATATTGCTTCAAGGCTGGTCAGTGGACCTGACAGTCTGCAGACGTCTGTCTTAAGATTTAACAATGCTGCTGAATTTACTGATCTCTTCTTGTCCTAGATGTGTCCTGCAGAGTGGGTGGTCCAATCGTTTTCATCTACATCACTGTACATAAGTCATGTGTCACAGCCATAAAAGCAGTGCAGCACAAGACAGATGGCTTCATTTACAACCTTCTATATTTGTTTTTTTTCTGTTTGTTTGTTTGTTTTTGATGGACACAAGTTATTTCTACAGCTGTTTCTTTGTGTCATAGAGGAGTCCCCTTCAGGGAAACTCCTACACTGTTTTTCAGGCCACAGAATTATCACGGACCAGGGTCTGCATTCCAGTCATCATTGCTGTGCCGAGCGAGGAATTCCATGATCTAATACTTAGTCCAGATACACGCATACTGGGTCCGGCCATCTTCTGCCTTTAGTCCATGGACTTAAGGGACTTGTGAGGAAAATTGGACATAGTTCCAACTCTTTTTACATCTGCTGAAATACTCACCCTTATGCTGTAATTGGTTGGAGGCTGTGGGCGTTTAAAGTCACTCCTCTTCCAAAGCAGAGAGCCATCAGTCCTCCACTATAGTCAACTAATAGTTTATTTACATTTCTATAAACTGTTTAGCAATAGGAAATGACCAATAACCTTAAATCGACTAATTATTTATATGAGTGCTTATGTAAATGACTTGCTTATGAAATTAACATCCTGATTGAGTAGTTTTTTTTTTGTAAACTAACTTTATTTTTGACCAGGCACCAATCACCAATATTTACTTTGCATTGTCACTTGGGTGGTACCATTTCCATGAGCATGTTTCTAGGTAAAAGATGTACACTAACAATAAAAGGCTCATCATAAACCGAGCGTGCACTAAAGGATCTCTCACAAAAGATCTCACATATCGCTTAGGTTTGAACTATTAATCCCCGTCTTAAAGAAATTAAAGTCCATTAAACCCCCAGATAGTCAACTGAAGAGCCTGGAATTCATAGACACCCATCAGAGCTTCAGAGAAACCACTAGGAAACAAGCGTCACCTGATAAACAGAGGTGTTAAACAAGCACATCTTGATTATACTAGTGCATGCTGCCTCATGAATTACTATGATCGCATTATACCTTGTGAAATTTCAACATTTAGCACTTTCTGAGCACACGTGCCTGTTTCAACACGAACGTGTACAAGTACAGGACTGAGAAAGTCGTTGGCTGTGTGACAGCAAGATAAATAAGACTATAGGATTTTAGAAAGGTATGTGAGTGTGACAGCAGGAAGTGACAATCCTCAGTGAACGTTTCATCATAGCAAAAATAAATGTGCTTTTGGTTTATAGCTGAACTTGAGACTGAGACTGAGAGTAATACTGAACTCCTGAGACTATATTTCTAAGACTGAAACATTTGGGATTGAAAATAGACTATACTTCTGAGACTAAACATCTAAGACTGAAACTATGTGACTCGACTTCTGAGACTGAACAGCGAGTATAAATCTTAAGCTGTACTTCTGAGGCTGAAATTCTATAACTGATCTTAGACTGCATTTCTGTGACTGGATTTCTGAATTGAACTTACACTATACTTCAGCTACTGAATTTCTGAGACTATTTCTGAGATACTGAACTTCTAAGGAAATACTTCTGATTCTGAACTTCTGAGACTAAATGTCTAGTACTGAATTTATGGGACTACGCTTCTGATACGGATCTTCAGAAACTATACTCCTACTACTGAACATCTAAGAATATATTCGTACTACCAAACTATACTTCTGATACTGAACGTCTAAGACTATATTTCTATTACTGAACTTCTGGACCATACTTCTGGTACTGAACTTCTCTAAATTTCTCCTTCTGAATTTATGAGATACTTGTGATAATGAACGTCTGAGACTATATTTCTAAGATTGAACTTCTGAGACTATACGTCTGCTAGTGAGCTTTTGATCTGATACTGAACTTCTGAGACAAAATTTCCAAAACTGGGCTTCTGATACTGAACCTTTGTCGCCAAGCTTAATTCTCTCTAAAAAAAAAAAAAAAAAAAAAGGTTTCCCAAAATATTACTAAATTCATTTACAGAGAGTCAAACTGTCAAAACGTCAATTTCAATAAATTTTGTTTATTAACATAAAAGAGAAACACGCCTGTCCTGTTCACACTCATTTCATCCACCCTGACTGCACCTGTGCTTCTCAGAAAGTCCAGAAAGTTCCCTCTGAGATGAGAACAAAACTTTCAAAAGAACAGAAGAAAAAGAAAGACTGCAGATAAGACACTCAGACAGCAAGAACAACATAGATAAGATTAGTGATTAAAGCGTCGCACGCGGGTTTTTTTTTTTTTTTTTTTTTTTGCGGTTCCGTTACCGCGGACGCTCACACACATTCACACACACCTTGCTTGGGGTTGAGTCATTTACGCACCTGGAACATCGTTCTTTTCCTCTTTCTGCCTTTGCCGTCCTCCCTTCTCCTTTTTTCCGCCCTTCTCACCTTTTCCCGACATGCTGCACCGTGCTCGTGCTGCTTTAGTGTTGTCACGCGACTGGAGCTCAGGCTTAACGCAGTTCAGCGGTTTGTTCCTCGCGGTCTGAGCGCGCGCTACCCTCCAGCCAACTGTTGACTGGCCGCCGCCTCCGCGCGCACGTGTTTTACAGCCCGCACGAGAGGCGGGATTTCCACTTCCACTAAATACCCACAGCTCAAATTTCTCCTGAATGAACATCCACATCTACAGCAAAGGTGCTCATTCGTCCTGTTTTACACACAAACTGCAATTCTATTTTAACTTTATTAACCAAACCGACATGTGTATCATTATAATTACTCATAGGTGTCACAACATTCTCTTAAACAAAGTTACCACATGTTACTTTTCTTTGTTTCTGGTGTGGTACAAGCAAATGTACGCCTTACATCTCCAGGGTCGATGGTTCGATTTCCGCATTGGGTCTGTGTGCATGGAGTTTGCATGAATTTCTGTATGTTCTCCCCATGCTTGGTGGGTTTCCTCTAGGTACCCTGGTTTCTTCCCCCAGGCAGTGAGTGTGTGCACGCGTGTCTGCCCTGTGATGGATTGGCACCCTGTTCCAGAGTATGCCCCACCTCATGCCCAAAGTCTCCTGGGATAGGCTCCAGGCCCCTGACGACCCTGTACAGGATGAGGGGTATAAAAGATTTATGAATGAATGAAAGATTAGGACCACTTTAGAACTGGGTACCAAGCCTCCTGCACAAAGTCTTCTGGGATAAGCATCCCGCAACCCTGTAAAGGATGATCAGTATACTGTATAAGATTAGCACTGTGATTTCTGGTCTGTGTGCATGAAGTTAGCATGTTCTTCCCATGCTTGGTTGGTTTCCTCCGGGTACTCTGGTTTCTTCCAACAATCCAGAGATTTGCATATTAGGCTAACTGGGATTCCCAAATAGCCTGTAGTGTGTGTGTGTGTGTGTGTGTGTGTGTGTGTGTGTGTGTGTGTGTGTCCTGCGATGCATTGGCAACCTGTCCAGGGTGTGCCCCACCTTGTAGCTATGTTCCAAGGGCCCCACGTTCCCTAGTTAATTTGTTTGAGGCAAATGTGACCCATTAAAAGATTAAGTATTTTCTGAATATTATCCAATTCATTTAATTGGAAAAAACTAACGGTTATCATTTCATGTGGTTTTCAGGTTGCCATTATGTGCATTATGTGTTCCAGGGGAACATAGGACCTTGGTAACATGGAACCCTGGGAACATAGAATCCTATAACTGGGGAACATAGGGCTTGAGGAACATAGGGATGACCCCAGATAAACATATACTAGATGCAATCATCACCCTGAAAAGACATACATTAAAGCTAACAAAGTGGTAGCCTTTATGGTACCACTTCAACAAACAGTAAAACTATTCCTTGGTACCTTTTCTTTATTCCTGGATTCTTTCCTTTAGTTATATTGCATTCAAATACTGTGCATATTTCAGGCAAGTCAGTTTTTATTAAACTTGCAGTTATATCCACACCGACATTGTTTACACTTGTTTTAAAGCTACCTAGCTTTATGTTAGGATATAAACACATTTCTATAGATAACCCAACTTGCCACTGGAATACTTCTCCACTGAAGCAAATCAATGAATTTTTTTAGAGTGCATACAGTTTACATCACAGCTCGGCCTTGATCCAGCCTCTTTTCAGGACCGCTGTCTTTTCTGTTATTGAACCTTGCCATTAGCTTTCTGTCTGTAAAAATCATAAATGCTGGAAAGGTGTTGTACATACGGATATTCTCAACAGAGAGTATTGAAGAATATAGAGAATGTGGGGGAAAAAAGCTGTTATTCGTACATAATTCTGACTGAATTTGACCCAGACTGCAGGTAGAAAGCAGCCATATAACTGTGCTATCATGACCATCATGACCCCATATCAAGCTCATAATCTGCATCATAAGAGCCTACACACCATATTTTACTTTGCTACATAACACGAGCAAAGTTACATTTTATATGTATCATAGAGCTAATTATATTTTTAATTTAATAACTGAATAATTTGATGAGAAAATTAGAAATGTCCAGGTACCATAAATCCATAATCTTGCACAGTTTTCAGGCTGGTAAATAGCTGAAGCACAACATAGAGGTCTGACAAGAGACAATTTGCATTCATGTCTCTGTTTCTGACCAGAATTTAGGTGGCTTGTAATTTTAGTAAGTAGAAACATGTATACATGTACTGAGGAATGGCAACATCTGGTCACGTGATTGATACGTCATGTCACTGAGGATTTATGTTTTATGAACTCACTTCCCATGAGGAGGGAATCAGATCAAAAGGAAAAGATGTCTGGAATATTAATCTAAGATTTTAGAATTTATTAAGAAGTTTATACATAACAGTTGTGAATTTTATCCATTCATATACATTTTGACTATGGACTAATAGAAACTATTTTTGGGGGAAACTCAAAAGGTATAAAAATAAAGGTTTTATGTTTTACACTACAGCTTTTCTCTAAGATACAGATCTAAAGTTGTGTGGGAGCATCAGTGAAATCCACAGCTGAATTAACTGAAGAGGTTCGCTCAACTTCTACCAATGACAGTCACTGTTTGAACCAATAAGGCACATGCTGTAACAATGAAAATATTGTTCTCTTTGTTAAATGAGTATTACTCAACATACAGAAGTTATTAATAACAGATGATTAGATTTTCTTTGAGGAGCAATTGACAGGAATTGATATACCAACCTTAATAAAACACCATACAACCAAAACAAACACCGGTAGAAGATTTTGGTAAACAACAAACCACACAGACTGATACATGGCATACGAATAACCACATTAAGGATCAAAACTGGGAGGACAGTGCATAAACTGAAATAACTGTCAGCATCTACTTCACAATAGGTGATTGAAGTGAGTCTTCATATACTTTGTGTGTGTGTGTGTGTGTGTGTGATTGAGTGTGAAAAAAAAAAAAAAATATATATATATATATATATTTTTTTTTTTTTATGGTTATATATACAATCGAAAATAATCAGATGTATGCATCTGTTCTATTTCTTTACCTATATTATAGGTAAAGAAATAGAACAGATAATATATTATAATATATTATATTATATTCTTTTTTTTCTCATTTTTGTATAGTTGGTTAAAATAAAAGAAAATTCAGTTTATCATATTGTCTACTGTAGATCGTGCTGAAAAAAGGACATGTTACTCCATAATGCACAATCCTGAGCTCTATATATCATTATTAAAAAACAGCAAAACCACAAATCTCTACTGTACACTAGTTTTACTAAATAATGTTAAGTGGCCTTTATAAATACAACTACAACATGCAAGTATTAGTGTCATCCTTTTCCAAACACTGGTGCTCAACTATTTATTTTTTTTTTAATTACTTTATCAATGGATCTAAACAGGAATACGTAATTTCCTTTTTCCATGTATTCAACAAAGCAAGACTGCTGAATTAGATAGCATTATTTTTGTAATGACAACATTTTGATGAGCCACATCCTTTTTTCACTTGACCTGCTGTCTAATGAAAAGACCTTAACAAGGTCAGGTGTGAAATTGTTAACCCAAACTGTTTCACTGTGTTAGCCACTTTTTATCTGATAAAAGTAATTACTAAAAACATCCTATTAATTGTTTTTCAGAAACAGAAAAGAAAAAAGTTCACCTCTCGCTTGGGTATAATAAAACAATGATGACAAAATCAAAACTAAATTTGTGAAAATAAAACCCCTCAGTTTTCAGTATGGGCTGTGATCAGGCGACATAATCTATGTTGTCGGTAATTAGAGTATGTGCACAGTTAAGATTTAATCCGCGGTGTTTTCATATGTGCAAGTTGTGGCATGTTAGTCGAATTCCTGAAAAAAACTTCATAAATGCATGTGATTCCTAACCCTGATTTAATCTTGCGGTTCTGTCTCACTCTGTGGGTGTATAGTGAAACTTAGCGTCCATGTGAATCATGATGTCACCAGGTAGACTGGAGAAAGGACAAGTGGGGGGAAAGGGGTTAGTGAAGGGTGGGACGGGAAGATCACTAACGTTTTTTTTTTTTTTTTGTCAAACCGTATAGCTTCCTTGACTGATGCGTCACAACGCTACACGCATAGACGCACACGTCGTTTCCAGGGTGAGCAAAGCCTTTGGAATGTGACATTTTCGAAAGGGTGCACATGCTGCAGCAGAGATGGGCTCAGCCGTGAAGGGCAAGAGAGCATGTGTTAACAAAACCAGAGGTTGGTTTCCTCCCGTAGCTTACAAAGAGACTGCAGGTTATGTGGGAGGAAAGTTTTTTGAAGGACATTAAAGAGATTAATGAAGCAAATCATTACACTAAAATCAAAAGGAGTAAATAATGGAAAAATTACTTTGGACTCGTCTGTACCTGGGGCATTGATATATTAAAAGAAAAATATTTATGCTCTTGGGTTGTTCTTATTGGCAAAATTATTATAATTTATATACAGAGTCAGCAAAGAATTTTTTTAAAATACTGAATGTATTGCTAAACATTATATATTGATATATATGATAATATTATGATACTATCATTGATATTATAAGAATCTAATATACATCATACTATTTTTCTTTTCATGAAGTGTGTATAATTTTTTTGCCTGCTTCATGTACATTATATATATATATGTATTTATTTATTTCAAATAAATAAATAATCTCATCCGATCTAGGTGAGGGTACTGGTTAAAACATACAGTATTATTGGTTAAGCGCTATCCAAATGACTATTATTAATTGTTTCAGAGCTATCCAAATAAGTAATAGTAATAATAAATGAATCTGGCATTTCTACCATTAAGCAATTATGTCACTGTACTACACGATGAAATAATAAAGGCTAAATTATTATAGACATCAACTTGATTTTTTTTTTTACACTTTTTTTTTTTTGAAAAATTTAACTAGGGTGAATGTTAAACAATATATTTTTTAATTATTTATTTATTTATTTATTTATATACTTTTTCTACTCTGGCAGGGTGGACACAGTTTAAACTGTCACAGTTTTATTTTTCCATCATGTTTTCCTTAAATATGTTACAAAAAATCTAATGCGACTATTGTGTAAAAGAATCTTTAGTTATTTAGTATGAAAATGTCTTTCTAAGCCTAATTATTACTAGTTAAATGCGATTAGGTTCACAAATTTGTGTAGCCTTGGGAACTGTGCATAGTATTATTAGTGTTGAATTGAATTTAATGATTAAATGACCATGATTCACAAATGAATTACAGTAGGTATGGCATAAAATACTCTAGTTCTAGCTACCAGCAAACATGGCAGTGTGTTGCAGTATGTTAACAGCAGAAATCAACAAATCAGCTAAATCATAGAATTAAAATATCCTTCATTCCCAAATACATTTCTCAACAAGACAAAAATGCACTGGAAAAAAATAAAAAATAAGAAAATGATTCAAGGAAGCCTGTGCAGCTCAAGCTATAACATTACCTGGCTTTTGTCGATGGATGTAGAACAACAGTAAATTAAACTTACTGTAAATAGGTTCTCAACATAAAACCTAATCATATTACAGCTTGCAGTAGAAGAATATAATATACAGTAAATAACCAGGTCTGTTTGTCTGTTTAATGCGTCTTAAACAGGGAATTTCCTAACCCCATCTACAGCATATAACAAAATGTATTGACTTATGACAATAAAAAATATTACAATAACAAATTATTATGGTCTATTTCTATCTGGAGTGCACACAATGCATTTTTTATTTGTTCTTATCAATAAACTTCTGACAGATTTAGTTCCTTTCTAAGCTTAATATTTTATTATTTCACATATAAACACATCCTCACCTAAAGAAATGAAGTATAAAATGAGCTGTTACATACATACACAGAAACTCTGAAGGTGTCACTGTATGTTAGGGTTAAAATGTCAGAAGAGACAAAAGGGCTGTTTTTTTTTTTTTTTTTTTTTTTGTCATGCTTGCGTGTCATTTATAAAAACCCTTCACGGAAAGCATAGAGGAAGTAACAATGATCCAGAAAAGGACAAGGGTAAATATAGGACACAAACTTTAAGGACGCATGATATTGTAAACAACGCAATTTGGAAAAAAAACTTGTGTACGTGACTCACCATACTGACAGAAACAGATCAGATCGGATCTTTTCTGCCTGTATCACAGTCGAGTAATTTGAAAGCGAATCATAGAAACTAAACTCTAATCCTAAAAAGTTGTCAATTTTACAAAACAGTCATTTTATTGGTTCATAAGAAATGCAGATAAACACAGGACAAGTGTGAGCTGTTGACCGCCATCATTTCCTACAATAACTGAACATGCGTAAATGGTGACTCTCATTCACCTACGCTGCAACATCTCATACAAACAATTTACAGCAATGAGTTCAGGGCACTTAACAAAGCTGAAGTTTCCAGAGGACTTCGGAGAAATTGTAGGCTTTTAAGCAAAATGATCTAAACCAGTTGCCTACATGTGAGGACGACATCACATCCTGATCACCTAAACCACTTAAAAAAAATAAATAAAAAAATTAAAAAAAATTTTATATATATAAGTCAAATTTATTACTAATTCAGTATTTTTTTTGTGTGTGTGTGTGTGTGTGTGTGTGTGTGTGTGTGTGTGTGTGTGTGTGTGTGTGTGTGTGTGTGTGATCTCAAATGTGTTGTTGGTCAAAATTTACACACTGTAACAAGGTTTCAAAAACATAAAAAAAAAACGAAAAAAAAATTTGTGTAAATTAGACACTGATTGATTCATGTTCATGCTCTACCTTTTGTGTAATAATGTCAGTGTATTTCCACCTTGTGCCCCTCCATCCACGCCCCCCCCCCACCCCACCCCTCCACCCACTAAGTACCTAGGAGGGGCCGTTCTCCATTCATACTAATCCGTCTTCATGCAAAGCCTGTTTGAACATGAATAGATCAAATGAGCCGTAACTTTTCCTGACTACCTGCATTTTACTCGGTTCCACCTGAACCTCTTAAGTCCACTGACTAGGCAGGAACCAGTTTCCCAAAAGCATTAAAGAAAGCTGCAAGATTACACATTGTTGAAAACAGTAAGCTTGAGTGTCATGCTCCTTTCCATTGCACTTGAATCATGACCGCACAAAACTCTTTTCTTAGAATCTGTATCGAGATTAGTTGATCTTATTTTAAGATAACGAAACACACTGATGGACCAATCGGGAATTCGCAAACAGTTACAGCCTGGCGCGAGTTTTTGATCATTTAATTATAATTAAATAATCATTATATATCCTTGCATAAAAGCATGCTATATATAAAAAATATAGCAAACAAAAAAAGAATCTAACATAAAAACCATAATAAACACAAACCAGCTACTGAATCACTGGCACAATTATCAGTAATTTACAGTTATTATTATTAGTATTAACTCAGGTTTACTACATTTTTTTTTTGTGATTTACAGTTGCTCATTTGTTTGACACTTTTATCCAAACCACCTCAAATTGAGATCAACCTGAGAAATTGAGAAGTTAAGGGTCTTGCTCAGGGATGCAACCATAGCTGTTATTTAGAACTGGAATTTAAAACGTTCAGCTTTCTGATTAGTAGAATGTGCCTCCAACATGTGACCATGTATACAGATTAAAGCAGTATAGAAAATAAAAAAAATGTAAAATACAGCATTTATCATATCTGATTTATTGATCTTGTTGTAGTTTTTAAAAACATTTTTGATACGCAACATTCACCTAAAGAATTTCACTAGGGTGCGAATTAATGCCATGTGTGTGTGTGTCGGGGGGTGTGGTGGTTGTTTGTGGATTCCAGGTCTCATTTAGACTAATTGGCAATTCCAAACTGCACATAGTGTGTGAGTGAGTGCGTGTGGAATTGTATGCCCAGCGATGGATTGGCACGCCATCCAGGATGCACCCCACCTAGTGCCCGAGTCCCCTGGCATAGCCTCCAGGAATCCGGCGACCCTGTACAGAATAAGCGGTATAGAGAACGAGAGGGTTTTAGAATGAAACTCATTCAATCACCTTCCATTAAACCTTCCATTGAGTCCTGAGGTGTGTGAGAAAGATGGGACAACTTTATTTTGAAAATACAAAAAAATAATAGTAACATTTAAATAACTGTTGTCTTAAAACCACTGTAAGTCACCTTACCATACCTTAAAGTTGCTAAAAGAATTGGGGCCTCCGAGTGGCGCAGTGGTAAAAGCGCTCGCCCTATCATCCGGAGATTGCTAGTTCGAATCCCGGGTGGTGCTGTAACCTCTCGCAGCCGGAGGTCTAGAGAGAGCTGATTGGCCGAGCTCTCTCAGAGGGGAGGGATGAGAGGTACTTAGTGCTCCCACATTAATCACGGCGCTGTCCTCCGAGTGTGTTACGCCGCCCCCAACGGTGCGCAAGCGAGCAGTTCGAAAAGATGCGGTCGGCTGGCGTCACGTGGTTCGGAGGAAACACGTGATAGTCTTCGGCCCTCCCGGCTGAGTGGTAGTAGTAGCCTTAATGTGGGAGCCCCCTAGTGACGGGGAGGAATTGGACACGACTAAATTAGGGAGAAAACCCCCCCAAAAAAAAAGTTACTAAAAGAATTATATGCATGGTCTGGATTTTTTAAATTTATTATCATTTGCTACTAGCAATCTAAAGGTGTTAATGCAGCAGTATTATGTAGAAGCTCAATACATACTTTTTCATCTACAGTCTAGATGCATTAGATGACGGGACATTTTATGGGTTACTACAGGATGAGCCAAGTTCTGATTAGTCACCAATGTTGTTTTGTCGGGGAAAATACACCAGCTTTAATAGAGTAAATATTTTCCCCAACTTTTCAGACCGCAAGTGGGCGTCGAACCCGATGAACATCTTTTTCGCAGGTGTATGTTTTTATTCCCATAAAAGGTCATTGCGGCTTAAAACGAATGACAAAACCACAATTAAAGTCAGGTTTTGTAAATATTATGAGTAATGGATGATAGCATTAAACATGCTCTTTTGCTCTGCTGTGTGGAAGCATTTATTCGGACGGACGGAGTGGACAGCCGAATCATCAAAGCCTTTTTTTTTCACGCAAAAAGCCAGATGTTGCCTGTGCCGTGTGTACTTGCTGTAACGGAGTGTTTTCCCGAAACATTGCAGAAAGTGAAGTTGTTCTAAACTGTTTATTAAACACGGTATATTCTGAGGAAAGGTCCACTCAGCAAAGCATAGAACATATGGATCTGCAGTGAGATGTACAATGTGCACATATACATGCACTGTACACTCCAAATATACTGTAAATCACCAAATATGTCAAGACTGGACCTGGAATTTGGAAGACCTTTAGTATAACCCAGTTCAGGGCAAAGCAGATATGGAAAGCTATGGATAATGAAATTTCATGGCGCACAGATCGGAAATAATCACGCACCTTCGATTCGAGGTTCAAGGGAATATTAATAGATTTCTTGGAAATGGAAATTCACATGGTGCGTTTCTGAAGTCAGCAGGTATACCCTTATCTGCATGGCTTCCAAAGCACTAGGTTTAATGAAGCAGAAACCAGAAGCATGTAGGTCCTGTGTTTAATCTGCAAGTACAAGGTTTCACGTGCTTTCTAACGCTCCACTAAATTCTAACGGCAGGATTATGATAATTGGCAGAATGAATTCACTCTTTCTACCGTACACTCGTATGCCAGTGCGGATGTATTCTATGATGTCGTCTCTTATTTAATGCAAAGTCATTAACTGAGTCGTCACACATCATTAGTGTTCCATCCGACGGAATGAATTGACAAAATAAACAAAGTCGCCGGTGAATCACTGAGCAATGAGCGTAAGCACAGATATCTGTGGTTTACTGATGCTCATATCCTCTAGCCGGAGAACAAACATATACATTTTGACGTGTCAGTGTGCAACGAATTGGAAGTTCATTATGAGTAATGGGTATATCCATGGAAGAGCTTTGCAACTAAACCAACCGTAGTATACCTACAGTACTGTATATGATCATTCCACATAAAATGTATATTTCAATCATGAAAGTACCATAAGACAAAATATAAAGTGTTTAGAAAAAAAAAATCACTTATCTTGGGTATATCTACAGTAACAATTGAGTTAGCAAAATGCCTTTTTCGATAAAGCTACATTAGAGGCTTATTACTTATTCGTATCGTATTGTCCCATTTGTGACCACTTTTAAATGTCAAAACAACATTACGAATCCACCAAAGCAATTATACTGTGAGAGAAAACTTGGCTCATAAAATAGGCAAATACTGAATGTCTCCATTAGTAGCCGTCAAATTTATTGCCTACTGTCTGGCCATTTCAAAAGATTTGGGTTTCTAATATGTTTAATCGCACAGACTGTCCTGTACCTGCCAGGAAATGTATCACTGCATCCTGCATTGTTAACAAGACAGTACTTGTTAACAATTAGACACACACACACACACACACACACAATGGACCTCAGGAGCTCTGAGATAAACCACTTAATCACAACACTTATTTACCAAATTAGTTTAGATACACTTTCTAACTCATTACAAACTCAAGCGAAATTATCTTCACTGGAACAAATGAATTACTTCAGAACAGTTGCAATAGTTGTAGTTTAGGCTTTAAGTTAAGCGACACTGATTAAAGTACTAACAGACTGTAAGTGATGTACCCAGAGGGCACGAAGACGAGCTCTCAGGTCTTTCCAATTCAAGACTCCTTAAGAGGTCTTTAAGTCATCATCATGATTAGTTTAATCTGAGGATTTTAGGAAATTAGTCCTGGAGACATCTGAAGTCATAGCATTTTTAGGGCTTTCGTAGGTTCTGAATACATCACCAGTAGGTCTCCAGTGCTGTATAGGTCCTGCACTCCTACCTGTGTCCATATACAGTGTACACGCAGTACTCGGTGTGTGAACTAGAAAATAATTGTTCCAGAATGTTGCAAGGAGACATGATCCCCAACCAAGGACTAAGCAGAAGTGCTGAAATTTTAATGAGCGGCTACTTTAGATCAGTTCATCATGATGAAAATGATGCAGGGATATACAGTAAGATCAGGTTCTGCTGTCGACCCTCAGTGTTCTTGAGTCATGTGGTCTTATCATTAGCTAATAAGACTCAAGAAGTTTGATCCAAGAGGTTCATTCTATCTTATATAGTGGCACAGGTGAAAAGAGAGTCCCAACAAGTCTACTGAAAGAGTTCTGCTCAATATACATTCAGATTCAGAAGAAGGACACTCCTTGTGATTTTACATTCCAATTTAAAGTTCTAAACTTTCCCGCCTTTTTTTTAAAGATGTCCTGTATGCTCTGATCGAGCACTGGGCTTCTCTGGGTTCCCTATCAATAGCAGGCGATTTAAGACGACCATGCTTGTCACTCACCGCTCCTTCATGCACTGGCCAAGAACTGTCCCCATCATCTGCTATACACCTTGCTCCCACATTGCACCGAACCTAGCAACTCATTCACCTACTTGTGGCTGTTAGAGACTTGGTTCCCACTGCTACTTTCCCTTTAGATCAGACACACTGGAAGCACAGATTCCTCCCTGCACCTATCTGTTGTCCCAAATGGACGAAAAAAGGCGTGGCACCAATCCCCCCCCCCCCCCAACATTAGTGTTAAATGCTTAATTGGATTCCAAACTACAATTTTTTTTTTTTGTTTTGTTTTTTTGGGAACAGCAGGAACTTTTGATTCAAAAATCAATAAGATGAGGAGATCAATAAGAAGGGCCTTTTCACCCCAAGAGCCTCCTGTAGCATGAACTTTACTGCTTGTTCATGAGATGTGCAAGATTCCGAAATGAAATGTTTGTCTCTGAAAAAAAGCTTTACGCTTAAAGTCATTTTAGCCACTTTTCCCACAAGAGTGGGAGCGCTGAGTGAGAGGCCTAAATGCTTTATCAATAAGCTCACTTTGCATGTGTTAGTGGTTAGATGAACTTCAAGTGACTTTGTGGTTAAAACTGGGAATTCTGGCCTTTGATTGAACTTACAGCATTGCATAAAGCTGAACCTGCAGAGCAGTCAGTGTACACCCTGTGGTGCTACTTCGTAATGTTTGGACATCGGGGTAATTTTGTCCATTTTCATATTTTCTTGAAATAAAATGTATTTTACATTTGTAGCAAGGTTAAGTGTTCAAAATATTAATATATTAATGAGTTTACTATGGGTTATGGTTAAGGATAGGGTTAAAAATGACTCCAAGCCCAGAATGAAAAAATATTATTACGCAGAAAAAGATGTCATGACACTTGATAAAACACGTTGTTTTCTGTTACCTCATAGAAAATGCAGAAAACTGAGCAACAAATAAAATATACTGCATACACAAATATTAATAATATTACTGGAATTAGTAAAATGGTAAGCAAATGACGGGTAATTCAACCTTGAAAACTGACAATTGCAATGAAAAATAATGAAAAATGAAAAAGTTAATGAAAAAATAATGAAAAATGCCAACAGTTAATATAAAAAAAAAGAATAAAAACATGAGCCTTAAACCGAAGTCTTAAAATCAAAAGTATGAATGAGTGTATAAACTCATAAAAGTAAAAAAAAAAAAAAAAAAGGAATATTATCTCTCTAGTAGAATAAACCAACGTTTATGCATTGGATCATAAAAATGTTGATTTATGTTTTCATAGTTTATGAATAATCAGTGCTGCTACAGTACCTGGGCATCACTGTGCATGCTCTCCTGATTCTACAGAATTAATATCACTGCCCGACTCATGTGAGTGAGGATTTCTGGCAGCTGAAATAATATTCATTCCCTTACAGCAATGTACAGTATAGCTGCCTGTTATGCCGTATTTCAATGAAAGGTCATCCTGTGCCATTTAATGATTCATAGAGAATATCTGTTTTTCCATGATCACAACATTTAATAAATCCAACTGTGTGTGTGTGTCAGTTGTTCTACCAAATAATGGGAATATTCAAGAAAATGACAATAGAGATACGTGGCATTTGTGATTAATGTTGATATTTTGCAGCAATTCCTGTGCATGTGAGTATGTAATTTCGAAATAATTTCAAAAGTAAATCAGGACATGCCTCGAGGTTTGCAAATTTTAAGTAAAAATGAAATATGATTGTATCCAGCAACAAGACAACAAACGAAAATAAAGTACATTTTGCTCTATGAAGAGGTTGTATTTATTGAGTCAAAAGCTAAAGAACTAAATATATATTCGTTTTTACATAGATAAAGAAACGTCTGTGAACTCTAATAAACTAAATATCCTGTAGGAATACAATAACTTACACTGATATAATACAGTCTCTCTCGACATATATTGAAAAGCCTTCACATTCCCTTTAATTTCCTAAAAAGTAGGTCACAAACATCGATGTAAAACGATGCACTGAATCTTACAAGCGGAATGATTTAAAACGGACCTGACATAATTTTGGATGAGACTGTATGTCCTTACAAAACATACGCAAGGAGAACATAAACACTATAGAAGCCAAACAGATTAGAGCCCACCACCTGCATAATCTCACCAGGAGATGGCAAAGTGTATGTCACAGCATGAGGAGGAGGAGGAGGAGGAGGAGCGGCGGGAATGGTTACTTACAACAGGATGTGTTCGCCAAACAAACCCACTCACCCCAAGAAAATACTGAAGCATTGACTTGTCAACTTATCCGAACACTTATATCCTGAATCAGTGGATAAACAGTTAGTAAAAGTCAGTACAGAAGGGAAAAAAAAGTTTGTCACTGAAGAACAGCTTGTCCAGAAAAGCAGCAGGAGAACAAGATATGGAAAAACATTCGATTTCATAGAATGAAACAACGTGTTTTATTAACTCTTCCTAACCAAAAAGGTTATTTGTTTTTTTTATTATTATTATTAATTCCTGTTTATTCTGTGTTGGGATAAAGTCTAGCCCAGGGAACTTAGGGCACAAGGCGGGGGACACCCTGGATGGGGTGCATCATATTGCAGAGCACACACACACACACACACACACACACACACACACACACACACACACACACACACACACACACACAATTACATCCATTCATACCGTACATTTGGAATGCCAAATTTGGAAACACGAATCAGCCTAAACTGTATGTCTTTGGCCTATGGGAAGAAACTCGAGCACCCAGAGGAAACCCACCAATCACAGAGAGAGCATGCATATGACACACATTTCTACTACTACTGATAATAATAATAATAATAATAATAATAATAATAATAATTTTCAAAAATTTTTCATCATTAGATCCTGTTAGAAAGTATTATGAAAATTATGTGTCCCGTCACCTAACATGATTTTAATAATCATTTATAAATAATATAAATAGAGTATAAATAGTATAAATCATAACAATAATAACAATGACACAGGCTACAATGCAGTTCAAGGGATTATGCAGTACAGGTCAAAAGTTTGGATTTATTTTCTACAAGAGCTATACTGGATTTTTTCAAAACTATGGAATAACACAAATTATATTATGTAATTAAACAATAATAACAACAACTGCAACAACTTCACGTTAAGACATGAAGGTCAGATGTTCTGCAATAGTTCTTGCAAGAACAGTATTGTCAAGTGCATTTGCAAAACCCATCAAGCACCGTGATGAACCTGGCCCTCATGAACACCTTCCCAGGCAAGCAAGACCACTTTCTGGGCATGAGTGAACTTCGGGTGCCCGTGATCCTGTTACCAGTTTATTGGTGTATATTTGGCAATCAATGTTGTTCATTTCATCTGTCAGTGGAATTAATTACGTGTTAATTAGCACCTATAATGCGTAACCTATAAGCAGTGGTTACGGCTGATCAGTGTATATATAGTTTTAGTATATGTATAATTATGTCATTTTTTTATTGTTATACAGATATAGCAGGATACCGACTGTATAATTCAAACAAAATGCACATGTCACTAGGTATGTCTATTAATGTCACAGCCATGACATTTAGTGCTATTTTTAGTTCAGTACAATAAATAGGGCCATAGTGACAGGAGAGAAAAAGTCCATTGCTGATAAAGGGCATTATCCTGCTACAAAAAGACAGCAAGCAAAACAAGAGATTAAAGGGTTCAATGAGGGCCACCCTGCTCCAATTTCCTTTATAAAAAAAAAAAAAAAAAAAAAAAAAGCACAATGCTTATCTACAGAAACAATTACATTTTCCATGCACTGATGTGGATTAGCACTGTCAAAGTCTACCATATGGCTTTATATTGTATATACTGTACAGTATACTGTATATATGTGTGTGTATATATATATTGTTATATATATTGTTATATGATGATAAAGTTTGCATACCTTGGGATAATTTGCAAGATATTTAGCATTAAAAAATATATATATAAATGAGTGAGTGAGTATCACATATGTATTTTATTTCTTATAGGACTCATATGTAAGGCATAACAAAATGGCACAATCATTAAACAAAACATGACAATAAAGAAAATTAGGAAATAAAATGGGGTAAAAACTTAGTCCCATAAAAAAAATCACAATGTGATGGCCATTTTAACAGCACATTGTCATTATCACTGGCACACCCGATCCAAAACATCTTGTTAAAATTTGAGATCATTAGAGCGAGAATTAGCTATGTTGTTAGACTTATAGACTTATATACATATAGACTGTGTATATATATATTTTATTCCCAGAATTTTCGTTGTAGCCAGACCCTATCCATCTTTCTGGTAGGCTATTCTCCCGTCAAGGTAACAACGATGTGGGTTTCTTCCTACTTCCATCTCAGGGAGTTTTCCCTTTTGCCACCAATCGTCCTCGGCTTGCTCATCAGGGACAATCGGATCATTTTGATTCAAACACATTTTTTCACATTTCATACACATTTCCCTCATTTTCTTTTGATTCTGTAAATCTGCTTTGCAACAATGACCCTTGTTAAATGCACTATACAAATAAAATTTTATTAAACTAAACTTCCAACCAGAGACGGTAATGACTCATATGTGCTTCCTCAGAGCCATGTGGTACCAGGCCAACCGCAAGACCTGAGCCATGCCACGAGCTGTTGCTTATGCAATGCTGACGATGCCATAACGCACTCAATAGAAAACACGTTTTTTCAAATGATAGTGCAAACACTTTACTGTTGATCCCCTCGGGAGTGAGTTCACTTATTCTTGATTAAGTTACCAATCTATGATAGAGTGATTTATTGTAAACTGCCTGGCCATTTTCCATTTTTCGAGTATACCTGTGCGATCAGGGAGGGAAAAAAAACATTGATGTGATAACCTGGTCATTCAGTCCATTCAGTTGAAGCAACCCCAGATCATAACACCTCCACTAGAGGCTTGTACAGTGGACACGATGTATGATGACTGCATCACTTCATGCGCTTCCCTTCTTACTCTGATGCAGAAATTTATTTGCTTTGGCATAGGGTCATTCTGGACTCATCAGACTTTTTCCATTGCCCCTGAGATCAATCTTTATGCTCTCCTGCAAAATAAGGCGTTTTTTTTCCTGATAAGTCTCACAAACAAGTGTTTTTTTTTGTTGTTGTTGTTATTATGGCCACACATCTGTTTAGTCTCAATGCCGTGAGTTCTTATCACACTATGCATAAGGAAATGCTTTTACTCTTAACCATACAGTAGCTGTGAATTCTACAGCCGGTATACGATGCGACTTCCAAGCAATGTCCAATCAAGGCTATTCATTATTTATTTTCCAACCACATTTCTTCTATGAAGTTGATGATTCAGCACTGTCCTCCTACGTTTTTTAAAAATGTGCGGACACATATGGGACAGTGCTTAACCCAATTCCAGAAATCTAGCTGTTTTCCTTTGTTTGACGCGGGCCAACGATTTACCCCAGCGGAAACCATTTTTTGGCCAGGCAGTCTAGCTTAATTGAAAAATTGTCAGGTCTCGTTATATATCCAAATAATGCGGGGGCCAAATGAACACTTTTATGCCATTAGGAAATATGCTGGCATGAAAGGATGCACTTGGTTTGCAAAAAATGTTTAGTTAGGTGGTGTGAGTCAGAGTGATATCCATATGAATGGCAGAACCCGGGGTCTTTTTTAAGCGGTACATTGCGCAGAGCATCGTGCCACCTGTGCTGATTCGACTCCTTCCCATAGTGCATCCATGTGCCATCTCTTCCCCAGGTGACTCACACACATAACAGCATCTACATGATGTAATAGAAAATGTGATTCACCAAACTAGGCCATCTTCTTCCCATTGGTCCAGCTACAGGATCCAGTTCTGACGCTCACGTCGTACTGCCATACAACAATTAGTCCCGAGCAAGCAATCTGATTGGGTATAACAGCACTGGGACGTTTAGATATATGGGAGCACTTTCAGCGGGAAATCCCATCTGACGGCGTTAACCACACTTTCTCTCCTTAGTTACTGTTTCTAAGTCGTTCCGGATTGAATCTGAAATATCTGTGCTGTCCTGTTTTCACGGCTCGCACAAGTTACACTGCTAATTCGCTTTTAAAACAAGGCTGAATCCCAAATCCCTCTCTAGCCCTGATCAAGGGCACTACTTGATCATTACCTCCTAAGTAGCGTGTTTTTCATATTATGTTGTCTGGAAACCCTGCAAGTTAGATGGTATTCTAAAGAGGAATAAGAGTATAATAAGTTTAGAACAACTTTCAGCCGTTTAAATTACACCAACAGTCGATCGCTAACTGTCAGACGCCGTCTCCGCCAGTCGCAGTTAGTTGGTTGGTTCGCCCAGTCATGGGTCAACGGAGCAAAACGACTGGGTAAATAAACAAAGAAATCATAATCTATTGAGAATAAACAGTGTTTGTGCCTATGATCGCATGACAGCCGTGCTGGTATTCAGTACAACAGCACTCCCTCCGATTGTGATATTACTCACTTAACCTGGGAACGGTTACAATGTTACAGCTGATTGACAAAGACAACAACTTCCTGCTTCGAATCCACATTAAATCCCACTTTATTACCGAAAGATGGTCAGGAGTCGCAATCAGTCTACTGGATGATACATTTGAGTGCTATTACAACACTATCATGTACAGTATATAAGGAATGAGTGACACCGTATCTGTTGGACCAGTCCAAGCCCTTACAAATGTGACATCAGCACTAAGTAAGATTAAAACTTTAGAAACCTTTTTCCATGTAGGTGGAGAATGAGCTGACAACATTATCAGACATTTTTTTAAATAGTTTTTTTTTATTTTTATAGGTGGCTATTCACATCATTGTACGTTGTTTCCAGTGGAGAAAAATTGGGGTCACGTTCAATAGGAAAGAATATGCAGACTCATACTAGCAGGATTCATTTGCCAAAAGAGCTGAGATGTTTTATTGATTAATGAGTCCATTAAATGAGGTCCACTTAACCACTGGCTCCAAAAGTACATAGTAGAAGATTTCAGCCTGATCAGACTGCTGGAGTAAGCAGGGAGATAAACAACAGCGCACAGCGCCCTCTATTGAGCCACTGAGTACTAAAATAATATATATGGATTAAAGATTGAAGGTCAAACAATAACGATTACTGATCAGAAATATCATTATCAGGTTTGCTTGGATCACTGCTTTTAAGCTGATAAGCAATAACAGAAAGAATTAAAAAAAAAAAACAGCTGTGATACCTAGGAATGAATTTTTACATGGTGAAAGAAATAAAACTACATGCAAGTTGTATGTTAGTGTTATTCGTTACAACCAGAGGGGAAAAAAATAAAAACGACTCATCACTATGATATAGTTGTCTGCTTTTATAGTGCTCACAGTGGCTCAGCGATGAAGCATTCATTCCCGTAAGCATATGCAACATGTACAAACAGCTGCACACCGTTCACTTAACAGCCCCTGTGTGTGAGGAGATCGCCAGTGAGGCCCTTCGGGGCTCCGAGTTCCTTCTCAGAATGACCTTTCCACAGCTGGTGCACACTAAAGGAGAAAACATTTGTTGATAAAAAAAAAAGGTCCTGTTTTCGACTCGAGAGCCAGCGCGAGAGGTTAAGCCGAGTCGACCTTGCCGAACAGGAACTCATCCATTAGATGCTGAACCCGGACTTATCACAGTCCTTCTGCTGCTGCACCCACCACCCCCGGGCCTGACTCACATGTGCCATACGTGCTCCCAGGAATACAGGGTATTTCCACGAAGCCTTTCCCTAAATAAGGGCACAGCATGAAACATCACTTGGTGGAAGCTGAGATTCCAACAGAAACTGATGGAAGAGATAAGAATCCTTTTATCCACATGCTGCTTGACTGAATTACTCTACATGCGGTGACTATTGGACCTCAAGACGTTTGAGAAACTGGCCAATAATCCTCATCCGGACCATTTGTTTTACTTACTGTATACTTTACATACTATAAGTCTACTATAACTGGTTTGCATACATTTTTGAGAAGAAGAAGATTGAATAGTGTTAGCAAAAATGAATGGTGAACTATTTTAAATAGCATTATCAAATATTATCAAAATTATTAAATAATGTGATCCAAAAAAAAAAAAAAAAAAAAAAAAAGCATGAATCTTAAGCTCACTTAAATGCTCAGTGAAAGTGCGTCATAAAAAATGACAGTAGAAGTCCAAGCTCGGTGAGACATTGGCTTAGTGGTTAGCGGTCACTTTGTCGCCTTGCGCCTCCAGGTTTCGGGTTCGAATCCCTCATCGGATCTGCGTGCACGAGTTTGCATGTTCTACCTTTGCTTGGTGGGTTTCCTCGCATGCTCTGGTTTCCTCCAACAGTCCAAAGTCATGCAGATTAGGCTAACTGGTGTTCCCAAACTGTCCATAGTGTGTGAATGAGTGTGTGAGTGTGTGTACCCTGCCTCATGGAGGCTCCAGACGAGGAGTGAGTGAGTGAGTGAGAAATCCAATCTTAGTTTAAAAGTGGCAAGAACTCACAGGAATTGGCCTAAACAGCTGTGTGGCCATAAGAAAACCACGTGTTACTGAAGCAACCCTATGCCAGCGCGATGGGAACATCACGAGAAGAAGGGAAGCGCACGAAGCGATGCACCCGTCTTGCACAGTGCCCACTTTACCAGCTTCTGGAGGCAGCTTCAATGATCTGGGGTTGCTTCAGTTGTTCGGGTCCAGGCTCGGAAACATTACGTGGCAAGTCAGCTGACGACCTGAATGGATTGAATGACCAGGTTATGGAGTTTTTCTTCCAAGATGACCAGATCATCAATCATTCAAGGAGGATTCAAGTCATACATGAATTGGACACCACGTTGCATGCCAGGATCAAAGCAAAAGACAGTTGAAAGGAATATTAGAATAAAAAAGATTTAAGCCAGGCAGTGTTTAAGTGGTGTAATAGTTGAGTTTATTTGGTTTACTCTCCAAGTGTATCTTCCAAAAGTACTCATTTGGAGTGTTATTAGAATGTGAGAGCAGCAAGGTGAATTTAAATACAGCTGTCTTGGTATTTATTAGAATATGTTTAAAATTTGTCCCCATTTAGGGCCTAATATGCATCGTATCGCCTACAGAAAAACGAGAGTGTTCAAAACCTTTAGCTGGTGTAATTTGGAGTGCTATCATCTCCTCATGGTCCAAACAAAGGCAATAAAAAAGAAGAACTTATTCATTCAGAAAGACACGCAAGGCGCCAAGCATACAATGCTACAATGCTAAGCACATCATAAATATATGAAATAGTTTTTCATCGTGGGAGTGTGTTCCATCAGGAAAACGCTTATCTAGGTGAGCAGGCCCGATGGAAAGTCTAATCATGCGGTGGTGAGCTCAGTGTTTACTCGGACATGGGCCGTTCAACATTTCCTGTTGATATCCACCGCTCCATGTGTTGTGTGTCCTTTTTAAGACAAGCAGGGACCATCCTGAACAAACCTCAGACGAAGGATACGTGTACACATTCAGAAGAAGACTTTTGGGTACATTTAACACAATTCCACGTGAGTTATGTTTGTACGTTTATTGAGGTCAGGGCTGGGCGAGTGGAAGTTAAAGATGAACTTTAATGTTTAGAGATAAAAGATGGAGAGCATGAGCAGGTTCAGCGCGAGGGGGGGAAAATGACACAATGATATTATTACCTCTTATACCCATGTTTATCCTGTAAAGGATGCTAAATGAATGTGATGAAATGTAAGGAACAATAATTAGCATTAATTCCCAATCTCATCCTCGGTTCAATCACCATGAACTCCATTTCACTTATCCAAACACAAGATTATCTTTGAATCCCGTACAATACAGACATTTGTTATAAATGAGTTACATTCTTAAAGAAGATTATGTAAAGCGGACCGTCTATAAGATTTATAAGCATACAACACTGCCATCTAGAGAGCAGAATGATTAGTAATAACAGTACCGTACATTTGAGAAAAGTCGCCTTGCATGATGGCATTTCATAATTCACAAAATTATGACAATTAAATGACTTTAATCTGTAGTAAATACAAAAAAATATTGGCGTTTTTTTATTACACTTAATGTATGTCTATTGGAAGAGTTCCCTAATGTGTAATGTGCATTCCTATGAAACTCCCAGAATATAACAGAATTTTGTTCAGCTTATTTACAGCAAAGGACTTGAAACATAAGTTAAATAATAACCAGCTTACTTTTCTTCCATCCCTTATTTTAGCCATTATGGAACAAAAAGCAGTAAATGGGTTTATAATAATAATAATAATAATAATAATAATAATAATAATAAATAAATAAATAAATAAATAAATAAATAAACTTGCTGAAAGGGTTCATTTCCATCAAATTGGACCAAAATGAGAAACGCTAATGACTTTAGAGGCAAACAACTAGTATTGGCCGGCACATTATGGCGACATTTCATAATCTGTCCCTGCGCATATAATACCGACTGTAACTGGATAAAGCCTGAAGAAAGTCACGTCCCGAGGATCCGTAGGGTTTAAATTTGGCTGGAGAGTGCAAACAGAGGAGCTGGGCTCCAAACAGAAATACAATGACTGCTTGTTTCTGAAGCATGGGTAGCTCTCGAGCAGCTGTTACTATCTGTTTAACGTTACAGAGAAACATCACACTCACCAAATCCAAAGCTAACAACCAGAGCTTTGGGCGCATAGCCAGACTACTACATGCCCCATAACATGGAGGTCTTTCTGTTTCCAGCTCAGGGAATAGAAAGCAATTCACGCCTCTACCGGATTCAACTGCTAGACATTTAATCATGTCCATTAACTGAGCATTTATCCATTGCATTCTATACCACCAATGGATAAATGCACTATATGGACAAACCTGCAGTGACAGAGTGCATCAACTCCCTGCAATGGGGGGGGAAGTGGACGAACCTAGCTGACCTACCGGCTTGGCCCCTGAACTCTAAACATTCCTGCATGCACACACACTCGTACACACAGTAGGGTCTTGTCACTGACACGTGTATTACTGTAGATAGATAAAGCCGTTCCAAAGGCTTTCACCCTGTCCTGGCATTAACCTCAGTATCCGAAAGGAAATCATTTGGCACATAGACAAACACACACCATAATTGATCTCTCATCCACATTCATTTATCTTCAGGCCAGTTCCAACTTCCTGTCACATACACACATGTGCCCACACACATGCACACAATATATGGATCCATTAAGGTCCCTAAAGACACATTTACATACATACGTCCACACAAAAGAGCTAACTCGACATCTATGCCTTCCATGATTGACCATCAGACACAGATGCCACACACTGTTTAACGGGGCTCGCTGGTATCCCCTGCAGTTGTGCGCATGCATGTGCCAGCAAAGGGTCCAGCTCGGGATCATGCACTCAACACGCATAACTACTCCAAAGGGATTCCAATAATGATCCACACGCTAATCCAACTGCAGAATACCGTACACACACACACACCCAGAGAGAGAGAGAGAGAGAGAGAGAGAGAGAGAGAGAGACGAGCAGACTCTTCGGCCCAATTCCAAATCACAAATCGCAGACCTCCCACATATGCACACACAATTATCACAAGGCAAAATCTACTTTGCAAGAATGCACAGCTGTCATTTCTAAATGGATACCACTCTGGCTAATATCAAATAATGGTTTTCTTTTTTTTTTTTCCCCTTTTATTTGTTTTTGTATTGGTTTCAGGCCAAAGTCTTATAAAAAGATGTTACCTTCGAGTAACCATCCTCAAGCTGAAACAACTAGACTTTACAACACTCCTAATACTATATATATATATATATATATATATATATATATATATATATATATATATATATATATATATATATGAATGCACGGATTTGTTAAACTAATAATTTGTTGAAATTGTTAGTCACATTTTTACGAAATCTTCTAGCTAACCCCAAAACGTTGCTGAAGGAGTACTTTTATATATGATGGCAAAAAGCACTGATATTCAGAATATCCTTAAGCTATCATCAACCTTAACCATTTGGTTCTCAGAAGAATTCTCATTAAATTTGCATTATATTTCATCAGCATTTTTATATACTGGTACTCATCATCTACACGGTCACAGGAGGCCTGGAGCCTATCACAGGGAACTTGGGGCACAAGGCTGGGTACATCTTAGACAGGGGACAAGCACAGGCAGGGAACAAGAACACACACACACACACACACACTCAGTAACTCACTATATTTGACTAATTTCACCTGCATGTCTTTGGAATGTGTAAGGAAACCGCAGTACCTGTGAAAGGAACCCACCAAGCACGGGAAGAACATGCAAACTCCACACAGACAGACATGAAGGCCAGATTCGAGCCCCACACCTATCCACTGCCAAACTATGTGATCAGTTTATGTAACGCGCTAACTCATGTGATTAATCTAGAAATTGTAACAAATTACTTTTTTTTTTTTTTTTCGGCGCAAATTAATCATCTGACCAAGTTTGACCCTAATGGCTGCCCATAATCACAGCGCTTTTACCCGTTTCTGTGTGATAATGGCACGTTTAACACGGTTAATAAGATGGCTGAGGAAACATCACCAGCAGTGCTGAACGGCAAGTTTCATTATAAGAATCGTCTAGATGGAACCAAGGTTGTGCGCTCGAGCTACCTTCAAGGGGAACATTTTTTACAAGAATACATTAACCGTAAGACGTGGGAGTGGCGGCTCAGGAAGCTAAGGCTCTAGGTTATTGATTTTTTCGGATCCGGGTTTGAGCCCCGCTGTCGTGGGTTTCATACCGCATGCTAGCCAGCCACTGCATGCAACTGGTCCCATTCAAGAGATTTTAATTTTGTTTGAGATGTTATAAAACTGCATAGTCTGTTACCTCTAACCAGTTCATCATGCATTTCTTTATTGCAACATTGCATGTTTATCTGTTATAACTTCTCTCTCTCTCTAAAGCATCTCAATAAAACCAGTTGGTACACATTGATATTGCTATGAATAACTGGCTTTGCCTTGAACTGGATTTGATGTAGTTCCATTCAGATCCATGTGTAATGCTAACGGCAATCATACATGCAGACAGGGTCACAAACTGTTCACCATCATGTCCTGTGATGTTAGAATTAGAAGAGAAACAGCTTTAAGGACCAGTGATGGCTCTCCACTCTGATATTAGTGGCATATAGAAACTGAAATAATGAGGCACATTCCTAAGTGCTGTATAAATAGAATGTCCTTGGTTCAATTCAGAGCTCAGATATATGTGGAGCAGGGGTGCTGTAAAGGGTAAGGGTAGGAAAGGAACATTCCAAGGTCCCCTGAGTGACAGGGGCCCCTTCTAAAATGCTATAAAAGTTGAAAATGATTGGGTTTGTCAAGGTTGGGGGCCTAGTGAATTACGTTTTCAGGGACCCGGAATCTGTAGGCTCTCTGGTTTCTTTCAACTTCGGAAAGAAAAAAAAAAAGAAAAAAAACTTGTAGGTGGATTAGCTACTCAGAATTGCCTCTTGGTGTGAATGAGTCTGCATAAGGTTTGTGTATTGGCATCTTCTCCAGGTTGTGCTTTAGTGTTCCTGTAATATGGTCTGGATCCACTGCGACAACTGCCAGGATAAAAGAAGTAATAATAAATGCATTACTAAAGCATGCACATTTGGCAGTTCTGATAGGACCATGGTTCTTCAACCCGGGTCCTGGAGGACCAGCTGCCCTGCACATTCTAGTGCTTTCTCAGCTTCCAGCACACCTGATGTAACTAACCAGCCAATTAGTTACAGAGCAGGGAAAACATGAAAATGTGCAGGACAACGTGTCCTCTAGGACCAGTGTTGAGAAACACTGTAATAGACTAAATAAGAGCTACAAATGTATTCCTTTTTCCATAGCACTTATCCCGTGTGCGGTCATGGGCACATGGAAGATATCCTAAGTAGCTCAGGAAACAAGGCACAGGACACCCAGGATGGCGTGACAACCCATCACAGAACACAGGCATACACACTCACCCACTCAATCATACTGGACATTATGGACAATTTGGAAACGCCAATCAACCCACAGCACATGTCTTTGGACTGTGCTTAAAGAAACCCACAAAGCACATGTTGAACATGCAAACCAGGAGTGAGATTCAAACGCCCAACCCTGGAGATTCTGTACAATCCAAGGTCCTGGTTTGATTGAACATCGCTTATAGCAGTAAACAACCCAACTACAGTGGAACCTCGGATTGCGAGTAACGAGTTTTTTGACACCGACACACACACACTCTCTCGCCTATACACCCCCCCTCTCCAGCTTCACACAGACACACACACTCTGCTCTACACAGAAACTCTGTTCTGTCGCGATTCTTTTCAAAGGTAAGGTGCTGGTTCATTTGTTTTTTTGTTTTTTTTTTACTTTACAGCAGTGATTCCGTTAGTCTGCACTCACGCGAGTGTCATTAGAGATTTCTTTTTTCCCCCCGTCAAAACAGTGTTTCTGTTGTATATGTGTTTGTTGTGAAACTTAAAAAGCGAGGTGGGGGGAGGGAGGAGGAGTTTTACTGTGTAAGATGAGGTGAGGGAAGGGGCTAATTCCACACACACACACACACACACATACACACATACACACATACACACACAAATACACGGCGCCTGCGCGCACAAACGGAAACACTTATCTGTTCGGATTTATTTTAACTTTTTTTAAAGGTAAAGTGTAGGTTTGTTTGTTTTATTTTTACTTTATATATTGTATTAATTATTGTTCTGTATTTATTTTTTTGGGCTGTGGAATGAATTAATTGAGTTTTCATTATTTCTTATGGGAAGATTTGATTTGGTTTACGAGTGTTTTGGAGTACGAGCCCACTCCTGGAACGAGTTATGCTCGTACTCCAAGGTTCCACTGTATATCATCTTCGTTGGTCTAAAATGTTACATTATTTGATTGAAGGGTTTATGATGTCCTCAGATGTATGTATCTCTTATCAACTGAATATGATTCATCATATAGGTCAGATCCATGAAATTTGGAAAAAACACAACCAAGTTGAATTTGAAATGCAATGCTCAAGATGTGAGTGTAGTTTAGACTTTAAGTTTTAATTCAAGGGGTTTGAAAAAAGTATAAAAGTTAACTATTCAGGAATTATAGCTATTTACATATGCAAATTTTATTTTATTTTTTGTGGGGAGGGGGGGGGGGTCTGGGCTCCTAAATAATGGAACAATTAGCCTGTTCCCGGAGGGGATTGTAATACCAAGCCAAATTCCCGTAATGTGCAATTGGTGCAAGTGGGCAGCATAAGGTGATTCATTGTGCTGGAAAAGAGAACGCCTTTGGTAATCAAACTTGGCAATTCTTTCATTAAAAGAAACGGCTATTAAAGGAGTTCCTGGGAGGCCGGCATTTCAGACATGAGGAAGGCAGTCCGATCATGGCTTCGAAAAACATTCTACCTTGATGGTATCCACGTGCTAGTGAAATGCTGGAATAAGTGCATTAGTGCATTAGGGATTTATATATAGAGATATAAAGGAATTTTTAAAACTCTTATAACTGTTTTCTGTCATTCTGCGCAATCAAAAGTCCCTGTTTGACTTGAACACCCCCTGGGACATTCATTTTCAGTAGCTGCTTTATCTTGTAAAGGGTAAAGTTATATTATAGTGAACATGGAGCGTATTCAAGGAACACTAGACATAAAGAGGCATAAGTACACCCTTAATGAGATACTATGCACACACACTTTTATATTTAATAAAAAAATTTATTTAAGAACCAAGAGGAATCCTACACTAAACCTTTTTTTTTTTTTAATATAACTTTAATTGATTCATTTTGTACTCTACATTTATTAATTTATTTTTAAACCAGAATTACACCCAAGTGATACAGAATCCAGCCAAAGCATAGAGTTGTGTAGGTGCGGGTTAACTGCTAACTCATGAGCCAAAAGTTGTCTCCTGGGAATGTCACAATCTTTTGGTTCCTAGCACAGAAACATTACAGCAGAGCTATTATTGATAAATATGTTGCCATGCACTAAATGCGAGAGACATAATTATTGTCTATGCAATAATAGAAGACTATCAAGATGTCAGATACTGGGCTAGTTAATTAACGGAGAAATAAAAAATGGAACCCGCCTTTAATGACTGTTCAGGTTTACGAGAACATTGTAGTTTCAGTGCATTAGTATAATTATGCATGACCACAGATCCATCAAAACCTGAATACCAAGTTGAACAAGTGCACATAAATCTACGATTTATGAGTATTTTTTATGTTTAGTCTTTCATAATATTTTTTTATTGCACATGGAATTAAGATGGAATATGCATTATAGACTGATTCCATGTTTCATGATCAGCTAGAATCACACAGACACTCAAACCTTGGCTGCGTGATGGTCAGAGAAATAAGACAGTGTAATAAGAGTGAACATCTGCAGCATGTTTACATATGACACCATGTCCTCAGACAGCTGCTGAGCGTGTGTCTGCCAACTTGTTTCATGTTTTATGTGCGCTGACTCTCAAAAGCACAGAACAAGCCGATCCTTCCTACTATACGAAACAGCTGTTTGGGGATTAGGGACAGATTAAGAGCACTTCTGTTTCTTGTTTTTGGGGGCGCTGAAGTCAGTATGCTGCACCGATTGAGGTATGAAGTTAGGCAGAACATGGAACTGGAAAAACATGGGGAAATGGTTCCTTAAGTACAGGAAGCCTAGTGTAGGGTTTATTAATGCTGTGCCTATATTAAAGATTTTAAACCTTAGGGATCCTAGCAAGAAAATACATTTTAGATCAACCTTTGAACTATTTTATATCACTTTGGAGATTGTATATATGTGAATAGAGTCATAACCATGAAATTAGACTTTTGCTATGAGAATCTGTTTTAGGGCTCTTAGTGGTCACATGGTGGTTATCGTTATTTAATTCATTTATTTATTTCTTGCAACAAAAGATAGAGAATTGCCATTTATTGCATCATGGCAGTCTTGTGCCTGAGATAGAAAGAAAGATATTGTCCGGTAAATTTTCAACCCTGAAGATTCTGTACAATTCGAGTACCAAGTGACCAGACCAAACCAGCTCTCTTTACTTTGAGTTCAATGGTGCTGTTGCTTTATTTTCTCATAGTATGGTTAAAATGTTTTATGATTAATAATAAACTAATATTATACTATATTATTGATATTATATAATACTAATAAGCAAATTCACACACACACACACACACACACACACACACACACACACACACACACACACACGAAACATGTCCAAACGTTCTCCAGAGTGCTGTGGACTGAACCCAACCTCAGCACAAAATGAACCTTTTTTCTAGTTATAAGGATTCATTTGGGAACCCCTCTGCACATGTGACTCTTAGCCTGCTCGGTTTTAGATGGAAAACAAGACAGGTAATTAAAAAGCCCATAAAAAGCATTTAAATTATCTACAAATTCAAAAAGAACTAAACTTTTGAAAGTTGGCCCCTCACCCGCTTCAAACTCGCTCCATAGAGAATTAACTGCATTTTATAGTGGAGATGCAGGAAATCAGCAAAAACCCTATTTCTCTCTTGCCGATGCTCGTTCACGTTTAAACACCAGAGAGCCGGGTCTCCTGCCTTGTTCAAACTTTAAATAGAGAAGATTGGACAAACTATTTAGGACTTAAGAAGGTTTGTCTGGAACCTGACAAAACTAGAGGAATCCATTAATTTTGCACTGGGGCTTATTTTCACACACTTCCTGAACGTATTTTTTGAAATACACACAAGAATCTTGACATCCCACATGTTAAAAGCCACCTCTCTCAAACAGTTTAAGAACCAAACCTCAGGGGGCTGCCATTGCTTTTTAGGTTAAAGCAAGATATCAGAGGATACATTCGCTATGTCTGTGATAAAGCCAGGCCACACCCCTCCACACACACACACACAACCCAGTGCACAATTTCCCCAGGAATTATATCAAATTTATTTTAGGGTACACATAGTCCGTTCATAAGTCGGATTTGTTCTTAAGTCCGACAAAGTGAGTCTTATACGCTTCGGACATGTATATATAATGTAAAGCCACTTGACTAAATCTCTGTGCCCTTTACTCACACTGCCATGTGGCCAAAATACTTAACCACGCCTAAGGAAATGAATCTCACACATGTCAAATGTAACAGTGTTGTCTCTGTGCCTTTAAATCATGAGGGGAATCCTGGACACCATTTTGTCTTAGAGCTGTTTTCCACTGTATTGGACTGTGAACTTTGTTTTCTTGAGGATTTTTATAATCAAAAATGAGGATTATTCACCTTCAGGACAGCTTTACAGGACAGCCATTTTCCATCATCATGCTCCCGGACTGATTCACTGAAACCGGTGGGGTCGGCTCATTTCTCCCGCACCCTCACACGCATACATATACAATACACCGGACATTTTTGCTTTTCATATACAGACTGAAAAAATTTTTAATAATTGTAAATATTGGTATCTGGTGCACTGCCGTGTCTATTTTTTTGTACAATCCATGTGAGTTACTTTTGTGATTTGTTTGCAACTACAAATGTTTGTAGAACCACGGTTGATTCGTATCTGCGGAAATTCGTAACTCGAATGTTTGTAAGTTGGGGACTACCTGTAATTAGCTGGGTAGATAAAGTTATAAAGATATATAAAGATAAAGTCTGAGAATATGACTGTCTTTAAAACCTTAGTGGTATTTTAGTCATTTTTATGTGTTTTGCTCTGATAGCATGCTCTATAGTAGGGAGGGGAGTCCATTCTGTCATTTATTTCCCCTTGGACGCAACAGACCTCTAATAAATATGATGATGTGAAGTACATATAAAGTACACATAATAAGTTCTTTATACTGTAAGCCATGAACCTTTCAAACCCTGTCAGACTGCATGATAAACCAAATAACTAGAGAACCAGCAAATTAAACGACTCGACATTTTTCCGCCTTTTCTAGCCGTGTCTCTAAGGACCATAAAGCTTGGGTGTATTTCACCGCCATCATTACCATTCCATGTAAGCCTCTCTAGGGGTAAGTTAACAGTTATTTACAGCAGGAAATATCATGGACATCCAATTCCTGAAATATGAACTTGGCACAACAATGGAGTTCTTATAGTGGAGCACAGTGGACAATGAGAAAGGGAGCATGATCCAGCAGTTGTCTTTAGCAGCTGAGAAAGTGGACACAAGAGGAATGGGGATGGGGGGGGGGGGGGGGGGTGTGGAAGTGGGCACGTGCCAGAAATGAACAGGTGGGTTTACTGTACATGCTACCAAGCCATCCTCCTCACTTTGAACCAGTGTTATGTACAGTCAGTAAATATTATTAGTTAATATTAAGTTACTCACTTACACAGTATACAGGTCCTTCTCAAAAAATTAGCATATTCTGATAAAGTTCATTATATTCTGTAATGTACTGATAAACATTAGACTTTCATATATTTTAGATTCATTACACACAACTGAAGTATTTCAAGCCTTTTATTGTTTTAATATTAATGATTTTGGCAAACAGCTCATGAAAACCCAAAATTCCTATCTCAAAAAATTTGCATATTTCATCCGACCAATAAAAGAAAAGTGTTTTTAATACAAAAAAAGTCAACCTTCAAATAATTATGTTCAGTTATGCACTCAATACTTGGTCGGGAATCCTTTTGCAGAAATGACTGCTTCAATGCGGTGTGGCATGGAGGCAATCAGCCTGTGGCACTGCTGAGGTGTTAT